>SSNS01000002.1:4259122-4391521 GCA_006937985.1 Aphyosemion australe
TTTTTTACTATGACTTATATCTCACTTATTAGGAGAAGAATCTTTACCTTATATACCAAGGTTGAAATAGAAACAACCAACAAACCTCTCAGAAGAAATATAGGTAAATAAATGCAAGCTACTATTTGTTGCAGCCTGACGTGGTAATGAAAACCCCTTATTTTAAACACAAGTCAATATACCATCAAGACTGTACAGTTACACATTTAAACCTCCACCTTTTATTTTCTTTTTTCAGTAGAAAGAATAGTGGTGGTAGCATATGTCCATAAACAAAGACACTTCACTTGTAATTACTTTATGTCCTTAGTGTCTTAATACGGTAAATGTCCACAGTTGTTGACGTCCTTTTCTTCTTAAACCACCAACGATGAGCATCACTGTTCTTTCCTTGTTAATTAAGAATTAATGTTCCATACCTTGTCTGACCGTTGCATCAAACCTTTTAGCCAGCTGCATGATGACCATGAAGTCTCTTTCTCTAGAGGACCCAAAGAGTGGAGCCAAGTTGATCGATGAAGTGACTGTTACCAACGCCAGTCGAGTATCAACACAGCTCCGTGACTTGTCCTCGTGGTTCCGTGTTGCAGAGTGGCAGCAGGATGATACACGGGATCAGCTCTTACTGTAGCATTCCAGCCGGACTTTATTCAGACGATGCACTCAATGATCATAACGGATGGACCATGGTGGGGTATTCTGACCCATTTATTCACAAGTTCCCACAGACACATCGTAAGAGCTGTAATCATAATATAAAACAAAATTAAAAACATTCACTTCCTGTAACAGAATTTCACCTTTGCTAACCAAATCCCAAAGAAAAACACATTATGTTAGCATCAACATGCTAGGTGACTTAGAAACATATCAACAAATATCTTTACAAATTGCTCAAAAATTCAAACAAGTGTAATACAAAAACATACCTGTTCGCCTTCCAGCTAGATGCTAATTTAAAGATGGATGGAAAACGATACCTTTCTCATTTAACTTTCTTTGTATAAACAAACAGTAGCAGTTCAATCTTTCTTCCCGTTTCCGCTCAACGTGGCGACCGTGTAGACAACCGGAAGCGGAAACACATTTCCAACTAGCCAAACTGGCTAACCTACTTCGGCCATTGATTTAAAGAAAAAGTGCCGTATTTCTGCCGAATCACGATTATAAGCTAGCGCTTAGGTCCTTAAACAATATAGAGTGTATTAGCGCTGACAGTTGACTTAATATAAATTGTTTGTTTTGTATTTTTAAGTAAATAAATTGAGACACCTTGAAACCGGAAGTCACCCGTTCGGAATTTCAAAATAAGACTCATGTGAACATTACAAAGTGTAATACACTCAGGGATATTAACATCAAAATAATATCAACAAAAAAAACAAATAATCTGGGTTATTTACATTAAGCATTTCAAGAAATTGGGAGTATTTGTCTCTGATTGCGTGCTTTGGGGAGGGGGGAGAAGATGACACGTGTACGTTGGGGGTGAGCACTTTGCATTGATCTGAGACAATTACGAGGACCGATAAAAGCTGTCGGGACGTTTTTATGTGAGATCTCACGGCTGCACAGAAGTCTTTGCATCTAGAAACAGAATAGGGTGGAATATGAGCAGAAAATAAAAAATGCATTTAAATTTGTGCAAAAAAGGGGAAAAGCTGTAGCCTGGCAAGCCATCCTATATATGTGTATATATAACTCTGCAAAGCAAGAATTGGTCTAGTTCACTAGGCTAGAAAAGCTGCAGAAGGTCTGCAGATTTGCGTTTAATGTTTGAAAACCTGCAGTGCGTGCATTACAATTTGCATAAATTTGAACTATAATCCAACGAAAATCTTAGATTATCTGTGATTTTTTTCTTTTTTGCACACAAAAAAGCGCGCGCTGTAAAAATATACGTGATTAACTCAAATTATGGATGATTTTGGGTTTTCCCATGAGAATAATCTGAATTTAACTTTTAGAGCCAATGCAATCCAGACACAATTAACATAAAATGCCAAAAACATAAGTTTTTATACCTTTTAATGCACTAATAAAAAAATAGTAATTTAACGTGTTTTTATTGAAGTTTTAATCTGCTGGATTGTCCATCAACTCTTTCCGGTGTAATCTGTAATCTGATCACGCAGCTCCCGGTTTGATTCACCCCTCCATCAACGCTCACCCTGAACTAATTTCATTGTTGCCTCACCGCCAACGGGGGAGGAGGAGGAGGAGAGGCAGCGGAGTCCCCCTCTGAACAGATCCGGGGTCAGCAGGAGGGTCGACGGCATCAGCCCGCAGCAGATGGGGGGAAACTCCGCTCCTGAACCACACTCGCTTTAAATTAAATAAAAAATATTAAATGACATTTTTTAATGTTTAAATAACTCAGACTGAGATTATGAACATTTGTCATAATTTATAAAATATATTTGAATTGTTTATTTTAGAGTTTTTAAGAAGAAATTAAGTTGAAATGTTTGTGCATAAATGCATTTTCTGATGCATATTTAAATAAAGTTGTTTTTGGCGCTAAGGTGACCCCAGAGCGCAGAGAAGCTGCTGACGCAGCTCTGCGGATCGAGGGGGTGGACGGAGAAGGGAAAAGCAGCCAGAGGGATTCCGCCCGGTCATGGAGCTCAACTCCATTTGTAAAAAAGCTTTTCTGGAAACACGGCAGAGCCAGATGTTTGGGCTTGTAAAAGATTTGAATCAGGTTTAGAGGAAAGATGCAGCAGGAAACTCAGATTTTAATCCCTACGGGTCTGTTTTATGATGAGCAATAATCAAATTTGTAACTTTAGAGTTAATATAAAGAGTTGAGTTTTTAATAAAAGTTAATATAACACACAAAGTAGAATTTTAATTCAGACACTATGACCCATTAAAAGTGCTTTTATTTTAAATTTGATAAGAAAATATTTAAAATAATTAAATAAATAGCCAACATCCAAATTCATTTATTATAAACTGTTGCACAAATAAAATAAAAAATATATAAAATTAATAAAAAATATTTTGTCAGGTTGATTTTTCATAGCTGCTGTAAATGTAATAGTTGACCAATATTTTTAAAAAGTTCTTGTTTTATTATATTTTGTGAGTTATTTTCCAACAAATGGTTGCAAAACAAATAAAATAAATCAAAAACAAAAGCTTAAATGATTTTAAATCTACAGTTTAGATTAATTTTAAAATTAAATAAACAGAGTTTATTATTTAAAAGTTGACCTAAATGTCTTGTGCAGGTTGTGAAATGCACTATATTATCTAATTTTTCCATTTTAAGTGACGGGTCGGATGAGAACATCACACATAGACGGATTCAAACACGGCCACAAGCTGCAGTGACCTTTGACCCCTCATACCAGGGAGTTATGGGACAAGGGGCTGAGGCTGAAAGGGCTGAATTAAAGCCCCACACACACACACACACACACACACACACACACACACACACACACACACACACACACACACACACACCATATGACAGAATAAGAGCTATAATTTAAATTTCTTGAATATAAAATTAAATGATTGTGAACTTTTAACAAGCTGCAGACACACTGTGTCAAAAGCAGATTTGAGTGGATTTTTCTGCCATTTTTCTCCTTTTAAAGTATAAATTTCCATCAAATGAACCAAAGAAATATAATCTGACACTTTTCTGAGGCTGATTGGGTCTTTTTTTATGTTTAATGGCATATTTTCACTGCAAAATCCATAATTTAACAACTTGAACGTATAAAAGTTGTAATTATTTAAAATTAGAATTATTATCTGACTTATTTGAGTGAAATAACCAGATTTATCTTGTTTCTAAACTCTCTAAACGATCATTCTCAGCAACTTAACGACTGATTTCTGATTTTCTCCTCCTGCCAAACACAAACCCGCTCTGTCTGTGGTCCAGCGCCGATAAGATCTGCGTTTTTCGCTGCATCCTTGATTATAATTTGCTTTGAATCCGTTTGCTGTGAAACCGGAGCCTGCAAAGATCCCCCTTCTTTTCCAGGAATGATGCAGGACAAAGAGCGCTGATGTTTTAGCGCAGAGGGGATTCGAGTGACACAAAAGAGCATTTGGTGTCTGATAAACTCAACAACTCTGTTTTTCTTGTCTCTTTAAAAAAGTAATTTAACCTATTCCATGGTTTTACTCCTAAAGTTTGTTTTTGAGGGTTGGTCATGTCCCTGCAGGTTAAGGTTTGTGCATGGGTGAAAACAACAAACATCTCAAATTTAGTTCTGCAAAATCCTCTAAAGGAGAGAGGTACCTGGAAATCTTCCTTAAGCAAATCCAAATCACTAGTTAATAAATAAGTGTCTTAATTAAGCACATTTTACACAATACATATAATTATTTTATTTTTTAGTGATAAAAAAGTTACAGACACAGGGACGTCTGTAAAATCAGACACAAAAAGAGGAACAACGTGATCAGAATAATCCTTTTTTCCTTCCAAAACTAGTTCATTTGAGTAAAATTTTCTCTTTTGAGACTTGATCTTTGTCTTGGCTTCCTGTTTTTCATTAGTTTATTTTAAGTTTTAGCTGAAATTATTATTTAGCACCATAATTTTCACATAAAAGAGAGAGAGGGCTCACATAATTTCAATGCTCTCCTCACAGAATCTTTAAAGAATGAAGAATTAATCTATTCTAGAGTTTTCTGTGTTTTAATTTTCTCATATGAGATATTTTTTGTGATGGAACAGTTTGAGACAATTTCACATGTGGCAAAACCAGCAGATTTGTGCAGAATCTGATTTTTGAGTTATAGTTCCTACTTGTTATTATTTAAAATACAGGTTGATGTTCACACGTCTAAATGTGAGAGGAGTGGAACGTTTTAAGTCTGACACTAAACCAGTTCGACCTCCATCAGTTTCAGTTTCAGGTCATTTTTGGGGTCAAATTATTAAATAATTTCCTCTAATTTCAATAGAAAAGATTTGATGGAAATAAACTGATCAAATAACGCAAATTTAAAATGTGAGTAAAGATTTTAGAGAGGGGGTTTTAGTTGACACGTGTTTATCTTTTCAGCAGCTAGGGCGCACCTGAAGCCTCTTCAGACCCGGAACCTGGACCCAGACGGGACCCAGCCGGGACCCAGCCGGGTTGGTGTGTTCTCCCCGGGCCGGCGGACTCTCATCGGGGAGGTTTTACATAACGTTTGTTGTGACTAACTCAGAGCTGGCAGCTGCTTTCTCAGGATTTCGTTCGCTCCGTTTTACTTTTTGATTGCATCTGAGCGCGCGCGCACTGAAAACTGAGCACGCGCCAAAGCTCCAGAAGGTCCTAAGCCAATAAAGCTCCTTCCTAAACGTGAAGCGGGTTTATGTTTATTGTCTTGTTAGAAACTGCTTCTGAATAAAACAATGAGTTTAAACAACTACCAGTTGGTTATTTATTTTGCTTAAGTTAACCTAAATATTATAAAATTATTTATCTTATTATATATCTAAATATATAAAGGCAACACCTTAATTGCTCCTTAAATTGATGATTAAAATTCACATCATTGCCTTAAAAACACCAGAAGAGACTGACGTGGTTCGGGCTTATGTCGTCACGTCTCACTCGGTGTTTTAACGGAGAGGAAACATTTAAGGACGCCCAAAACGGAACGAAAACGACTAAATTAGCTAAATACGAAGCGAGGCGACGGATTTGAATCATCCTTCGTGCCTCTTTCTGATTCTCTCGGTTTGAAGAGCGGCTCCTGTAGAGATATGGTGGTCTCACAGCGCCCCCTTCCGGCCGCTGGGGGAACTGGAGACTTCTCTTAAAGGGGATGTCGAGAAAACCGGAAGAGCGTTTTAAGGTGGACCGGAGGAGTTAGCGGCTATTTGCCAGCAACGCAAAGGGCAAGTTGGACTCGTTTGCTGACCTGAGCTGGTTCCGATCCGGTTCTGTGGCGTTTCTAATCACCACGAACTTACTTTCAAGAAGAAATGTAACGTCACACTTAACACGGTCTCGTTTCTGATTAATATTCGCGAGATTTGACGAGATGACATGTTTCTGTTTTTGTTCAAATTCTAACCTTTTCTGGAGTTTCTCGTGAACAAATGAAGTAAAAGAAAGGTTTAGAAGAACAGACTGATAACATAGATGTTATTTATAGTAAAGCTCAGCTTTAGGTGCACCACTTGGTTCATTAAAAATCGTTGTAGGCTACAAATAATATAAAAAATGTCTAAAATCAATATTTTGTTTTATTTTCCGCTTCTAAATGTTGATGTAATAGTAGATTCAGACTGTATGCTAATAAAAATGATTAAAAATCCAGAGCTTGTCTCATTAATGGATCAAAAAGACCACCAGCATCAACATTTTATATTCTGATGCATTAGAATAAACCTGCATCCTCTGTTGTCCCTTTGTGCTCATTTAGATTTAAAAAACAATAATTTGTAGTTTTCAGTCGAATTTTTCCCCACAGAATTAACTCTAATGAAAATGCCCTTTTTTAGTTTCCTGTGTGACCCCTGAGCAGTAAAACCTCCTCTTCCTCCTCCTCCTTCATCGTTTGCACACAGTCCTCTCTTTGTCCCATTCACCTGGTTCTCAGCGGTCCATTCGGTCCAGAGACCATCTCCCGAGCAGACATGCGGCACGCGCTGCTTCTGATCACCCTCCTCCCGTGTTTTCATCATCTCTCCGCGGCCTCCTCTTCCTCCTCTCCCTCCTGGTTCGACGGCTGCGTCAAACTGAGCTCCATCAAGAGTTTTAAACCCAAACAGGGTGACCTTGACCCGGCGAGCTGCTCTGCTCTGTGTCAGGATGATGGGTGAGTTTGTCTCAATGAATATAGAAAGATTTGCTTTTCTAAAAAAAAAAAAAAAAAAGTGAAAAAAACCCAAAACAATATCTTATTTGATTTTTTAAAGTAAAAACAGCATTTTAATTTAAATCAATTTATGAGAAAAAACATATTTTGAGGAAAAATAATTAATTCTACCAAAATATTTTTAACATAAACACCAAAGCTTAAGGATAAAAAAATAAATATTCATTTCTGGTTTATTTACAGACAATAAATTGTTAAAAACAAAAGATCTTTTGTTCATCAAATCAAACAGACATCTGATTTTTTTGTTCCAGGTACCACTTTGCAGCATCTTCTCCAGAGACTTGTTACTGTGGAAACCAGCTTCATGCTCTGGTGACCCGTGACTGTTTCAACATGAGCGAGGAAACAATGGATGTGAAAAGAGGAAGGAGAGCACAAAGGTGAGAAGAAGTTCTGTTATCTGTTTCCTCCTTTGAAGTTCTAGTAACACCTGCTTCCTTTTACCTGCAGTGATGAAGAGGAGGAGAAGGTGGCTCTCATCAGATCTGAGGGACCTTTGCTTCAGAACATCAGCGTGTCACTGACTCCAGATCAGGCAGGGAGAACGTTTGGAGTGAAAGTGTCAGGGAACCTGGCTGGACTGCAGATCACAGGTCAGCTGGTGAACTTTACGTTTTATTTCCTGACCTTTGTGACCTTTACTTTAAAATAATTTAACTTGTTTTAATTCATTCTTGGGATTTTATTTAATCTGTTATATAAAAATATTATTTTAACACATATGTTTAGTTGTAAAATGAAATGTAGTCATCAGAAGAGCTGGCATATTTTTTCAGGATTTAATCACAAAGGTCAGATTAAGCATCAAATTCCTCAGAGATGATATTTAATAGAAGTTTTTTAATGAATGAATTATAATTTATTTAACTGATCAGATCTGACACCATCTAACACATCCTTCCCTGGAAAAAATGAAAAATTTACTTAAAAGACAAACAAAAATCAAGAAAATGAACTGAAAATATTTCAAATGGCATATTAGAATATTGTCTAGTTTCTATTTTTGCTTCATTCAGATAAATTCAAACATTATTTTATTAAATAAATTTAAGAAACACAACAAATAATTTGCTATGTAGCTCATATGTCATTTTTTATATTTTATTATTATTTTTTAAATAATAAATATATTTTGTAGAAGTTGTTTTTATTAGAACTGATTTCCTTTACTGACAAATATAAATTCATTATTATAGATATGAGGAAAATAAAATAAATATTTACAGTCATGAAAAACAAAAACCATAATTCTCAGGGATGTTGGGCTGTGAAGGACAGCTCCTCTCTATGGAATTTCTGGAAAAGACTTCCAAAGGTCAAAGTTCACACCATGTCAAATTGTCGGATGACGGTTCCTTCAGCAAGTCGCCTGATTGGATGTTGGAAACTCCTGGCAAATATAAAATCAGTAAGTCTTTAAATATGTTTAAACTAAGTTAACAGATCAAAAATAAACAATCTCCTGCTTTTTGTTTTCTCCTCAGACGTCCGCGTCTCCTCCACCCTTCATCTCGCCGTCTCACAGCCTCCTCAGGGTGGATTAGTGCTCCTTCACTCCTGCGGTCCCTCTAGCAGCTCACCTGTGGAGGCAGCACACCTGAGCGTCTCACTGCAGACACACGTGAGTCTGGCAGCTCAGCTTCACTGGTTTTCTCACAGATTTTCTATTGTTATTAACATTTAATTAAGTTATTTGTATTAAATCTGTCCTTTTCCAAAACTCTGATGGGTAAAAATGTAAAATCATGAAGTTATTATTGCAAAAATTATTATTTTTGCTGTATTTAATATGTATGATGGCAAAAATATGACTAAAAAAATCTGGTCACTGCAGTAAATATAGTTTTTTTTATTATTATTTTTGTTAAATTCAAATTTGTAAAGAATTTTTAATAAAAATGAATGAATGAATGAATGAATGGTTTATTCCAAGCCAGTATAAATTACTGTACACACAAAACAAAGACAAAAAAAAAGACATCTTGGAAAGGAGTGGGATGATCAACAAAACAATTGATTATTGAACATTTAAAGGCATATTTATCTTTAAATAACAAGGAAATTATGTAATCTGATCCTGTTTCTCATCAAAAGAGTTATTTTTAGAACAGTTCTATTTTTAGAACATTTATAAAAACTACAATATTGAACACATACAAACAGTAAAAGATCATTCAGTCACAACAGTGGGAGTTAAATAATTAAATAACTTTAAAATGTTCTGTTTTTTAATCAATGATTAATGTTCATAGATTTTTTACACTGTGAGGAAATAAACCTACATTAAAAAAGATAAATGTTTAATTTTGAAATTTCCTCACACAGAATTACAATTTACCTTAAAAAGATGGAGACTCTTGATATGATATTTGAGGCTTTTAGTGCAGCTTATGAAAAAACAGACAGTTCAGACTCTATCAGGGTAATTCTGATTTAATTTACATATTTTTTAAATTTCACTAACCTTTGAACTCCTGCAGGTGGATGTATCTGGGGAGCCGTTCCCCACGAGACACCTTCTGGTCCTCATCGGCTCAGAGAAAGGCCGTAACCACGGCAACTTGACAAATAATCATCATATTAGTCAGCAAGATGGCAGCATCCTTTCACACCTTGATGTTCTCCTCCTCCTCCCCAAAGAACCAGCTGGAGAGCTGCTGCTAGACGTTCCCGTCGAGGCCCTGACAAATCAGAAACGCTCTGAGTCGTTTATGGTTACGTCTCTGCTGGTGAACGCAGCTCTTCTGTGCAGAAACAGCAGCTTCACCACAACAGCAGAGGCAGCCGCGGTTTTGCTGTTCAACCACAGCGGGGCAGCTGTGATGGAGCTGCAGGCTCAGAGTCGACTGTCTTCTCATGACAGATTAGTGAGAATGTGTGTCAAGGGGAAGAGGAAGCCACAAGATCGAATTAACACGACGACCCAGCCAAGTGCTGCTTGCAGCGAGGAGGACAAAGGTAGAGATGTTCACGGCTTAATGCAAAATACGTTATAAATGACCGTAAATCCTTTCACCTGTTGGATATTGACTAAAATCATCTGTTTTCTCTGCTAGCTGTGAGGATTTTTGCACAAAAGCAAGCCTATCCTACAAATACAGACATAAACTTCACAGCCGAGGCTGAAATTCCAGATCCTGTTGAGTTCTTCTGGGATTTTGGAGACTCCAGATCAACCAGAACCACCTCAAGAACCGTCACTAGAAGATACCAGAACCCTGGGAGGTATGAGACTCAGAGGCTTATAATAAATGTTTTGATATGATCAAACAGCTTATTTCCTGTTTTATCACAGTTTTGAGGTGGTTGTAGTTGCATCTTGGGGCTGGATGAACATCTCAGACGCTGTGAAGATGGTGATCCAGAGCGCCGTGAAGCTCAACAAGCTGGTTCACCAGGCCTCGGTCCTGCAGAACCAGACCGTCAGCGTGAGTTGTCGCGTCAACGTGGGGACCGACCTCAGGTTTGCGTGGAGCTTTGGAGATGGAACAACCAGATCTGGACAGAGCACGACGCAGCATGTCTTCCACAGGTGAGTCAAAGGTTTTTCTTTTATTGAAATTTGAGACAACGTCATGGCTTCTCAGGTAAATTCAGCTTTGAGTGTTTACCTCTGCAGATCAGGAGAGTTCACAATCAGCGTGACGGTGTCCAACCTCGTCAGCTCTGCGTCTCTGAGCAGTCACATCTTTATTGTGGACCGGCCCTGTCAGCCTCCACCAGTTAAAAACATGGGACCACTCAGACTACAGGTACCGCCTGAGCCGTTGGAACGTTCTTAAATTGTAGTGTTGTAGAAATTATACCTCCCTCTCTGCATTCAGGTGAGGAGATACGAGGAGGTCCAACTAGGGGTGACCTTTGAGACAAACGTTCTCTGTGACACGTCCAAAGGCCTTAGCTACACATGGACCTTATTTGACTCTGCAGGACTCGTCTTTCCTTTGAATCTAACAAACACACACGAACAAAGCCTCGTGCTGCAGAGTCATCTCCTACAATATGGCACTTACACGGCCATCGCAAGAGTGAGTCATCACCAGAGAAAGGGTGTCTTCACCTGGAGATCTCAGCTATGACAAGAACTGATGTCCCTGTCCTCCTCAGGTTCAGATCGTTGGTAGTGTGGTGTACAGTAACCACACTGTGAGGTTTGAGGTCATACCAAGTCTCCCAGTGGCCTTCATTCAAGGTGGCACCAACATCTTCATAGACAAGAAGAGCGACGCCATGATTACGCTAGATGGACGAGCATCTTATGATCCAGACTTCCCTTTGGATCCACTCAGGTAGACGACGATGAGGAGATTCAGGCTATGCACACACTTAGCCAGATTTTTGTAAAACCAAATATCTTCCCCCGCCTATCTAGGAGAAAACTTTGGGTCGGCACCACCTTGTTATCTGTAAAGAAGATCTAGTGCTTTGTGAAGCACGTTCATAGGCACGCCACGCCTGTAGGTGGCAGTAGTTCCCCAAATCTTCAGCGTCTTTGCTGAAAAACATTCCTTGGACGTGGACTAACTAGGTGGTGGACAAGAATCGTCCCTAATGTTGTCCTTTGCCTGTTGTCTTCTACATAGAGCAGTAATTGAGCAAGCAAGCGAGTGTAAACACAGGTCAAACGTGTCCGAGCATTTTGTCACCGTCAGTTATACAAAACCTAAAACCCCGGTTATTTACGTCATTTATCTCCAGTTTGGTCGGCGTTTTTGTAAGAATGATGTTTGGTGGCGTTTATCTTCACTTTCGTGTAGATGACAGGTCAAACCGTAGAAAAATATTCACGTTTTCTGGAATCCCGGCTAGATGTGTACAGGGTCTCAGGCATAGGGTTGTTAGGGTTAGGCTTCTTTATTTTTCAAATGTGTTTCATTTCTCATCAAAAGAGCAGAAATCACTGCAACTTAAAAACTTGGTACTTTGCACTTTTGAATTGGACAGAATTGATTAAGCTCTTCTGATGAGAAGCCTAACATCCTCTACCACACTATAAAAATGAAATGTTGAATTTACTTAACCAAGTTATGTCAACTGGTTCCACTAAACCCAGTTACTTAAATGTGAAGAGAAATATTCATTTACTTTCAACATAACAATGTCTATTACTTTTTATGTTTGAGCAGTGGTAGAAGTAGGCCTACTTGATTTTTTTTACTTAAGTAAAAGTAGGCAAAGGGGTAAAAAATACTTAAGTAAAAGTGGGAGTATCCAAGAATGTTTTGACTTAATTAAAAGTATTAAAGTATGCATTTTCAAATGTATTTACAAGAGTGGGTTAGGGGTCAGACAAAACTCTAATTAATGTACTTTTACTTTTGAAACAGATAATTGCTTTAAAATGTAGTGGAGTCAAAGTAAAAAAGTAGTCCTCAAGAAAATGACTTAAGTAAAGTACAGCTAAAGAAATTGTACTTAAGTACAGTAACAAAGTACTTGTACTTTGTTACATTCCATCACGGCATTTAAGTAACATAAGTGACATAAGTTGATTAAGTAAATGAAACATTTGATTTCTTAGAGTTTAGGACAATAAACGTAGTGTTGTATGGGGGGGGGGGTGATGGGTGTTAACATGACTTCCTGTCGTTTTATACAGCTACACATGGAGATGTCAACCAGTTTCCAGCATCATCAGCTCCTGTTTCAGTCGAGATGTTCCCACTTCCTCCCCTGAGCTCCGATTTCCCATCAGCCTGTTGAGACCCAGCTTTGACCAGTTCCAGATAACGCTCACCGTCCGCCGCGGGGAGCGTTCGTCTTCATCAGACACCTTCCTCACCACCACGTCGGACATGATCGGGTATGGATTTAAAAAAAGAATTAAACTAAAATAAAAATGAATAAATCACTGAATGATCTGCATATAATCGTACAACTATGGGTAAATAAACCGCCAGAAATTTAAACCGATGTTTGTTTTTTTCTTGTATTTTCTATTCAGGAGGGTCTCAGTTTACTGCCACCAGTGCCAGGGAGACCAGCTGAACTGGGATCAGTCCTTCTCAGTCAGCGCGAGGTGTGACGACTGTAACGTTACTGCAGAATCCGTCCAGTACCTGTGGAGTCTCCACCTGGTCAATGCTTCCTCCAAGCCTGTTACAGAAGGTAAACAAATCAATCAGCTGATTACTGTTTACAACTGGACGCTGCAAGAAAATGACTTGAATCTCTTTTTATTCCAGTCCCGTTTTGTTACGCAGCAGATCTCAGAGCTCCGTTTGCCATCGTGGAAAATCCATCTCCATCTACTCCGACTCTTGGAATGTTTCCTGATTTGAGCGACAGTGGGAGCACATCAAACACGGCTGGTGTGTTGTTATAAATAACCTGTGAGAAAGAAATTATATTAACTATTTTAAATGTTTCCTCTCCACGCAGACTCATCAAACTCCGATCACTCCACTAGTTTATTTATCCACAAGGACACCAGGATGCATTCAGAGCACCTGGGTGAACAAATAAATGAAATCCCAGATGAACCTGACTCATCTGCTGACTGGGAATATTCTTTTCCTTTACTGGAGAGTGAAGCTGTAGATGGTCGCCCAGGTAAGTAGAACCAGAGCTGGTTTTCAGTTTCAGTTTCTGAGCCAGGGAGCAAGAGCCCTAACCCTAACCCTAACCCTAAACCCTAACCCTAAACCCTAACCCTAAACCCTAACCCTAACCCTAACCCTAACCCTAACCCTAAACCCTAACCCTAAACCCTAACCCTAACCCTAAACCCTAACCCTAAACCCTAACCCTAACCCTAACCCTAGACAACAAGAGAAATAAAACAACACCAAGAGGCTGGGGACTGGAAATGGCAGGAACGACAACTATAACAGGAAGTGGAATGAAAAACCCGAATGATGATTCTGATGGGACAGGAAACACAAGGGAGAGGGGATATAGAAGGGACTGGGGAGACACAGGACATGACAAAGATATGCTTGTTTTTCATGTTTGTGAATTCATGCAAGTACAAAATAACTAGGGAAAATACAAATTTGACTTAGAAAAAAGTTTCAGGAGGACATCAGGTGTAACTCAAAAATTACAATACGGTGCAACAGATCATTAATTTCTGTAATTCAGCTTAAAAGGGTAAACTAATATATGAGATAGACTCATTACATGCAAAGGCAGATATTTATTTGTTATAATTGTGATGATTATGGCTTACAGCGTCACACTTTGACCAGCTAATTAATCCAGAACACCTGCTAAGGGTTCCTGAGCCTTTAGATGGTCTCGCAGTCTAAGTTGGATTACTGGAATAAATGGACTTATGGACAAAATTCTCATTTTTCCAGTTTCACCTGTAGGTATGAGGTCTACCTCTGACAGGATAAGAACTCACCCCAAAATCCTTCACTTTTCTATTGCCCTCTAGTGGCAGATCAGAGTACTACACGTGTTTGTTTTTCTGTCTTTTTCCTTTTTTAACAATCTTTCTTTGTCTATTTTATTTCTTAATCTTAGAATTTTACTTTTTCACAACATGAATAATAATAATAATAATAATAATAATAATAATAATAATAATAATAAAATTAACTCAAAATTAGTTTCTAAAGATTGAATGTTTTATTATTATTGTTACTAGTGTTTCTATTATTCCAGGATTCTATCACAGCAGCTGGAGGGAAACAAAACTTCCAGGACATTATTTGCATCAAAGAAAATAGTAAAAGTTTCTGTTTTCAACCATCAAGGTGAAACTACAAATATGGTTCCTAATGGGGTCAAGATGCAGATGAACCAAGAAGTAAATAATCTCATCACAATCGGACACAATTATAAATTAATTTCTGCTCAAATATTAACAAAACAGATGTTCTATTCCTCTTTTTTTCCACCAATTGGCTCAAATAATCTATTTGACAGAGTTGAGGTTTGTTTGAGGACATAATCTTAATCCTGCTGTTCATATAGTTTATTTGAAATGTGCAAATAACAAAACATTTTTACCAATAGGTTGAAATAACAGGAAATCCTGTAAATAGATAAGTTCATCATCAAAAACAGCATATTTATTGTAGCTTATGATTCATAATTAGTCGGTAACGAGGTTGTTTTGCTTTTTATAACGATTTAAAACCTTTATTTATGAATTCTGGCTCAGTTGCAGATCCAGATGATCATAAAATCCCGTTTCCTGTAGAAGAAGCAGACCCTGGGACGTCTGCAGGAAGACTCAGTGGTACTCAATATATTATATTTACTAAAGTAAACCTGTCACTGACTTACCTGTGCATATTCTCAGGTGTAAACGATGAGCGCTTCAGTCCAGGAGACGAGTCTGTGTTGGATCCAGCTCTAATCCCAGGTGAAGGGAGTAATCTGGTGGATCCCAAACCTTCAGCGGTGATTCAGAAGCCAACTATGCTGGACCTGCACCGAGACGCCATCGACAGAGTCCTCTTTGAGTCCTACACCTGCACAGGTGTCACCCTCACACGTTTCAGCAACAAGTCAAACTGCTCAGCTACACTTTGACTTATTCTCCTGTTTTCCAGGGATCTCCTCGCCTCTGCTCGGATTCAAACCCTTCAGTCTAAGACCAAGAAACACCTACATGTTAGAGGTTTCTGCCAGTAAGTGTAGAGCATTCAGGGTGTTTTTACATTTTTGCTTTTACTGAAAAAAGGTTTTAAAATGATCATACTTTCTTTAAAAAAATTGCACAGTTGCAGTTTGTTATTAATCTTCTGTGATGAAACCAGAGTTTCAGAACAGGATTCTTGGTCGGACTCAGCTGTTCTTCAGAACCAGCCCTGTTCCCGAGGGCCTGACGTGTCAGGTGCAGCCTGTCGAAGGGATGGAGCTAAACACACACTTCAGCGTCTTCTGCACCTCAGGACAGGAGGTTTG
Source organism: Aphyosemion australe (assembly GCA_006937985.1). Classification (NCBI taxonomy): domain Eukaryota; kingdom Metazoa; phylum Chordata; class Actinopteri; order Cyprinodontiformes; family Nothobranchiidae; genus Aphyosemion; species Aphyosemion australe. Next base: position 4,274,837 of record SSNS01000002.1, read on the forward strand.
TCATCAAAACAGCTGCTAACGCAACTAATCAGATCTTTTTACATCTATCCTCATGTTATTTATGTTTGTGTGTAATTTAAGGACTTACTGTACAAGTACAGCTTCAGTGTAGGAGCCCGACCCCCCAGGGTTCTGTACCAGGGCAGAGACTTCCAGTACTACTTCAGCCTTCCTTCAGGTGATCCCAGTGACGATTATAAAGGTAAACATACACACAATTATGTTGGAAAAACATATATTTTCTTATCTAATTAAATAAATGTGTTTATTGTTGTTTCTGTAGTCACCATTTATACTGAGATCAGAAGTGGAACACATGGATCAGCCACCAAACCCTGTCCTGTTGCTGTCCAGGTCAAACCCAGCTTCATCAGAGGCCCTTCCTCTTCTTCATCATCTCATCCCAATCCTGATCTGAAGCTGTAAGAGACTCTTATTACACACGGTTATGATCATGGTTCAAAAAGATCTCAAGTTCATGGGATAATTGTTGGTTTTTATGGTCTTTGAATAAATCAAGTTTATTTTAAAGCCTGATTTTAAAGGAGGACTAAAAATTTCAATATCTCCCAAAGAAGCAGCTGTTATTATTTTTCCCATGACGGCGTGATTCATTTTACGTCACCACACTGCAAAAACTGATTTTCAAGAAAATAAATTTAGACATTTTATCTTATTTTTAGTCTAAACAGGAAAAAAACATTTCTTATCTGCACAACAGCACTAATTAAAGCAACACTTAAAGCCATTCTATGCAACTTTTTCATATTTTTAAATCATTTTCTTGAGCCAGTTTGTGCTAAAACGGCCCTTTACAGGGTTAATGACATGTCACTCAGACCCCCACCGCACTTGCAACTTTAGAGTGGTGGGCTGCCACACGTTGGACTTGGTGAAGTGAAGCTGACATACCTGGTGCTGGAATCTGCTTCCAGCATGTTTCCTGCATGTTTTAGATCATGAACCAGTGTTGTTTTCGTCAACGATAACAATGAAGAATTTATTTTGTTGACGCCCCTTTTTTTCACAACGAAAACGAGCTAAAAAAAGCTCTTTGGTGACTAAAACATGATGAGACGTGCGGGAGTTTTTGTTGACAAGAGGCCCAGATTTCCCTCTCCCCAGCCACTCGGGCCAGCTCCTCCGGGGGAATCCCAAGGTGTTCCCTGATCTCGTTCTTTCGGTCCCTACCCAAAGCTCGTGACCATAGGTGAGGGTAGGAACGTAGATCAAACCATAACTCGAGAGCTTCACCTTCCAGCTCAGCTCTCTCTTCACCACGACAGACCAGTACAACGCCCACATCACTGCAGACCCAGCACCAATCCACCTATTCATCTCCCGATCCATCTTTCCCTCACTCGTGAACAAAAAATTCGATCATATTTAAAAATATTTAGCCTACATTATTTCAATTGGCGCTGTTTTGCAAATAAGATATTTTTCTTTTTAGACAAAAAATAAGATGAAATGTCTACAATGTTTGTTCGACTTTCTTGAAAATCAATTTCTGCAGTGCAACACAAAGGCTCCAGATTTAACTTGATGTTTTAAACTGTCTCCAGGTCAGAGGCCGGTCTGAGGACCTTGTCGGCTCTCGTGCAGCTCGGGAACGCTGCAGAGATCCGTAACTCCATCAGCCTCCTCTCCAGCATCCTGAACAGACTGAGCCGCGACGCTGAGGCGGATGCACACGCTCAGAGGCACATGCGTAACGTGCTCATTTGTGTCACGTGTGAGATGGAGATCAGGGACCAGGTAGAGATCTAGACGAAGAGATTTGGATTCATTATTCTACAGAATTGACAGAATTATGTTTTTTATTTGTAGATATCAGTGGAGGACAGCATCTGTATTCTGAATGATCTTCTACAAGTTCCAAGTCAGGTGAGAGGATCAATGTTTTATTGATGCTTTTATGGATAAAAGGCTGCTTAGAAACATGAAGATGATGTAAATCCCTCTTTAACCTTGTTTTAGGTGACTTTAATTAGTATAAGAGGAGTGATGTCACACATTCAGGATGTGTCAGGACAGTTTTCCAAGTTCGCTCCTCCCGATTGGTCCCATCCTGACCGGAGGATGCTCGACGGTCTGGTCAGCCTGATTTCACACAGCCTTCAGGTGATCACCAGCTGGGATTTCACACCTAAAACACCAAACATGGAGTCAGAATCACCCACCGATCAAAGCCAGTCTAGGACTGGAGGTGGCTGTATGACAGACTCATCAGATCACCTCACACAGGAAGGATCCATTCCTATAAAACAGCTGGTTGATGATATTTTACACACGGCATCAAACTTGGTTCTGGTGAGAGAAAAATAAAGTACACATGTCAATTTTCTTCTCACATATTTTGACTTTCTTCTCTCTTTTGTTTCTAGAGACACATTTTGTCCCAGAAGTCTCCAGAGATCACACTCAGCTCTGGTTTCATCCGTTTGCACGCTGCATCCCTAAACCACACCTCCACCATCATCAGGACCAACTCCACCAACGTCTACTTACCTGCGTCTCTCATCCAGAGGGTGTTTGCTCACCTCGGTGGAGGATCTCATCCGAGACCGCAGCAGATCTGCATCGTGACACTTCTGACTGAACTGTCCCGGAACCCGTACAGCTGGGCGTTGTTTCCTACACAGGTCAGAGCTGCAGGACGTGAGACTTGAGTGATTTAGAGGAAATGCTGCCCTCTTACGTCTTTATTTTTGTTCAGTTTTCAGGACCGGTTGTTGATTTTAATTTATACAAATGCAGCAACAGAAGAATCCGCGTTCGCTCCCTTCTTCAGCCAATCATCGTCGAGCTACAGCATCCACAAAGAAACGTATGTTTTAACGACTTTTATTTTGAAAGCTCTTTTTCATGGCTGGGATTATAAATCCTCTCTGATCTGGGAACATGGGGATCCACTAAAGTCTTCAAACGTCTCTCGAGAGATTCATTTACCCAGATGTGATCACGTTTCCCTTTAGAGGAGCTCTGGGAGAGAGTTCATCCTCCCACGCAGCCGCATCAACTACCACAACTTCAGCATCCAGCCGGAGCACGTGCATCAGGCCATCCAGGTGACGGTGGTGTTCACACCGCCGCCCTGCAGGGCATTTCCCATCATGCTTCTCTTCAGGTAAACTTCCACGATTATTTGTTATAACCCGCTCATTGTTAAAATAGGACATTTTTTCCTAATGAGTTCTAACGAAGCTGCGACTCTGTTGTGTCAGGATGTTTGAGAGGCCAACTCCCAGTGTGCACCACCTGCAGAGGACTCACAAGTGGGAGGGCGACAGCGTGCACATGACTCTGCCTCCATCCTGCCTGAATGGTAAAAGATTTCTTTGTTTTGATTTTAGCTCTTCAAAAAGAGTTTGATGAACTCTTACTGGTGTGGACCCATAGAGACACTTTAAAAGTGTTGAAAGTCTTGAAATTCATTGATGGAAGCAAGGCTGCCAAACAAGGAATGGGCGGTCCCTCCAACCACCACCACTAGTCATAGTAACCAAGTGGACGGAGCCTAGTTTTAAAGGCCGGTAAATATAGTAAACAAGCAAATTTGCAGCAATTAGCATTCAAACAGCATCTGGACAACAGTGGAAGCGGAGTTAAATGCCCGTCTTGTTAATCTGCCGCAATTGTTTGGGCAAGACACTTCACCCACATTGCTTGGTAGTATTGAGAGGGACGGGTGGCACCTGTGTACGGCAGCCTAGCTTCCATCAGTGTGTCCCAGGGCAGCTGTGGCTACAATGTAGCTCATCACACCAGCGTGTGAATGTGTGTGTGTGAATGGGTGAATGACTGGTGGTGTTGTAAAGTGCCTTGGGGGGTTATAGAACCCTAGAAGGTACTATATCAAATACAGGCCATTTACCATTCAAACAGCATTTCTGCAACACAAGTCATTTATGGTGTAATTATACGTTTCCAGCAGCAGGGGTCGGACACTTGGCCCTGCTCGATGCAGATTTTGAGAAAGTATCCAGGAGGAAGCATGAGAGTGACCAGATAAGCTACAGCCTGACCGTGGACGGCAGCTTGTGTTTGTCCTGGGATGGACAGCAGGGAGTCTGGACACATCAGGGCTGCAGGACACAGCAAGCGGACTCATCACAGGCAGTCACCTGCAGGTGAGACAGTACGTGTCAAACACAGACAGTTCCTGGTGGTTTACTTGTTAGTTTTTGGTATTTTTATTTGAATCCAGCTGTTACCAGCTGAGGCCGGTGACCGTGTCTCAGCAGCAGATCCAGAGCAGTCACGACACAGCCGCTCTGGACCCATTTCTGAGGTAATGTCACCTCTCTTTACTCATAATTAAGCCAATTGTCTTCACCCTAACCCTAAACCCTAACCCTAATCAAACTGGCTTTTCAAATCCTGATCCCAGTCCGTTTCTTTCACCCTTCAGTGTTTCCAGGAATGTGACGGTTCTCGGTGTCCTGATTCTCCTCCTGGTCCTCTGCATCCCAGGGCTGGTCTGGTGTAAGAGAGCCGACGTCATCTCTGAGGAGAATCAAAGAGCACACTACCTTTCTGACAACGCCCCATCAGACTCGTATCTGTATGCCGTTTGCATCCACACAGGTCTCTGCTCTGCAGGTCGCATGACTGCAAAAGTAAGCCTGTCGATGCTCCTTCTCAATCAGCTGTTTGTGCTTCTGTAGACAAAGGATGGCGTGATTGTTGGTTTTGTTTTTCCACCTCTGATGTTGCTCAGGTGTACATAAAGCTGTGTGGTGAACATGGAGTCTCACAGACAAAAGAACTACAAGTCCCAGGATGCACTCTGTTCAGGAGGAACTCACAAGACACCTTTCTGCTGAGGTAAAACTGCTGATTTTTGTTTTCTCAACAAAAACAAACATTTTCCTTTAAAGATGTATAAATTTGGTTTCCCCAGTGCGACGAACAGTCTAGGTCGTGTGTGGGGGGTCCACATCTGGCACGACAACTCTGGACCTTCTCCTGACTGGTACCTGAAACAAGTGGCGGTGTCTGAGGTGAGACAGGTTTGTGATGCTCGCTCGTTTCAGTTTGACCACAAAGCTGAACGACAGTTAACCCAGGTGGAGGGACGCTCGTGGGTGTTTGTCAGCGAGTGCTGGTTGGCTGCACACAGAGGCGATGGCCAGGTCGAGAGGATGCTGCGTGTTCGTGGAAGCAGCTTTGCAAAGGTACAACAACCGGACACACAGATGCGTATTTTAAAAATACTCTTGTTAAGGTTTCTGTATTTTCTTGAAGACGTTTTTTGTCAAGTTTTCCGACTTCCTGGCTGATTTCCACATCTGGATGTCCGTGTCCTGCTGCCCTTCTCCACACTCCTTCACACGCACTCAAAGACTCAGCGTGTGTCTGCTGCTGCTGATGGGATATGCATGCGCCAACGCAGTCATAGTGTCACTAACAGACGACCAGGTGGCTGACCCTTGAGTGCTAAAAAGTTGGTGAACATTAGTTTTATAACGTGCCTTCATCCTTACTCTCTTCTCCTTTACAGTTGCCGTTTGATTTGGGCATCATGGTTATGTCAGCTGATTCTATCACAACAGGACTTTTGAGCGTGGTCATCGTGCTGCCGGCAGCATCAGTGGTACCTTTCCTGTTTCGACTGAGTGGGATCGAGTCGACAGGATCAGCAATCCAACATCAAGGTTGCAGAAAGAGACTATTTAGCCACGTAGCTTCGTCTTTCTCTCTAGTGGGGCAGAACGTCATTTGACAGCCACCAGTTGTGCAAGTTGTTACACTTAAAAAGATGTGAGAGGTCTGTAATTTCCATCATAGCTTCAACTGTGAGAGATAGAATGCAAAAAATCCAGGAAATCACATTGTCTGAATTTTAAAGAATTTATTTATATAACGGTGCAGAAATAATTATATACAATAACAAAAGTTCACCTCAATACTCTAATGTGATGTTGGTTGGCAATGACAGAGGTCAAACATTTCCTGTAGGTCTTCACCAGGTTTGCACACACTGCAGCAGGTATTTTGGCCCATTCTTCCAGGCAGATCTTCTCTAGAGCTGTGATGATTTGTGGTTGTCGCTGGGCGACACAGACTTTAAACTCTGTCTACAGATTCTTTATTAGATCGAGGTCTGGAGACTGGCTAGTTGCCACTCCTTTGTTGCTCCATTCATCCTTTCCTTGATACGGTTCAGTTGTCCTGTCCCCTTTGCAGAATGCAGCCCCATAGCATAATGTTTACACCCCCGTGCTTCACAGTGGGTATGGTGTTCTAGGATGCAACTCAGCATTCTTCCGCCATCATACAAGGGTTAGATCCCTGCAGAATTTTAGTCTGTGATGTGTTACTAATAGTAACCTTTGTTACTGTGGTCCAGGCTCTCTTCAGGTTATTGACCAGTTCCCCCCATGTAGTTCTGGGCTGTTTCCTCATCGTTCTCAAGATCATTTGTACCCCATGAGGTGAGTTCTTGCATGGAGCCCCAGGTCGAGGGAGATTGTCAGTGATCTTGTATTTATTCTATTTTCTAATACTGTAATTGCTCCAAAAGTTGATCTTTTCTCACTAAGCTGATTGCCTATTGTAGATTGGCTCATCCCAGTCTGGTGCAGGTGTACGATCTTGTCCCTGGTGTCCTTAGAGCTCTCTGGTCTTGGCCACGATGAAGGTTAGAATGTGACTGTTCGAAGGTGTGGACAAGTGTCTTTTATACAGGTAACGAGTCCAAACAGGTGCCATTAATACAGGTATGAGTGTGATTTCCTGGATTTTTTTACATTCTGTCTGTAACAGTTGAAGTGTACCAATGATGGAAATTACAGACCTCTCTCGTTATTTTTAAGCAGGACAATTTGCACAATCGGTGGCTTCCAAATACCCTGTATGTTTTGCATTATACCACCTTTTTCATTTGTTTAATTATCTCCTTGCTGATGCTTTTTCAGTAAAGGACGGTGAATTGGAGTCCTGTTCGACCCTGGATGACCTTCAGAAGTGGACACAGGAAAACAGGATCAACAAATACAAGGTTTTAATCATAATCTGTTTTTCTTCCCACTGTTTCCTGTTTTTCACATGTGCCAGCTGAGATTTATTTTTTGTGTGTGCTTTAGGACTCAGATATCCAGTCTGTGTCAGGAATCCTAGAAAATAAAAGCGCAAATGAAACAATCCAGTCAAGATTAGCCAAAAGCTGTGAGGATCTTCTGATGTTTGAGAGCAGCGTGGGACCAGGACCTTACAGCGATCAAACACCCAAGGAAAGAGACGCTGGACTTTTAACTGAAAGTGGCGAGTTTGAATCTAAGAAAACTACAAGAATTAAAGGTCAAATCCTTCAAAATAAGAGCGTATTGAGCGTAGTGTCCAGGTGGTGTCGCTGCTTGGCTTGGGTGCTGTGTCTGCTGGGGTCTCTCTTGTGTTTGGTGATCTCTGCCGTCCTGGGAGTGAGGTAGATCATGTCTGAGTCATTTTTAATGTATTTTTTTATTATCGTTCCAACGTGTTTGTTTCCTTGCATCAGATTCAGCAGCAGCAAGGCTTTGCTTTGGACACAGTCGCTTTTTGTGTCTTTGACCTCCTGCATCTTCCTCATCCAGCCAGCTGTGGTAAAGAAAACACTCCCAAAGATCCGTGCATCTGATTAAACACACTCTACATCCTATTTCTTTTATTTCCCAGATACTTGCAGGAGCAATAGCCGTCTCCTTTTGGCTTAAGAAAGAATCCGACGTTCCCTGTCCTTTCACCTTAACATTCCAGAGAGAGATTTTAAATTTCAGGAGCCACAATGAACCCCTAGAAGAGCAGTTCAGGACGTCTGATTCACCCAAGAAAAGATCTCTGTACATTGAAAAGGTATGAAGCTTTTATTAAATTGCATATTTGTTAAAAATCACACATAAAAATCACACCTTAAAATTCTCAGCTGCTTCGAGCGCGACAGAGAGCTCGATACCTTCGTCTCGTTCGCCCTCCAACTTCATCAGATCTGAGGAAAACACGAGGAAAGAGAAGGAGAGATGATCTCATCCATAAAACATTCAGGTTTGTCTTTGTTTTTTATGTCTACGTGTGTGTTTTTAATCAGTAATTCACTTTTTTCTTTCTGTCAAACAGGGATTTGTGTTTGTGTGCTGCCTTGCTCTTCCTGATGATGTGTATAACGTATGGCAGCTCATTTAGAGAACATTACCAGCTGAACAGAGCCGTCAAACGACACATTTTAGGGTAATACCTGCATGCTAATCGATTATTATCACTCATCCAACACAGAAATAACACATCTTATGTGATTTTTACCAGGAACCATGACTTTATACCCATAAACAGTCAAGAGGACTGGTGGAACTGGACCCAAACAGCTCTGCTAGAGTTGCTGTTTCCCAAAGAATCAAACATAACTGAGGTAAGCTAAAGGGTTTTTGTTCTGTCAATCATTTTGTAGCAAGATTTTATTAATTAAATCATTTTGAAGCAAAGTTTTCACTTTTTTATTTTACTCAGCGCTCATACGTTGTGATTGGTGAAATTATAATGAAGAAGACGGAAAGATCCAACGCCTTTCAGAGTCTGGTGAGACAAAAATATTTGTGTTATATTTCTTATAAAGGTAATATTCACTCACTCGTTAATTATAATAGAAATAATAATAATAGGCAAGCTGTTTGAAACTACAGTGTGCTTTAAAGACAAGATAATGGCAAATTCTCCAGCATAATACTCTATGTTGAATGTTTTACAAACGTCTTGGGTAACGCACCATTCTGACACAGAATTTATACAAATAACTGTTAATAAAAACAAAAAAATTTCATTATTCTTCTGTTTTACAATGATCTGTCCTGTAGAGGGCAGTGTTTCCCCAAAATACACCCAAATGCTTTACATTTTAAAGCAGCAATCCGGAGGGTTCCCCCTTTCAGGAATTATTTTTTGTAATCCGTAAAAGTAATAGTCTAACGCCGTACTCTTTGATTTTTTGCATAATTTTTTTGCTAAGCCCATTGTCCTGTAAAGCACCGTGGTATATATATATTATATATATATATATATGAATGTAGTGCATAACACGGGAATAATTGTAAAATGAACGAGAGGCATTGCTTCTAGCCGTAATCACAGAGGTAGGGGGAGGGGCTTAAGGTGCAATACCTTTTTCAACCTCTAGATGGTGCCCTCTGACAAAAAAACTGGATTACTACATTAATTTTCAAAAAATCATAAATAAATGTGACCTAAGTTTGAAGTTTCCTCTCCACTGTCACTACATGCTTGATTAGTATGAGGATTGCTTAAAAGACACTGACACTAGTCAGTGTCTCGATGCAATCTGCTGGGTTTCTTATACAGGAAACTTTTTTACTGATTGGCTTAATGAACTGAACTGTATTGGAATGTTTACGTTGTGAAGTGCCTTGAGACGACTCTTGTCGTGATTTGGCGCTATAGAAATAAACTGAATTGACTTGAATTGTGAAGAATATTAGAGATTTTCTTTGTTCCCAATCATTTTAATTTAATTTAACTTAATTTGACTTCATTTTTTACCCATTTCTGTATTTTATTTATCAAGGACTAATGCCGTGAAGTGTATCAGACCCTAAACCTTTACATTCTCCAGGGTCCCTTGCTGACAAGAACATGTGATCACGTGAGCTGCTTTTCACAGAGCGTGACCACAGCTGGTTTAGGCCACACGAAGTGAGGAACCACTCAACTCACCCAGTTCACAGATGACACTGTCATATTGGTTTTCTAAAAGTCAGTTTGACTCTTCTGCAGGTCTGAAGCTGCTTTAAAGCTAAACCTCCTGCGTACGAGCGATTGGCTGAGCAGACAGACGGTGGCCCTGATGGTCCAATTCACCCTGTACAGTGCTGCACCAAACCTGTTCACTAGTGTGACCCTGCTCACCGAGCAGAGCCCCAGTGGAGGTCTGCTGCTGTCAGCCACAGTCCAGTCAGCGAGGGTGTATCCCAGTCCTGCTGGCTGGGCCTGGGTCTTAATGGTCTGCCAGGTGATGAAGCAGAAATACTGAAAACAGTTTACATGTTGCACATCTTTTCTCACATTTTCTCTTTCTTTCCACCAGCTGCTCTTCCTCTTTTTCTCTCTGCTACAACTCAGTAACCAAGCATCCTCTGTTGCACAGCAAGGGCTGATGGGATACTGGAGAACACCGTCTACTTGGCTGGATGTGAGTTTACAAGAGGCAAAGTAGTCCTGCTCAAAAACGGGACACTGACACACACACACACACACACACACACACACACACACACACACACACACACACACACACACACACACACACACACACACACACACACACAAGGACACACACGCCAATGCAAACAAGATCAAAGTGACCCTGAAAGGTGGAAACAACCTGTAACAGATAAACTAACAAACCGGTCAAACAGGAAACATCTGAAGGTTTCCCTGTCTGTCTGTTGCAGGTCAGTCTGCTGACAGCCACCCTCGTCTATTACATCTTCTGCATTTATCACGCCATCGTGATCATGGAAGTCGTGAATCTGCTGCAGAAACACAACAACAGAGGACATGTTGACGTTAGCGACCTGGCCACCCAGGAACAAGTGAGAACAGACAGAAATAAGTGGATAAAAACGTCACAATATTCCTTATTTTATGCATTTTGTTTTTGCTGTTTTTAAAGGAGACATAACTTTTTTCTTAAGTCTTAATAGTTTTATGGTCGATTGAAAAAAAAACGTTTACATCAGTTTTATACATGACAGTTTCAGTACCTTCCAGAATGAGCCGTTTCAGGGCTCTGTCACTTTAAGAAAACAGGCCAGAACTGGCCACGCCCACCCCTTCCCCCGCTCAGGCTGCTATAAGCTGAGAAGCTCTGATATCCGGGAGGGGCTTGGAGTAGAGCAGCTGCTCCTCCAGCAGCAGCTCTCTCTTGCATGTGAGAGGTGGGTCAAAACATTTGTGACATCACAATTGGGGAGTTTTTGAAACGGCTTGTTTAGGCACATATTTCCTAAAACCAAACGCTGACAAAAATGAATGGATGGGTTTTTTCATGTTTGGAGTGTTTCTAGAGGCAGTAGAGACCCAAAAGGATGCAAAAGGTGAATTTTAAAGAGCAAGTTTACTGAGAAACTGTTTTGTAATTATTTTTGAAATACAATCGGTCACTCTGAGTTTCACATGCAAACGTGAAAATAGTCTTCTACCCCTGTTTCCTATAACTACCGATAGTAAATCCACGAGGAAACGCTCGGGTCAGAAAAAGCCACACAGATCTATGTCTCACTGTAAATTATCATTCATGGACTTATCCACTTCAGAGTCCAGGAAGCTAACATTAGCATTAGCAACTCCGCAACATGGCAGAACTCCTTCAGGCTTGTGTTTTTAGTGGAGATAAAACATCAACGTTGCAGAGCAGAGTCAGTGGTAGAGTCGTGTTACTGTTAGCCAATCAGAGGTGAGATGTCCAAATATCAAGAAATAATGAGTAAGACTCCAAATCCAAATCTTCTGCTCCGACTAACTTCTACTTCCTGAAACAGGAGCGCCAGAGCTTTTTTCCCAAGCAGATCATCTGACAGGGCATTCATCCATTCTAGAGACCAACACAAATGTATTGAGGAAACGAGTGAACTTGGTCTTTAATATCTGACAAGGATTACGTGTTTTGTCTCAACAGTGCATCCGTTCCCTCTGTGGCATCATCCTCTTCCTTCTCACCGGGAAGAGTGTGACTGTCCTCAGGGTAAACAGGACGTTAAGCTCCTGTGCTGCTGCCTTTTCACACTCAGTCTCCAGCATCTTATGGCCTACGGTGAGCATATCGCTACTATAGCACTATAGGAAGATATGACCATAATGAGGGTTGTTGGAGCTCATCTCCAGCTGTGCCGCCTGAGCTTTCGTTGTGTTCTATTCTTCTCATCTGATAGATTTCAGGTCTGATCCTTCTGGTGGCGCTGTCCTGTTTGGGGAATCTGCTGTATGTACCCTCCTGGGCCTTCAGCCCTGTTCTCCGTTCCCATCATCGTGGTCCCCCAGCTGCCAGGTGTCGTCTCCTAATCTTGGGACAGGATGTCTCTCCCTGGGGAACTCTCATCCTGTCGGCCTCTGCAGTTTGGTCAGCAATGGTATAAAAATCAAGCCATAAAATGATAATCCAGGTTAATTCTACACTAACAGCCTTCTCTTTCAGATGGTTGGAGCAGTTTCCTCATTTGTCAGATCTTCCAAAAGATCACAGATCAGAACGAACGCCATCACCAAGGAAGAATTGATTTGCTGCTTCAGAGCGAAGGTGTCCGAGTTCACAGGGTGGCACAGAAAAACTGGAACTGATCATCACAGAGAAGAACGGGTGAGAAGGCGGAAACTAAAAATCTGATTTTTGAAATTTAGACAGATAACTAAAACAATAAGTTTTTTTCTTTGCAGGAAACAAATAATGCTTAAAAGTTTTCATATAGAGTCAAGGTGCATTTTTGATGTTTTTATGAATGTTTTTGGAAATATTTCTTTGAGATTTGTGATTTCAGTAGAAGTTTGAGAATTCAGTGGCCCTTATTTTTAATGTTGTCACAAACTGAACCTGTCAGCTCTGACAACCTTCACTACAAACCCTTCTGTCTGGGTTTACTCTGTTCGCTCTAATTTAGCTCGTAATCTGATCAGTTCCTTGTGACATGCCCAGCAGAAGCCCAGCAGATGGTCTAAACTGGTGACTTGAATCATTTGCATGAAAACAAACAAGTTTTCTCAATTTGCCTTTTAGGGATCGTCGGCTTTGTTCTAATCTGACTAGTCTTCAGGACATGATAAAAAAAGGTTAAAACTTGAACTTTATTTCAGGGGTCACTTAAAAATGTCACATTTAAAGGGGAGATATTACGCAAAACTCTACTTTTGCATCTTTTTGTGCTGTCATGTGGGTCACTAATGCTTCTATAAACACTCCAAATGTGACAAATCCATTTACTGTCAGTGTTTGGTTTCAGGAATTATGTGTCTAAAACAAGCCGTTTAAAAATGTCCCTGTTTGTGATGTCACAAACAGGGAACTTAGCATAGAACCACTTCTCACCTCCTCCAGCAGCAGCGGCTCTACTCCCAGATATCAGAGCTTCTCAGCTTATAGCAGCCTGCGTGGGGATGGGTGGGCGTGGCCGGCTCCAGCTTGTTTTCTTAAAGTGACAGAGCCCTGAAACGACTCATTCTGGAAGGTACTGAAAATGTTGAGAATAAAACTTTAGAAATTGCTTAATGTGAGAGGGATTTTATGCAGAGAACTTCTTAAGCATGTTTGATATTTACCATAGAACTATTATAACCAAAGGAAAAAAGTCATATGTCCCCTTTAGAATGGCTTTACTAAGGTGTGGTATTATTTCTTGTTGTGGTAGAAATCCAGAGGTTTTGCAGTTTCATCATAAAATACTTGTGGCACATTTTGATTACGTCGATTCTTTTGCTTTTTTCAGACTTTCTTTCTTGAGGAGTTGGAAGGCTTAGTAGACGAGCTGCTGTTGAGACTGGATGTCCTTTCTAACAGCGTGCACCACACCCACAGTCCCGATGTTACACCGACACCTCAGCCGACCAACATGGACACTCAGGTGAGGCCAGTTTCAGGTCCAATATGCAAACACTCATAAAAACACATTTTAAATGTCTCAAGGCATTACTAATCAACTTCCGACTCTATTAGATGGTGGTGAATGAACCCAAACATGAGACACTTCAAGAACCTGAAGCATACCTGTTCAGGTAACTAAAGTTGACTCACATCAAACTCATATTGTTCTAAAGCAGATGTTATTATTTTAATTACCTATTTAATTTTATAGGTACCACAATGAACAGAAGATCCACAAAGTCCTGCACCAGAGAAGCAAAATGAGGAATAATCATTCACGTGTGTTAAAGGCGACTGAGAACAGACTAAAGATTAAACATTCCATGATGTGTTCAGAGTCAACGTCAATGAAAAATGTTTGGGCAGGTGGTGATTTAGAGGAGCGATCCGAGCACTGGGCTGAACCACAGGACAGCTGCTGGATCAGTAAATCTCATTCTGAGGTGTTGGTGGAGGTTCTGGTGCATAAGGAGCTGGGTGGGTGCTAGACTCATTTCTTGGTTTACAAGCATTTCAAAGAGAATGATTTCCTCAAATTTGTGCATTTGAAGAAGATTTAAGTATGCTTTTCTTTTTATAAGTTGCCAGATTTTAAACCTGAGTAATGTCTTTATTATTGTCATCTGGTTAGAATCATATTGGAGTGATGGATCAAATGGATCCAATGTTTTATCTTGCATTATTTTTTTTATAAAATAAAACTTCATGCCATACCTAAATGCTTGATTATTTTTATTTTAATGAATAAGTGAGTGTTATGGAGGAAACAAAAGAAGACAGCTGTTATTTTAATTAGTCATATTTATTTTGTGGACAGGAAGGAAGTCACTCTGCATCTCTAAAATGCTCTTTTTACCATTAAAGAATTAAATTATGATTTTTCTTCCTATTAAATGACCTATTATTATATGATAAAAGAGCTTGCCACTCTTAGCAATGAAGTCAAAAGATAAAAACGACAAATAAAAGTAACCAATCACAGCTTTCAACGTATCCGAGTCAGGAATTGAGTGGCGACTTATGATTGGACGAGAGCAGACGGTGCGGACCAATCAGAACGTGGCAAGTCAGACAAGTTCCAGACGGAGGAGGCGGCGCTCGCGTTTTCAGAAGCGTAAGTTTGTATGAAGCCACAAGCCTAAAAGGTTTGTACCGTAACTCATCAGTATTGTTCCGAGGAGCGGGTCTGTGTAGCAGACGGCCTGTTTGATGACATTCATCAGTGTTAGTAGATAATTTAAGAGCTTCCACGGAGCAGCACGTCAGTCACGCAGGGGGACAATGAAGAAGGTTGCCTTGTTGCTAATTGTGCTGCTCGGCGTTGCACATTTTGCTACCGTTAGCAAATGTGAAGATGGTGAGTGTGAGATCTTTTAGCCTTTTGTTGTTGTTATAACGTAAAATATTAATTAAATGGTCCCGCCGGTGTTTTTCGTTTATTTTCATTTAAACATGCTAGCTAAGTTGTTTACACTGTTTAATTAGCCTGCTTGCTAGCTGAATTGTTTACTGTAGTGTTTAATTAGCCTGCTAGCGGACACGTCATACTGATAACAGGACGTCATACGCAGCTCTTGAACGGTACCAATAAAGTTTTACTCATTCAAATTAGTTTCATGCATCAAGACTGAAGCCCATCCTGGTGCCTGGATTCTTTCTGCGGTAACTTACTGGTCATGGCTCTGACACATCCTTTTGTTTGGTGTTAAGATGCTGCAGAAGATGAGAAGGAAGAGGCTGCTGAAGAGGACAGTGATGATGAGGAGGACGATGATGATGATGATGACACAGAGGTAAAAGAAGAGAATGGAGTTCTGATTCTCACAGATGGCAACTTTGACACCTTCATGGAGGGAAAAGATACAGTTCTAGTTGAGTTTTATGCACCATGGTATGTTTGCTGTCTTTTTTAAAGTGTTATAAAATTAAATGTCAATAAGGAACGGTTAATTTAACTTTTTTGTTCAATCTCAGGTGTGGTCATTGCAAGCAGTTTGCCCCAGAGTATGAGAAGATTGCTCAGACTCTGAAGGAGAACGACCCTCCCATACCTGTGGCCAAAGTGGATGCCACATTAGCGAGCACGCTGGCGAGCAGGTTTGATGTGTCGGGATATCCCACCATTAAGATCCTGAAAAACGGGGAGCCGGTGGACTACGATGGAGACAGAACAGAGAAGGGTAGGAGTTTTAAAGCTGTCAGTCTTCTTCAAAGGAATGAAAATTCAGCGCTAACGTGGTTAATGTTTGGGTGTTGCAGCCATTGTGGAGCGAATGAAAGAGGTGTCTCAGCCAGACTGGAAGCCCCCTCCTGAGGCGACGCTGGTGCTGACCACGGAGAACTTTGATGATACAGTTAATGACGCAGACATCATTCTAGTGGAGTTCTACGCTCCATGGTGAGTTTAAATGAACGATTGTTTAGCTTTGGTTTGTCGGTAAAATAAAAAATACTAACAGCCCCTTTTGCTTTAACACAGGTGTGGACACTGCAAGCGTCTGGCTCCAGAGTACGAGAAGGCTGCTAAGGAGTTAAGCCAGCGCTCTCCTCCTATTCCTCTGGCCAAGGTTGATGCCACAGTGGAGAGTGAGGTCGCGTCACGCTTTGGAGTCACGGGCTATCCCACCTTGAAGATCTTCAGGAAGGGCAAGGTGTTCGACTACAACGGACCCAGAGAGCAGTACGGTGGGTAGGATGCCCGCTAGCACAAATATCCTTGTTTTATTTTGTTTCTATCATTGCTGAGTGATGCTCTGCACTCGTCTTCTGCTCTGGATTTATGCAAAACATTTGAAAGCCAGACAGACATTTTCCTGCATATATTTGAAAAAGACGTATTGTTCATTTCAGTTTTTAACATGAATAGTCGTGACAGCCCCTTGGGTTACACTTGGGTTATTTTTTGCTTTGCATGTTGCAATAGTTCCCCTTTTTTATACATCGGCAAACTTGTCTGAAATGATTCTGCTGAGTAGCACGTGCACATTTAAATTGTCAACCAATGACAGAATAAACCCAGATTGTTCTGTTTCTCCCTCTTGTCATCACTTCTTACCACAAGAGGGAAAAGTGAATTTATTGTGTAAATATGTGTTTTTGTTGCTTTTCTGTCTGAGCTGACCTTCTTTTCCTCCTCCTTCTAGGTATTGTGAACTACATGAGTGAGCAGGCCGGTCCTCCCTCTAAGCAGATCCAGTCTGCGAAGCAGGTGCAGGAGCTCGTTAAAGATGGCGACGATGCCGTTATAGTCGGCGTGTTCTCCGGTGAACAGGATGCAGCCTATGAGACCTACATTGAAGCCTGTACGTAGTTTCATAAGTTGCTGAAGTGGGTTTGCAGTGATGTCAGATGTAAAATTATCATTTTTATGTGCTGGATGTCCTTCTAAATCATATTTGTCAATGCCTGCTGTTTGTCTGGCAGGTAACGCGCTGAGGGAGGACTTTTCCTTCCGTCACTCCTTCAGCACCGAAGTGGCCAAACTTCTTAAAGTGTCTCCGGGTCAGGTTGTCGTCCTTCAGCCTGAAAAGTTCCACTCAAAGTATGAACCAGCGTCTCAGAAACTTACAGTCAAGGTGCAGCATCCTTTTATTTTTTCGGTTCTAGTTGAATTTACATTTAATCTGAAACCTCGAAGTTTAGTTTTTATGTGATGAGATGAAAATGGCGTCCTTGTCTAAGACATGCAACCAATCCCTAACATGCAGGACTCCACATCAGTATCAGACGTTCAGGATTTCTTCAAAAAGTATTCAGTTCCTCTGGTGGGACACAGAAAACCCAGCAATGACGCCAAACGCTACGCCAGCAGACCCCTGGTGGTCGTGTATTACGGCGTTGACTTCAGCTTTGACTTCAGAGTTGGTGAGTCGAGTCGTTAGCGTTTCTAATGATCATACGACGTTTTCTTGGGTTTGTTTTAATAAGTGATAAATGATTTTTAGCTACCCAGTTCTGGAGATCCAAGGTGCTGGATGTAGCCAAGGACTTCCCAGAGTATACCTTTGCCATCGCTGATGAGGAGGATTACGCCGAGGAGCTGAAGAGTCTCGGCCTGAGTGAGAGCGGAGAGGATGTGAACGTTGCAATTTTGGCGGACGGAGGCAAAAAGTTCGCCATGGAGCCGGAGGAGTTGGACTCCGACGTGCTGAGAGATTTTGTTGTTGCGTTTAAGAAAGGTAAGGGTTTGATTTTTGAAACACGTTTGCTTTTATTTCCACTTTTCTGAATGTTAAACTCGATCTTTACCGACAGGAAAACTCACACCCATCATCAAGTCCCAGCCGGTGCCAAAGAACAATAAGGGACCCGTTAAAGTCGTGGTGGGGAAGAACTTTGAGGAAATCGTCATGGACACCCAGAAAGACGTCCTCATCGAGTTCTACGCACCCTGGTGCGGACACTGCAAGAAACTTGAGCCGGATTATTTGGCTCTTGGCAAAAAGTACAAGAGCGAGAAGAACCTGGTGATCGCCAAGATGGACGCCACCGCTAACGATGTGCCAAACGACAACTACAAAGTGGAAGGCTTCCCTACGATATACTTGGCCCCGAGTAATGACAAGAAGAATCCGGTGAAGTTTGAGGGTGGAGACAGAACACTAGATGGCTTCAGCAAGTTCTTGGAAAAGCACGCCACGAAGCTCCAGCAGAGAGATGAACTCTGAGAGCGTTCGCTCCACGAGGAGCTACGGACTTTTACTGTGAGGAGGCGAAGGGAGCACAGAGGAGGATAAACGGTGTTACTGAGTTGCTGTGATGGTTCCGGGTTTAAATCATCGTTTTAGTTTCTGTTCATTCCGAGATTCAGCTTCCGTTCCTGAAAGCATGTAAGCACTGTTGACCATTTTTAAATAAATCCTAAAAAGGACGGCTGCTTTTGGAGCCAGCACTCAGACGTGACTCCTCCTTGTGAATCAAAACAAGTCGAGAGTTTTGTAGAAATTTTAAATGGAAGTGCGTACATCTCAAAACAGATTTAAGAACATTTCAAACATTAGTAACACAAAAAGCTACATTTAAACTAAAACGGTACCTTCTGTAATGGTGCTACCGTTACAGGCCAGTCCAGATAATCAATGACCTGACGTGTTAAAACCACACAGACCGGTGCTTATCTGACCGTTGGGCTTCAGAATAAAAGCATCACCACTAAATCACGTGTCTGATCATTAGACCTGGCTGGGTGATCCTAAAAAGTGCATCAGAAAAAAGTAACTTCTTCATTTTGAACATTTAAAATCTGACTTTGTGTGTTTTTAAGCGACATTCTCAGTTCTTGAGATGACAGACGAGGACTTCGGTAAGCTGCTCCCTCCTTCAGATACTGGCACTGGGTGAGTTGGTTCTGGATTCGGACCATTAGGAAAACTCCTGTGTGAAGCGCAAGTGGAAGTCCCGGATCTTCTGCAGCACCACCTTCAGCTTCTCCGTCGGAGGCAGGATGGTCATCCTGGTGGAGCGTACGGACATAAAGTCAACGCTGGGATTAAGTTAGTCGTGTGTCACATGAGAGCAAAGCTTAAAACCTGAAGTGGAAGGTTCCCTCTTTCTGTCCAAAGCCACTTCCTGGGACCAGGCAGATGCCCTGCTCCTCCAGCAGTTTCATACAGTAGAACATGTCTGGGACCAGACCCTCCTCCTGTGGGCACACACTCATTAATGCATCTATAAAAACACAGGTGCACCAGCGTGTGTCTGATGGCACACCTTGGCCTTGTCGATGGCCTTCTGAGGTAGGCTGATACGGGGGAAGGTGTACATGGCCCCCTGGACCGGGTTACAGGTGATCCCAGGTACGGTGTTGAAGATCTCCTCTGTTAGACGGGCTTTCTCCGCCAAAGCAGCCAGCACAGCGGTCCGCTCCTGCAGGGGAAGGACGCACCGATTAGTCCTCGGAGCAGATCCGAGGCCGGACAAAGTTTCCCAGCAGAATTTCATCCTAACGCGACGTCTTCCCAAGAGCTGAGCCGTTCTGTTTGTTGGTAAACGAAACAGTCCCATTGCTCCATGACTCATTTCTGACAACTTCACACCAACCAGCATTACAAGCTCATCGGCAACTTGAGCTACAGAAGATTTTCTGCTGGAATGAACAACTCGGGTCGGCTTCCACTCGTAGTGACGGGACGCTAAACGGACCGTTAGCATGTCCCACCAAAGTAAAATGTGCTTCTAAGGAAAACATTTGTGCCAAAAAGTCTTTCATCAGCACTGCAGCTGTTGAGTTTTGACAGATTAGCCAAACATTCCCAGTGTTTTTCCCATCCTCGGTTCCTCGTGCAAACTTCTTTCCTGAAGATACGGGAAATGTTATAAAAATAATAGTTTCTTCATAAAAAGTATTCATGTGGTCATCTTTGTTCAGTTTGACGAAAACATCACATCTGTTAATATTACATCATCTCTTTCCTTCAACCTTTCTGATCAGGAGGGGGCGCTACTGAGCATTTAAAGCCTCAAAATGAACAATATTTCAGAACTTTTGGCTGGAAATCATCATCCATCATCGTTTGTGAAACATTTCCCAGATTTAGTCAGATTTATTTATAATGGAGCAACAAAATAAAGTTAAATATTAACATTCCAGGATGTCTCCTTGTTAATCCTAACGATAAATTAGGTGTAATCCATCAACTGCTCAGACTCAAACTGGTTGTGTAAGGTTTTTTCACTCCACCTTGTGGCCAGAGGGAGGCGTTACACGTTGCCTTCACCCGCCTGCAGCTCTGAGGCATCACAGATTTGACCAAAGGAAGTGGTTCTTGTTGAAGTGGATGGATTTCCCACAACAGATGAATACGAGTGTTTCAGCACCAGAATTAGCTAAAAACTTCATTTAATTTTGCCTAACAGTTAATAAAAGTCCTATTAGAACACAAAACTGATTTTTAAAGTTGATTTTGAGGCTCTTTTACTAGTGGAAAAGATGGTAGGAATAGCTCTTCCTATAGTAAAGGCTGCTGACCTAGACCCATTAAACTCTGAGTAGGACAGGGTTCTTATACCAAATCCAATCATTTTGTGTCCCTCTGCAGTTTTTTTCATGCACGAATAAACCTACATCCATTACAACACCTTGCATTAACCGTAGCAGGTCGGTCTAGCCACGCTCCACTGGAGCCTCAGCAGGTCTACCGGCTCGGCTCAGTTTGGCTCTAGCCAATCACGGCGCTCCGTGTTTGTAGAGAGACGCTGGGCGGGCTTAGTACCTTCATAAACGTGCTGTAGGATGGCTCATCAGGCTGTGGGGGGTTCACCACCAGCTCCAGAAGAGCCTGTCCAGGAACGGGGGGGCACAGACGCACCGACACCAGCTTGATGAGTTGGGCCTTAACCTGAGGGTCCATGTTGATCACCTCCATGTAGCCTCCACGGAAACCACACCTGAGAAAAGGCAAACATGAGGATTAGCGCACTACTTAGAAGTACACGTCACTGAGGAGAAGTGTAGGTGGCGACTCACTCTCCCATGTAGCACTTGGAGGTGGAGTGGAAGGAGGCCATTTCCACCGTGCTGGAAAACTCTGGTCCCATCTCGAACAGCACCTTCTTAAAGGAGTGAAACTTGCAGCCGTCTGCGTAGACGTTGTCCTGGTAGACCTGCAACGGACAAATCAGCTCCATGAGAATAATCTAATAAATAAACCTGCTAACTAGAAGGACTTTTGTTTATTTACTTCATCGGCCATGAGGAAGAGACGCTCCTCTTTGGCGAATCGGATCACATCTTCGATACACTGCCTGCTCTGGACCTGACCTATCACACAAAACAAGTCGATTCTGAGCCAAACGTGTCAGTTTAACCCGCAGAAACAAAACCGCACTCAGACGCCTGACCTGTAGGGTTTCCTGGGTTGATGATGCAGAGGACACGAGGCCTGCAGTGCTGCTTGGCCTCCTTCAGCGCCCTCCTGAGCTCCTCTACGTTCAGACTCCAACAGTTCTCCTCGTCCAGGTAGTAACTGATCTGCACGGCGGCCAGGTCTGCCAGGGCGGCGGAGTACAGAGGGTACTGAGGGATGGAGATCATCACTCCGGTGCGGTCTCGGCCCTCGCCGCAAACCAGCAGCTTCAGAATGGTCTGAGTGGGAGAATTGGTGTGAAGACTTTATTTAGTTATGGTGTTTTTTGCATTTTATTTGTCAAACTGCGACATCTCTGCGTGTATATGGCGGAGTTGCTGAGCTAAACGATCCGATTACATAAACGTGACATGAGCAAAGGTCTGTGGGTGGGGTAGGTACGGATGTGCAAAGTACAACTTAGTTCATGATTAACAAAAAAGCAATAAAACGCATGTCACTGGTGTAGGATTTAACCTTAACACAACTCAGGAGTGTCACAGATTAAGCTTCAGGGCATCCAATCCACCCGAGGAATCACAGAGGCGTTGCATTAGGAGTGATAAATACCACGATAGCATCACTGGCTCCGGTGGAAAGGTAGATGTTGTCGGGGTTGGAGGGGATGCCACCATCTCTCCTCTCTATGTAGCGCGCCACATCCTGGCGGATGCACTCAATCCCCTGGCTGGCGCTGTAGGCCCCTGCAGCACACCACAGGGAACTTTGAGTTAAACAGAGAACACCACGACTACGGATTTGAGCTGTCCTACACAATAATTAGCTGTTCAAGTGATTTATTATGGAGCTGGAAGCTGTCTCACCTATGCTGTGGCCTCCGCAGGCATCAAGAATGCGCCGCGCCCTCTTTTTGGCGTCTTCGGGGAACTTGTTGTCCTCCAGGAGTTCGGGGTACGAGCACAGAGCCAACACCTGAGCGCCAAGGACAAACGGATCAATCTAAACTTTAATTTGGGACAACTGCTGGGATTTCAGAGCAGCAGTTTGTCCAAACCTGTCTGAAAAAGGTGATTGGCCTCTGACCCATGGCATGAGCGTCGCCTATGTTAGCCTTGATGACCTCTGTGAAGGGTTTCTTGACTCCCTGCAACAATAAAAACAGAGAAATGGAAGAATGTGTTTCATCATGATGGGAATTTTTGAGTAAGAACTAAAAAGGGCGGTGAAAAAACCCCGAATGAGTTATTCAGGCGTGTACAACAAAAGGTTTGTCGGAGGAGGAGACGCGAGACAACTTTTTCCCTATCTGTCGCCCCCTTTTTATGTAAATCCAATCAGTGCTGCTTGTATTCAGATCACATGACCTCCTTCAGCCCCCTCCTCCATCATTAGCACCCCTCGGTTTCACAAAGACCCCGGCTCAGAGTTCGGTGGAGGAGGACCAGGGGTCGTGTTGGGGTCGGTGTTCAGAGTCCACTCACTGTTTATGAGCCAGGGTTATTAATCAATCCACGCTAACTAAATCTAATCCTTTGACTGCTTTCTATCTTCTTTTTTTTCCTCTTCTTCTTCACAAACCAACGATTTAGAGCCGTGCGGTGAGGTTGTTGATCCCAACAAGCAGCAGCTGTTGCCATTTCTCAGATGACCTCACGTGACTCAAGACAGACTCGAGTTATCTTGCGGCACGGCTGACAAAAAAAAAGTTTAGGTGGATAATCTGACAGTTCTGACGATGTTTTTGAAGTTTTCATTTACCATAAACGTTTAAGAGATAAAATGTCTTTTAGGACACTCTGTGACCCAATCAGAGAAGAGTGCTCACTCGTGGATCTACCTTGAACTTACACGTGCAGATCAGGCGTTTTAGCTATCGCTGCATGGAACAAATCAATCGCACAAAATGTACAAAGTTAACAATAATCACTTGAAAACTGCATCACACTGTGCTAGCTTTAAGAATGTTAAAAAAAAGTGTCGTCTACACTTTTTACTGTGAATTTCCAGAATTAAGACCCTTTTCGTAAAGTTAAATCAGCTGAAAAAATGCAGTTAATCCAACTAACGTCAAACATGTGACACTTTAAAGGGCCATTCTGCTTATTTTGAAGTGTGTTTTTGAGGAAAAGTTAACAATAATTACAATCTTGCCTTTTGTACACTCTAAAAAATGAAATGTTGAATTTACTTAACCACGTTGTGTTAACTGGTTCCACTACACCTATTGCTTGAGTAAGTAATATACATTGTTATAAGTAATGTTAAAAGTAAATATATATTACTTTTTTTTAAAGTGACGGTATTTTCCCTGGCGATAGGGGGCAGTACATACCTAAATCACTGCAAGCAAGCTGTATTTTTTGGTGTGAGTAAAACCTTACCAACGGATGGCCATTAGGGTCAAAAATCCCTGGAATTGCAATTTTCAAACGAGTTCTTCAACCTATAGTAAAATGACATCGGATTCCCTTTTATCACCGGCAACAAGCGAAGAGGTAAATGTTTAAAACAACGTTTATGAACGGCAAAGGTTTTGTAACTGCTTGTTGCAAATCTGTAAATGTGTTTTTTTTACCTCACGGGCTCCTGTAGAAAGAAACGTCTAATATGGCGTCACCCAGAGACCCACGTTGATGTATTTTAGACCAGATTTTTATGGTTATATGTTACAAAGCCACCGATATTTTCCAACAACTGGACATCACTTTATTCATTTTCAACATTTCGATGGATATTTCCAGAGATTAATGGTAAAAACTTCACATTGTCACTTTAAGCGACTAGGTTTAGTGGAACCAGTTGACACAACTTGGTTAAGTACATTCAACGTTTCATTTCTTACAGTGTAGATAGCCTCCTGAATGGGCTCTTTGAATTAAAACCATCAGTTTTGCATTTCATGGTTGTTTTGAAAGAACTGTGAAGAAATTCCAGCCTGACCCGCCCCCCTGGATGCTCAGCTGCTCGTGTTTGTGATTTTAAACAACGGCGTAACACGAAACTGACAACAACATAAAGGAATTGCGTAATCAGTTGGGAAATTTTAGAGGTTTTTAGCTGACCGATCCTGTTATACTTTACTTCTTTGAAATGAGGAATTGTTCAAGAAGCAATCTACCAACCTTTACACAGAAACACACATCATAATGACTTAAATGACCCTGTTACGTAACACTACAGATTTTATAAGTCCTCTGTAACAGCAAGCGCAAGCCTTATGAGGTTTTCTTCACATTCTTTTGGTTTAGCTTACTGGAGGTCTAAGTGACTGGATGCAGCACGTTTCCTTTTTAGTGTTAATCCAGTCCTTATTCCAGACATGCAACAAAGAGCCTGGTTGTTCTCAGAGCCAGTTAGTTCCTGCGTTCTCCTGCTCGGTCAGCAGCACCAGGCACTGATTACACGAGCCCAACCGGGCCGACAAAAACCCTAAACTATCCTCGGGTAGTTCAGTCACTAACCAATCCAAACTGGGTTTATTTGAGACGAACCTCCTCGCGTGCAGTTCTTGCAACACCACTTCTAAGATTGCACGTTGATAATACCTGCTCTGTAGCATTTTTTGAACAGTACCAGGTGGATTCTGTTTCCATTCTCCCACTCTGCTCTGGTGTCACCACACTATTGTCAGAAAATGCAGACTTGCCAGAAGCAGAGATCCAAGCCTGAATTAGATCGCTGCAGCAGCGCCGTGCCAGATGTCTGGGTAAGGATTTATAAGGGTCGTCATCACACCAGAGCACACAGACACTTACAAACACACACACATGCATGAAATCTGCTGAGCCACCAGTAAAAGTGTCCTGACAGGAAGCACACCCTGGGATAGCTGTCAGCTGCTGCTGCGCGAACCCTGCAACCCCTCACAAAACAGCAGAATTTTACTTTTAAGTGTAAAAGTGAATAAAAGTAAGCCGATACCACAGAAGAGCATTTTTTTAATGAACCTCCTTGCAGAGCTTGCTGGGAGGCGCTGGGCCTCCCAGCTGCAGCTCGGTCCAACAAAAACTCTCATCCCTGAGCGAGCAAAGCTGGAGAAACAAAAGGAGGACAGAGAATGCTCATCTTATGTAATAACACTTCACTATGTCCACATCCTCAGAGTCCTGCAGCCACCTCGGGGCATGGAGGGGAGTGAAATGTAGCTGTCCTCTCCAGCTCATCACGTGAAATAGGACTGAGCGTTTTAAATCCACTTCATTCAACCTTTTTCTAACAGGAGCAGTGGACCAATGATAATAATACCTCTGTTGAATGTCATATGAGGACTTGAAAAGCACTTCTTTTATTACACTGAATCACAAAAATAATCATATTTTTGAAGAAATTTGTCACAGCAGCAGTAAAATCCATTAAAATTTGTGTTATTTTTCCAAAAGGTGTTAGAAAAGTACAGAAATATGTATTTTAGATCTTCCTTTGATAGAGCTGAGTAAATAAAACCTCCTTTGACGTTGTCTAACTGGTTTCTGAGTGCCACATCAGCGATGCTATCTGTTTATTCTTCTCGCGCTACTTTTCTTCTCCCTCGTGCCCTTTCGTCTCGCGCACAGAGCAGCGCGCGCCCCTACTGCACCCCCACGTTTGAGACGTACCTCTCGGAGCTCCCTCTCTATCTGCACCGCCCGCTGGACGATGGGGCCCCGGACCGCGTACTCCACCCGCTTCACGTTGGGGTTCATGGTGTCCAGAGTCAGCACCCTGGCCCCGCACGACACCCCGTTCACCGCCTCCTGGTTTTGGGACATTTTGGTTCCGTAACCCCGCTGAATCCCGCACACTGGACTGTTATCTGAAAAGTATCAGAGAGGAGAGAGAAAAGAAGTCTATCAACAAAGAGCAGACATCCCTGGCGGTTAAAAGTCTATCAGTGATTACCAGCTGCTCCGTAGAGATGAAGAAGTTCAAGTCGGCTCAACTCGTGTGTTTGTTTTCTCTCTGAGCTCCGGCGGAGAGTTCGGAGCCCCTCTCGGTTTTCATATTATTATCCCAGGCGGACCGCCACGCCTCCGGTCGCTCCTGCGGGCGGCTGGTTGGACTTTCTTCTCTGGTTTTCGCCTCAAAATGACACCTTCATGTGCCGTCGGAAATTAAGCTTTCACTTAAAGAGATTTCTAACGAAGCGTTAAGCAAATAAAGAGCTTCAAAGTTAAAAACGACGCACAAGTAGCAATAGAATCCAGTTATCTGACATATTTATGATTAATATTATCAATGCGAGACATATTTTAATTATCAGCAACTCAAGTGTATTTCTAGGACTCAAAAAGAAGATAAAGTTTAGATTTCCCACCATCTTTTCGGTTACTTAAACGCACCACAACATAAAAAAGTTTCACACAGATTTTGTTTATAAAAAACATCTAAATAAAGCTTTTAGACAATATTTGATTTATAAGACGACATAACCAACATACAAACAGTAAATAACTCATTAATACGCTATTAATGTGAAAAGTGTAATTACATAACAGCCACATTGTCAGTAAATACTTAAATATTGATTTATAAACTTTTTAAAAAGCTTCTTAGGTTCATAGATTTCTTAATATTAACTTGTATTTTCTTTACAAAAAGTTTTACTCATCTGTTTCTACACTGAAAATGGAAATCTCATCTTGTTTTCTCATGTTACAGTGGTGCACCCAGAAAATCTTCATGGGGGGGCAGGGAAAATTTTGGGGTGGCACACAAAATTGGTCCCTGTGGTACCTCTGGAAGAGTTTAGCCAGTAACTGTGTATTGCATCAATCCTTTTTTTATTTAAAAAGTAAACCTATGCACCCAACACATTTACATCAAATTTGAGAAACAAACATTTTAGAAAAAGATCAAATTTCCTAGTTATTTCTGATTTTGTTACAAATTTCACAGTTTGTTTTTGAAATTGCGTTATTTGTCTACTGCCGTCTCAATAGAAATATTCACAAAAACTATTGGGATTTAATCTTTTTATGGTAAGCCACAGAGACATCTAAATTGTGATTTATTTAATAAGTTATTTATTAAAATAAATATATTTATTGGCTTTACTATTTATGTGTTAAAGAAGCTGAAAGTAAACATTTTTGTGAACATTAATGTGATTTATTAGGGGAGGGGGCTAGTGGTGTTCCCTGAAGGGGGGCAGTGGGGTGGCCATTGCCCCTCCTGGCCACCCCTTGGGGGCACCACTGTCCTGTTACAAAAACAAAGTCCTTGAGGGTGTTTTTGAATTAAAAACTGCTTCAAAATTATAGAGATGAAAAAAATATTTCCTGTCCAAAATAACTTGCCAGTTTATACATTTGTACAACTATTTAAACATCTTTTAAACATTAAAAATGTAATTTATTCTCCATGTTGATGCCTTTTGGCACAAGTTTTTTTTTGTATCCACATTAGTTGCTCCAGTTAAAACTTTAAAAGAATTCCTTTTTTAAATGTTAACACTGATGTCCCCATTTTGGTTAACATATTTTAAACTACATCAATATGTAATCAGAGTGGATAACGAATTTGTTACCCAGTTCCAAGAAAAGTTATTTGAATTAAATAACATTTTTCAAAATGTCTGATAAGTCCAGGAAAGCTGCTGACCTGGGAGAAAATTCATCAATATCTTTAGAGTGATTTTCTTTGAACTACATCTGTTTGCCATTTGAAAACTGTTTATTTTAATGAATTACAAACCATAAAGAAACATTTTTACTGAAAAGTGCTAAAACCTTTTTTGGAGACATAGCTGCAGATCAGGATGATAAACCATGATAGCTGCCAAGACCCTGAAACCCAAGAATGTGAGCTGAATTCAGACAAGTCATTTCACGATTTATTGCTGCAACTTTCCTTCTCTGAAACACACCCAGCACAGTTTGTTCCACTCATCAAATATAATAAAGGTGTCATTAAACATGTAGGTTCACATGTAAAACGTGCTACTAATGAAGCAAGTGAAGCATCAAAGTTATTATTTTTGTAGTTTTACTGCATTTTAAACATTTATCCTGACAAAACCGACTGCACGTGTGCATGAAGAAAGAAAAACAAAAATCTGTTTGAACAAGTCAGTCAGTGAAGAAGACCAAGCTGGAGAGAATCAAAGGGGTGTGTGAGAGCGAGGACACTCGGAGATCTTGAAACAGACGTAGGAAAGACATTTGATCTCCCCTACATGTGACATCCTGGTGACTTTGGTGTGTCACGCTGAGCGTATTTTGGACGCATCAAATATCAAATCAGCGTAAGGGATGATGTTTCAGAGCGGCTCCTTAAGCTCTACAGCATGACTTCCATCTCTGAGCAGGAATTCAGAACACCGACGGTCCATTCCAACACAAACCGCTGCGTAACCTTTGCAAAAGCAACGTGAAACCTGAAGCTGCTACAGTTGTATCTGCATGTTGTACTGTCATAAGGACCAGAACAGACTGTGATGTCCCGAAAGAGAAGGGGAGTGTGATGCAAGACTTAGAGACGTAGTAAGTGAAGGGTGAGCGGTTGAAGTGAAAAAGGGCACCTACACGTCCCCACATGTGCAGAAATAGAAATATATCATGATACCAGCCCTACTTCCTTTTTGCATAAGCCGTAAATACTCAGATTCATTCATAAGATGCACTTCAGTTATAAAAATACAAATGTCATTAGTCAAAACAATGTATTTATGTCCTCTTTTCTTTTTTTATACAGGAATCAGTAAAAATCACTAACAAAAACTGAAATGTTATAACAGCTGGAGTGAATTTACATTTATTTAATCCCACTGCTCACCAAATTCACACATGGGACTTTGTGCAAGCGTAGCAAATAAATAAGTCACCAAATAAAGGCACCAACCTCTGATAGACAATCATCTGAAATGTGCTTTTCTGATTACAACTGACTCAACGTCTTTGATCGTTTGTTTCTTATGAAAAGTAAAAATGAACAAGTAGAATAATTCAGTGTAACAATAAATAATGAGATTTAATTCTAAGGCTGGAAGAGCAGAAATACTGACTAAAGCTTAGGAATCTTAAAGACAAGGGGTCTGGGTCACCTTCTTAATAGATTTAAATAATAATTCTCTTGTTTTGTAGAAAAATAGCGAAATAAACCTCAGTTGCAAATATTGAAATATGATTTTTTTTAAACCAGAGGAAAAAAACTGAAAAGTGTGTGGAATTCAGAATAGCTGTGAGTATACAAAAACTAGTATTTCAAGCATTAAAACCTTTGTTACTTTAAAATCTAAGTGTTTGTTAAAGATCAGACGAGTCACAGCTAAACGTCACTGTTTGCATGGAAAACACAGCTTTCACATTTTGACTCCAAGAGTGAAACCTGTAGTTTTCCTGAGCTTGAGTTAACACTCCTCAGTGTGCAAAAGAGAAGGAAACAACCTAAAGAGGATGGATTGTTAGGCTGCGCTCCAACTGGATCAAGCCATCATTGGCACGTGGCTCACCACAAAACGTGCAACGGTAATGTTTCTCCACTAGGTTGCGGTACGGGACACCACGCATGATAAAACGATAAAACGCAGGCTATTTTAAAGTGTGGATTTAATCCTAATTTGATACTTTTATGTCCTGTTTCCTGTTATTTGTGGGCGGGGTTTAAGAGGAGAATAAACAGAAGTGAAGGGTGATGCATGATGATCCACAGATAAAGGTGGTTTGGCCAAGTCAACAGCATTAATCCCATCATTATGTGTCACATGCTGAAAGTCTCGTTTTTGAACTGGAGTGTGTTTACATGAGGCCGCAGCAGGGCTCCTTGTTGTTGGTCTGCTCCTCCTCCGGGGCTCGGAGCTTCAGTAACGGAGGATCTCCGCTGGCTGGGGTGAAGTACACCTGGCTGGGGGCGGCGGCCTGCTCTGCTGGGGGGCTCATTTGAATTTCTGATTGAGTCTGAGAAGGGGTGGTTTGGACTACTGCTGCTGCTGCTGCAGCAGACGGTTCCTCCTCCTCTAGAGAAGGAGGCAGAGGAGGAGGAGGTGCTGGATACTTGTTGAGCTTAGCAGCTGCACGCTGGCGTTTCAGGTCGGCCAGCGTTTGGTGCGATTTCTCCCGACTCATGCTGTCTGCGGACTCCCCCTCTGAAAGTCCAGATCCAGATGCAGGGCTGAGCTGGTAGGAGGCGCTGCGCTCCATGTAGCCTCCCCCGCTCCACAGCTCTCCAGGAACAGAAGAAGCCAGAGAGACAGAAGTCTCCCCATTTCCTACACTTGATGCGATCTTCCTATCGGCCATCTCCAGCTCCTCCAGACGCGTCGTCGCTGTAGCACCAGCAGCCTGAAACAGAACATCTGGGTGAATTTCGTCGCTCTTGGTGTGATAAAAGTGATAATGAGACATTAAAAGTCACCATAACAGCATGCTGGTGCAGCTCGTTGTCGGTTTGTCTGTCTTCATCGTCGTCCTGAGGTTCGGGCTGCCGGCCGCGCTCCTGCCACACGATGGCCTCTTTGTGGTGCTCCCGCCGGTACAGGCTGGAGCGTTCGTTCACACTGACGCGACGCACCACCTTACTGCAGGAGCAAAGGAGACACGGAGAGGGAGTTAAAATGTCTTAACTCGCTTGGTCCCAGTCACATGACCCGGTGTTGTGTTTGTACCTGAAGCTGATCCACTCTGATTAGTACCTACACTGTGTATATAGTAGCTGCTTCTCTAATTATTGCCACCCCTTTTATAATAATTATTTTATCATGAGTATATTATTATTTCCTATATTTGCTTATCTCTTATCTTTCTTTTTGCAACAAGTACCGCAGCAATTTCCTAATGTTGTGATTTCTCGCACATATGGCAATAAAACCCTTCTGATTCTGATAAAGGTTCCTCTCTCACCCTCTGCTTCCGGTGCTGGATGCTCGTCTCTGCAGCGTGCCCTTCTGCCTGTCCTGACTCTTCATGATGGCGTCGTGTTTGTTCTTCAGGTCCATCATTTTGGCTCGGACCTCTTCGTCCATACACACGTCTGAAAAAACATCAGGACAGGTTCAGACGAGAGCTGAACACTACTTTATGAAGTGAGTAAGGCTCTTCTCACCTAGAGGTGTCTCGTCTAAGACGGACTTTGCATTTAGATCCGCCCCATGGGCCACAAGCAGCTCCACGACTTGGATCTGAAACAAAAAAAAACTTTACTCAGAATGAAGTTTTAGAAACAGTTATGTTTGACTGCAGTACCAACCTGTCCCCAGCAGGCGGCAGCGTGTAGTGGCGTCCACCCATCAGAGTCTTTTAGCTCCATATGGACCCTGTTGTCTACTAGCAGCTCTGCCACAGACATGTAGCCATTGGCAGAAGCAATGTGGAGCTGAGAGGAGTTCAACACAAAACATCATGTTTTATAAACCCAACTCTGTAAATAATGATGCATCTTCTCCCACCGTTTCTGTCAGCATCACAACATAAAATGCTTTCTAGCTGAGCTCAAACTCTAGGAAAGGATGTCCCACAGAGCAGGAGTGTCCTCATGTCTCACCAGTGTTGCTCCGTTGTTGTCTTGTGTGTTTAAATCTGCTTCGCTCTGAATCAGAGCCTGAACGTCAGCAAACATGGTCACTTCTTTAGCTCCTCTGCACTCATCTATCCGGTCCTGAGTTATTCCTGCACACAGGGACGAAAACAAGAAAAGGCCTAGCTTTACCTAAAGGAATGCATGTCACCCGCTGCTGATCACGCCACTTTTAATGCATGTTTTACTGACCCTGCTCGGCCATGACCATCTCCAGAAGCTCGAGGGTGGCTTCATCCTCACAGAGGTCATAGGGCATGTTGCCATCTGTGTTAACGGCCAGCACATTAGCACCGCTAAGGACAAACAGACACGTTTAAACAGGAATAAGTGTGTGTTCGTTCATGCATTAATAAGCACAGAGAACAGGTTTAGATAGACACACCCTCATTTACAGAGCTGAGTGTCTTCTGAGTAATATTTATATTGTATTTAAATGTGTTCACTATTTCTGAGAACAAATACGGGCAGGCAAGCTGTCTTTATGCCCAGTAAATGGATATTGACACATTCATGTGTTGGAGTGAGTATCTGTTATTATTTTAAGTAAAAAAAAACCATTTAAATCAGAAGAAGAATAAATAAACACATCAATAAACGTTTACTTTTTTAAACACTAGTGCACAAAAGTTTATAGTTGCAGTGAGCTCACGCTTGAATAAGCAGCTGCACCAGTCCGGTGTGCCCACAGGTGGCGGCAGCGTGCAGCGGCGTCCACAGCTCACTGTCACAGGCGTTCACAGAGGCACCGGCGTCCAGCAGGCACTGCACTACCTCCACAAAATCATCTATGCAGCACTGGGAAGAGAGGAGGCAGAGTTCTAACAAATCAGAGGCAAATGAGAGTGCAAATTACAGGCAAAACACCCAGGAGGAACATTCACAAACACAGAATATGTACTGTAGCTAAACAACAGTAAGCAGATGTGGATAAATCCATGCACCGTTTCAGTTATAACTACTACAGCGGCGTGAGAAACTAAATTTGCATAAATGGCTCAGAGCTTTGCGGTGAAAACAAACTTTTCCCAGAGGAAGAACAGCTTCAGCTGAGTTTATAGAAGGTTCTCTGTACTGACCAACACCCGTCTCATGGGTGAGAGGTGGCAAACGTTCATATGAAATTACACGGTCAGAAAAAAGACTAACGTTGCTACAGAAACTGTTAATCATTCATGCATAGCTTCGGATTATTGCGTTTTAAATGTGCAAGTGATAAAGTACTGGTTTCCTTTGAATCTGCTTTTCAAGGAAGCAATAAAAGCTGTTTTTATGTTACAAACAGCTGGTCTTCAAACTAAATGAAGGAAAAAAGATCTTAGCATTAGCCAATACCGTTAGACATCTACTTACGTACAGATGTGAATCACAGAGCGGCCGCGCAGGTTTGCAGAATTACCTAGACTGATGCAGTTATATAGGCTAAAAGTGTGTATTCACGAACAAGAGGCGTCGTTTCAAGCCATAATCAAAAAAGTAGGGAGAGGGGTTAATGGTGCAATATATTTCTCCACCTCTAGATGGTGCCTGCTAAAAAAAACTCTGAATTTCTGCTTTAAAGGAACACTAAATAGTTTTTTTAAACTTTAAGCTAGCTTCAACACTAGCTACGTTTACATGCGCCAAATTTCCCCAATCAGATTCAAATCTTTGTTTGATTGGAAATCCCAAACCTCTGTTTACATGGACACTAACTGGAATGATCCGATCACGCCGCGATGCACGCACCATAGCTTGTGCATGCACAGACTTGTTTTTCCCGGAAGAGAAATTGTAAACAAAAGCCATCTTGTCCGCACGTCTTTTCCCTTGCATTTTTTTTGCTTATTCTCTAGCTTCGGTGAATTCCCGCTTCCTGCATCTTTAGATGCACTTGAGTGTTTAACTCGGCATTTTTAGCCGTTCGCCTATCGAGACGTTCAGTAATATTGAGCTCCCTTAGCATTTCTAGTAAAAAATAGCATCGGCAACAGATCACTTCTGTTTACCGCCCGCCATGTTTTCAAGCTGTCCTGAGCATGCGCAGAGGCGGAAAGAGGGCATGCTGCAGTAGCACACATGCGCACTGGGCATTATTTTACCCCAAATATCCGAATGGCTGTGTACATGGACGCCAATCGGACAAAACCACCTCTCTCAATCGGAATGAAATTTCATTCGGATTAGGTCGAATCGGATCAGAATATTCCGATTGACATGTTTACATGACGAATTTTTGATCCGATAGGGCGTTCATTCCGATTACTTGTGCCCATGTAAACGTAGCTATTGATCTCAGTGACTGGGTTAGAAACTTGACCAGTTTCATATTTGACACCACTCTGCAGCCCTCTGCTGACCAAAAACCACACTTGATAGTTTTGTGGAGCGGGTAGGTGTTCTAGGGGGGGCTCTTTACCAGCTTTACGGCTGTTAGCTGTAATGCTAGTGGTTAGCATTTTCAGTTCACTGGTTGTCAATAAAAATTACAAGAAGAAAAAGAAGAAGTTTGCTTTTTTGTTGGCATCATGGCAGAGCCTGGAAGTAAAAGTAACAGTAATGTCTTTGGAGGCAAAGCAAAGAGCTAAAATTGGAGAGAACATCAGTGCGGCCTACGCTAGTTTGAGGGAGCTAATGGGGGATACAAAATCACGGACTGAGGGTGACCTGGCTTTGTTGTTACTGGACTTCTAAGTAATAATATTTTTTGTCCAACAGTGTGGATCTTTTTACTTTGTGGTTTATTTTAGTATTAGTTGGCTCATGTTAGTGTTAGCTCATTGTTAGCGCTAGCTACAGCAGGCTGCTGCAGGGTTGTTTACGGTAGTTGTAGGGTGGAGCAGGAAACTGCTCACTGTTACTTTAAGGACAGTTTTTAAAGAAATGCAATAATGATTTTTATTTGAAGTTGTGCTGGTGACCAATCAGCAGTAGAGCTACTGAGGGCATGTTTTAGTGTGGGCAATCCATGTGGCTTACAAGGTAAGCCTGGGTTATGGTGACCCAAGTTGCTTCTCAGTCTTAAATTCCAAATATGAAAAAAAATGCACATGAACAATAGCTCCAACTACTCTAACCAAGGTGTGTACCTGATGCAGGGCCGTCAATCCATCTTCATTTACCAGATCTGGGCTCACGCCGCTGTTCAGCAACTCTCTCACTAGGAAAAAGTACACACACATTGTGACTGACTACTGGAACCTGAGGAGAATAGCTCAACAATGAAGAGATTACACTATAATTAGCCTCAATCCTGCAACCAACAATAAAACCCTTTGAAAAGAAAAATGTTCAGCCTAACACAGGTAATATGTTGTATCCAGAGTAGTTTACTTCATTCAGACAGCTGCACATGGGGTAGGTGTGTGGTTAACTTACCCTCCTCCACATCGTTGCGTGCAGCTGAATCTAGCAGAGTGATGGAGTTGGGAAATTTTACTTTGGTGGTGCGTTTCTTCTTCCTGTCTGCTTTGGCCCGTGACCCTCGCGTTGCATCTTTTTCCATCTGCGCCCAAGCCTTCAGCTGTTGGGCGCGTCTCTTCTGGGCATGCTTCAGACGCTCTGTGGCGCTCAGACGTCCAACGGTTGTCATCTCAGCCAGCAGCTCGCCGTGATCTGCTGCCATAGCGAGCGGCTATTGCCCCTGCACAGTGCTGTGCGGTTTTTCCACTTAGCTCTGAGAATATTTAATCCTTTTGGTGATTTGGGGATTTAAATTTTCAAAAGTCTCTTCAGCCTTCATTCAGGCCAAAAAGGCCTACATCACGGCCTTTAATAACACCCAAAGAAAACCCTTTTCGTGCAAACTGAACGTATAGAACAAAAATATTTAAACTGTGACTAAAAAGGTAAATAATCAGTTTTTTAAGTAAGCATTTCCATTTTTTATAAACACTTATCGTGTCAGCATAAAATCGTAGTAGAAAGATGTCCGAAACCTAACGATCCAAGGTTTTAGCCATTTTTCAGTCCTTCCATCCATTTCAACTGTGGCTAATTTTGCAATGATGCATTCAAAAAGCCAAACAGGAAGAAGAAAAAGTGCAAGTGCTTAACTCAAACTGATACTGATTGTGTCAAAGACCTCGATTCAACAGCGGAAGGACATTTGAGCATCCACGTGGCGAAGAACGATAAATCCATCATGCAGAAAGAGCCAACGTAAGGAATAAAATCCTGGCGTAATAATCAGACAACATTCCCTAACTTGTTGTTGTTGGTGCACTTTCTTCAGATGAAGAGCTGAGGGTATGATGGTTTCAGTGACTTGGTCCTCATCCTTGGCGACATACTCTGTGGGAAGACAGAGAAGACGTGAGTGCTACGTTACATTCGCGCTGCACTCCCAATCCTGCTATCTTTAACCCCTGAACTCCTTCCTCTCCCGCTTCTCTACTGAAGGAAACCCGAGAAGTTGGGACGCGTTTCATTAATGATTGACACTCCGGCAGTCCAACACAAACTTCGGCAGGTTGGGGGCATCCACAGGGTGAAGGAGGAGGAAAAAGTGGTTAATATCTGAAGTCCAGCATTCTGTTTCATTGCAAATATTAATATAAACTCCACCAAACTCACTTTTTACCTCCAACTTCCAGGGGCATAGCACTACTTGCACACTCGGCTCTTTCCAGGCAGCT
Organism: Aphyosemion australe; assembly: GCA_006937985.1. Lineage (NCBI taxonomy): Eukaryota > Metazoa > Chordata > Actinopteri > Cyprinodontiformes > Nothobranchiidae > Aphyosemion > Aphyosemion australe. The sequence goes on from SSNS01000002.1 coordinate 4,311,364, forward strand.
CATTTATTATTTAGGCCTTGGCCTGTGTGCGCTGAGAGGAAGGTCAACTAGAGGCACTCGCTAAGATGTAGAGAGAGTGCCTGATAAGACTAGTCTTAAGCCACCGAGCTACTGCAGCTAGCAGCCACTGAACAGGTGAGTCATGTTTAGACTCATAAATCAGCTGATTAGAGGACGACATGACCGGCAGAAGCAGGTACAAAGTTCCTCCAAGACTTTTGTTTATGATAAGCAAAAATGTACACACAGCACATGGATCTAGATGAAAATAAAAAGTAGACAAACTTGATGCAACACTCACTGAAACTGAACTTTTCTAGTTCTGTAGGGTTTTCTCTGACCTACTGAAATATCAACTACAGCCAGGAAACAGACTATTTTAAGATGTCTATCCTCTCACCCATTGTCATGAGCTATGTAAGGATTTCCTTAGATTGAGGTAAAACCTAACGCTCCCCAATAGGTTGGTAAGGTCACCGTGTGCATCTGAGGCTAAAACAAAGCACTAATGACTATAGACACAAGAATACCGACAGAGTACATGTGAGTCATACCAACGGTGACGACTTAACTGACGTAAGGATTCAGAAAATTACGACTGGTCCAGAAAATTACACTGAACACAAACGACAAACAAAAAAGTTTATTAAGAAAACTGAAAAGCAGATACTCAAAATCAAATGACTCGGACTCGGATCGGGAGCAAACAAACGTGATCGGAACATCCCTAGTATCAATCATCTGATACAGAAGTGAACAAAGCTGTAATGAATGCATTCATAAACACAAACAGACACTCGGGGCACAAGAGGACAGTGTTTGCAAATTAGCAGCCATGAGAGACCCAACAAATCCCAACCAAAGCCAATCAGAGCTGGGCATCAGAGGTTAGGCTAAGCCACAGACACCATGGTGTGTTGATGGGTTGAGAACGAAAACAACATCTCTTACTAGGAACTGGAAATCCAACAACAAAACTGTGTTGTTTGACCACTGAGGTTTAGTAAACAAGAATCCATCCTACTGATGTTTCCCTTCACCTTGACTAGTAGACTAATCACACTAAGCAGGAGTCACACGCTGTGATTAAAAGCTGTTTTCACACATTGACTTAACTCCTTAAAGCACATTAACATGTTTAGGACAGACGGCGTGTCTTCACCTATGGATGTGAAGAGATACCAGTACTTTAACGTGTGAAAAAGGTGACAACTAAAAATCTGTGTGTGTGTGTTGGGGGGGGGGGGGGTCACGTCAGCCAGATGTGGTGTGGAATTTCAAAATTAAAGCCCAAGACAAGCAGAGTTAATCACCTACAAGTTTACCGATAATATTCAAAATATTTTCCATGATCACTCACACAACACGTGTTACAGCTACAGAACATTTTCATTTCAGAATAAGAGTCTACACTACCTCTGCATATTAGTTTCAGCACAATCTTATAAATGTCTAATTAATTATATATATATATATATATAGATGCTTTTATTAAACCCCAGATTCCCTCTACATGACACCCACAAACTTTCAGTCAGATTTGACATTGGTTTTCAAAATGAAATCATCCTATACAATATAATATTAACAACATTTGTAATTATCTTATTACAGAACCGCTGTTTTAGGGAGTTTTGTTAAGAAAATGTGAATTTAGCGATATACCGTAAATCCTCTAATACAGGCCCGGGCCTTTATTTACTCAAGCACATCCTGGTTCAGGCCTTTATTGGAAGGAGGCCAGAATTAGAGGCAGGCCTATATTTCAATTTGAGCAAAATAAACTACCAGTAGAATGAATAAAAACAAGATTTTGTGGGGATCTGTGCCTACCGATGACGTCACACTATGGCAATGCCACACAAACCATGTTGGGACCCATTTTTTTCCCGGTGTTCTGTCAGAACACCTGGCTTAGAGCTAAAATGAATATCAGATTCTGCCAACAAAATGGCTGTATAAAACAATTTATATGTAAACCGAGGTGTTTTTGCAAACACTATAATTAATACTTTTGGGCAGGGTTTGAATTACACAGAGGATTCTGGGGGAGCCCAGTGACGGGGAGGGGGTGGGGGGTCTGTTTGCCTTGGCCCCCAAAATGCCCTGATACGGCCCTGGACGTGGGACTAAATTTAGAAGTTGATATGAATTGTATCAAATATATAAATATTACATGCTTATGAATTATTGCTTTATGAAGGTCAAAAGATGTAGTAGAATAAATCTACCAACATTTTTCCTTTTCAAGAACTTTGTTTTGTTTTCTTGTTTTTTATTTGAATATTTTCCTGTCCTGTCTGGCTCTGATCTTCCTGCTTCTCCTCTCACTCCACCAGAATAAACTGTTTCCTGCTTCCTCCTGATTCACCTCGAGTTACTTTTGAACTAAACGGGTCAAATGAATCTACCGGCTGAAAAATAGTGGAGTGTGCGCTGCGCGGCCACGCAGGTGAGGTGAAATCACCAGCGCACGGGTGACGCGCTCCGCTGCGGAGCGCGTCAGACACGAATAAAAGATACGATCAAAAGACAGAAGTAACTCAGAAGATTATATGAACGGACATGAACGATCGCGTGTAAATTATATTTTTTGGTGCAGGACGCAGCTTCAGCAATCAGCATTATCTGTCCTCTCTGCACAAAAAAACCCACAATGTGCTGAGAGTCCATGTAATATAAAACAGGATCTTTTTTCGGGCTTCCCTGGGTGTGTAAGTTGAGGGCTTCCAGCTCCCCATAATTCAAACCCGGCTCCTGGATGAAAACCCGGATGAAAACCCCCTGGACAGAGGGTGAAAAGTGGACATGTCCGGGGAAAAGAGGACGTTTGGTCACCCTACTTACCTGTGATGAAGTGATCACTGCAAACTAGCATTTTTCGTTCTGTTTCTGCTCATCTTGCAGCCGGAGATTATGATCCACTAGTCCGCTGTTACCGTAAAACCTGGTATACGTGCGCCTCGAAAAATCGAGTGAGGGCTCACTTTACCGTCGATCTCCGAAAAAAACAAAAACAAAAAACACACCCACGCTGTTTCTAACAGTAGCCCCGGCCACTATTAGAGACCGGCCTGTATTTACCCCCGCTGACAGCCAGACCGGCTAATATAGGAGACCCGGCCGGTAATGGAATACAGGCCAATATTAGAGGATTTACGGTAATAATATGTACTCCGCTAACCCATCGAGGCATATTCTTAAAAAAAAACTCCTCAACATCTGGCTGCAGACATCAAAACCCTGCAGCGAGGGAAGACGGTTTGCTGTTACATGAAATAGCCAATCGTAGGACAGCCCTTCCAGCCAATCAGAGACGAGAAAGGCGGGACCTTCCTTGACCATCCTACGATTCCAAATCGTCCAGTACAGTCCAATACAAGGTGGCAGCCATTAGCTAAACGACATTAGCTAACACAAAAATGGATACAAGTCAGTAAGTTTTATAACTCTGTAATTTCCCAACACAAGACAAATTATCTTAGTTTAATAATAAAAGGCAGACAGCAACATGGATCCCTTGAAAGGATGCTAGGTGTTTAAAGCAGAAATTCAGTTATTTTTCCTCAGAGAGGGCACCATCTAGAGGCAGAAACATGTATTGCACCTTAAGATCTTCTCCCTACTTCTGTGATTATGGCTGTAAACAACAGCTCTCGTTTGAACGCGCACCCGTAGCCAGCCAAAAGAGGTAAAACACGTTTTTTATTCATAATTATTATTCTCACGTTGTGCTGTTTATTCGTATATTTATTTTAAAGACTCTTGTTAGCAGTTACTGATTTCTAAAAAAAAAATCATAATTCCTGAAAGAGGGAAAACTCTGCTTCAATATTCATATTTTCTATTTTTTAGTAAAGAAAATAAATTTAACGGTGAGTGGAAGAAAATACTACCCAGCATCTACACCGACAGTCCCTGCTCAACACTGGAAGCATCTTGTGATTCTGAGTCAAGCCAAAGTCAGACAGAGGAAAAAAGAAGTTGTAAAAATTGCTCAAACCTACTTCTAAAAATGTGTGTTTTATATGTTCAGAAAAATGTGCAAACATCAATCTGACATTTGTAGTCTCCTGAGTTTTTTCCAGTTTAATGAGCAAACAGGAAAGGCTGTGAGTAACACAAACTCCCCCAGCAGCTGTAATGAATGGAGCACTATGAACACACACTTTTTCACCAAAGCTCACACATTCATCAGGTGGGTGGTACCCAGTGTAACGGCGTGAGACTGAAATTACAAGAACACAGGTTAAAAAACAACGTGAAAGTCTGATGGGCCTTAAACCTGGCTACACAGGGCACCACGTGCTGCTTTGTCACCATTAAACACCAAACAGACAACAGCCTGCTGTCCTGTTTGATGCAACGCTCTGGACCTTCCCGTCCCATTCACAGAAACAATGCTGAGTCAATGTAGCTTGATGATTTGGGAATGAATCTACGTCCAATTTGAAACACAGCCAGGCGACCCGAGCCAAACACACATAAAGGCCACTTTTGTTGCTTACAATACAAATTAAAAATCACTTACACGTAAAGCAAGGCTTAAAATGTGTTTGCTGATTAGGTAAACCTAAAATAAACAAACACCAGGTGTGCATCAGAGACAAAACATCTGATGTCAGTTTAGTCTCGGTCCATTCCTCAATGATAACGTGAGAAATAATTCTGCTGCTGGCCTTGATGGGAGGACAGAACCAGAAGGAGGGTTGGAAACTAAGCCCTGTCATGTGTAAAGATTTGAGTTGCGCCATATTTAAAATCTCAGTAAATCTGCCAAGCAGCCACGAGCGTGGGGAATTAAGAGATTTAGGGATAAACACAAACAAAACAGGCAGAACAGTGTTTACTATCAAACATTCTTTATCATTTCTCTATTGATTTATGAGAAATAGTCACACATTAACCCACATTTATGCAGTTTACCACAATGCAGAGCAAAGAAAAACATGTCTGACTAATAAAACTATTGTCTGAGCTGCTTTCTAAAGTCTTTTAAATTATTCAAATGACTATTTTGAGCCTCAGATATTGTGATCTGGGACGAGAATAGATGCTGTAAATAAAACACCTCTACCTGGTGGCTGGTTTACCACCTGGTTTACAATATAAACAACATAATTATAAAGTGATGAATGAGCGTGGGCACACTTAGCCCTGAACTCTGACCTACAGGGCGCATTAAGTGGAAGGTTTATTAGATCCTAAACCCAAATGTGACGTGTTCAGGTAACTTGAAGGTTAAAAATGTCCTTAAATACTTTTAACATATTCGTCTTACCTCTACATAAAAGCGCTAATAGCAGCAACAAGTCCAAACATCGTCCTGAACCGTCGGAGCAGCGGATTAGCTAGCTCTCCTAGCGGTTCAGGTTCAACAGGTAGTTCGTCTCGCAGGTAAAGGTGAGCAGTTCGTTTAAGACACCTGGATTCTCTCATACCACCTGGACCCTGACAAGGTGGGTATATTATTAAAACTATCACGAAAGAATTAAGGAGCACCTGTCGAGCGGAGCTGTCACGTGATGCTAGCGTTACCTTTAGCTGGCTACACGATGACCAGAAGCGAACCGCGGCGGAGTTCTGACAAATACTTTACCTTCCCTCAACTAACGTCTGTTTCCCACAGAAATATGGTGACTTAAACTAGGACAGGTGCGTTAATTCGACGTGAAGTGAGCGAGAAAGGTTGAGGCGACGTCTTACCTGTGCGTCCGCCGCTCCTGCTCCTGCTCCTGCCCTCAGGGGAAATGCCTCACCATAACAACCGGACCTCCAGCTCTCCTCCCGCTGCACGCGCTCCACTAGGGGGCGACAAAGTCACCCAATTAAATAGGCTGTGGAGGAAATGACGCTGAAATACCAATTATAACATTGTCTGAGCTGTTTTCGGTTAATAGAATAATAAAGTTACATATAAATAAAAATAAATACATAAGAAATGTAATTTTTTCCACTGTCATTGCAGGATTTAAAAAAACTAAAGCCCATTATCATGAAAAATCTCAAAAAGACCCTAAAAGTAAAAGAATAAGCAACATTAAAATTTCCTCAGGAGAGTTTTGCCCAACAGAGATCACTCTTAAGGAAACTGTGGGTCAAAATATTCAAGGTGAAAGAAAAGAAAGTCAGATTTACTCACCCAGAATGCTTTTAGGTTAATATTCGCCATCTGGAGTCCTTAAAAACATGATTATAAAAAGTCATTTGTCTGATTAATCACAATAATGTTTAAATAAATAAAAATAACACTGATAAATTACGTGTTTGAGCTGTGGCACCGTGATTCATCATGGTTTGGACCATTTTAGCTTCATCTGAGTCAATATTGGTAATTATCATTTATGAAACAAAACAAACAAGGAAATCATGTATGACTCAAATTTTCACACAACAGCTTAAAAAAGGCAGGTATAGGGTTCAGCTGGTCTAAATCAGAAGGTCGCCACATTAGTTCTGGTGGTTTCCACCTCCTTAAATTCTAATAAAATGTATATTTATGAACAGTAATAATAATAGCAACCACACGGCGAGGTTAAAGCAAAGGTATTTTTTTTTTTTACAAAGGAATGGACTAAATGTACTCCATGTGGGTGTGTGCAGGATAAGCAGTGCTTAGCTGATGTAACAGACACACAGAAAAGTCACACCAAACAATGAAGGCTAAGGTTTACATAGCAACTCAAACATTAAGCATTTCCTGTTGGAATGACTGTGTTGCTTTTGCATAGGTTATTATTAATAATAATAATAATAATAATCACAAATGTTACTGCTTAGCCAAAGCACCATGTTGCTGAGGGGCTTACAAATAGAAGTATTTGATGGCGCTCTCATGAAACTGTTGTTTTTAATCAAATTTTTTTTTATTAATATAAAAGCATGAAGGATGGTAAATGCTTTCATGCATCTAAAAGTCAAAGTGGTAAAGATTTGGTTCAACTTTGTTTTAAAGGGGTCATAATGGCTTTTTTCTTAAGTTATATTAGTTCTATGGTCGATAACCATGAAGATTTTTGCACAAAATCCCTCTCACATAAAGTAATTTCAGAACTATAACTAGACAAATTACATTTCTCCTAAAAAATAAATAAATAGATAAAAATAAAGTGATTTCAGAAGTTTTATTCTTGACATTTTCAGTACCTTCCAGAATGAGCCGTTTCAGGGCTCTGTCACTTTAAGAGAACAAGCTGGAGCTGGCCACGCCCACCCATCCCTAATTGGCTGCTATTAGTTAAGAAGCTTCGTGAGGGGCTCGGAGTAGAGCCGCTGCTCCTCCAGCAGCAGCTCTCCCTTGCACCTGAGAGGTGGTTCTGGTCGAATTTTCCCATTTGTGACATCACAAACGGGGACTTTTTGAAACGGTTTGTTTTAGTTACATAATTCCTAAAACCAAACACTGAAAGAAAACTGATGGATGGGTTTTTTCACATTTGGCAGCACAAAAAGATGCAAAAGGTGAGTTTTGCATAATATGCCCCCTTTAAAACGTTCTGTTGAAACTCATTAGTGAATCATGTAGGATTTCCTAATGTTGTGGTAAATCAATCTGATTTTAAAAGGTAAATTCAAGCAATGAGTCTCTACAAAACAAGTGGGTGTGACAGTTTTGCATACCTTCATGTACCATGTTTACCAAGTCAAATCTAAAGGGTGAGTCATTTTCTGAACTATTGTGTCAGAGACAAAGGTAAAATGCTTCAGAATAAGCTCCCAGCTAGGCAGAACTTTGTCTGATTTTCTGAAAAACCTGGATTTAATTTAGATCAGGAAAAGCTGACGACTCTTTTAAAATAACCAGTGATCCTCTGATCTGCGTACCCCCTGCAGAGACTCGGCCAACCAGCACAACGGTGACGCTCAACAGGGACACAGCGAGGAAACAGCTTGAGAGATTTAGCCTTTGTCACCAACTCTCGTCCTGCAGGAGACGTGATGCAGTTCTCCTGCAGAGCTCAGAATATCTGCATGAAGAGTTTTCAAATACCAACAAACAAAAAAGGGAAAAAAGTGCATTTTTGCCCTTTAAAAGTGTTTTAATCTGCTGTAGCTCAGTGGAGTAAATGATGCCTCACTTTCTCTGACCGTCTCAGCAGCAGGATGCATTTCAGGCCAGCTTAGAGGGGATTTACCCAGACACAATCAGCCTGCTGGTGAAAAAAATCCTGACCTTTTCACACAGTTTCCCATTCTTCCTGTGATTTGCACTCTAATCCTGTAAAACCTTATTAACTTACTCTTCAGCAGACAAGAAGAGATAGATTTACAGTTTGCATTTCAGTGATTTTAGCTGCAGGTTCAGGAACACATAGGTCGATTAAAAAACGACCTGTTCTAGTTGGATTAAACCACTAGGGGGAGACAAAGTGCAACCAGGTGAAAATCATGGAAACAGACACAGGTGTGATGCAAAAGCCAGCTCACCTGGATTGCAAACATCTATTAACTAAAAAGATGGAAGAAAGTAGCAAATTGATGCGGTGAGTTGTTTTTTTATCATAAAATGGAATTCCTGCTAAATTCTATTTATTATAACACAAGAATAAATATAAAGTGATTATGTGGGGTGTAATTTGGGGGAGGGGGTGCTAAATTAATATCATAGGCTATGATATAACAATTAGTGCAATAAAAAGGACAAAATTAGCACTTTAAAGCAGAGTGTGAAGGTTTGCACCGTGGAAAACTTCTAGATTTGTTGATTCTTTGCATTTTTTTGAGTGAGGGAGTTTCCTGAGGAGAAGAACATGCATGAGGTGTTACAGCCCTGCCCAGATTTAACACTTTCCAGCTTGAAAACCCACAAATGGTTTTGAATGGGAGCTTCCTCACATGCTAAGCGGCTTTTTTGTTTGCTCCCTCCCCCTGGAAAGAAGCCTCCATCCTCTCCCTTCGTGTTTTCACTAACTTGCTGGGAAGCAAGACTTTGCACATTAGCACTGCGTTAAATAGAACAAAAGACGCACATTCCCGAAACCCGAGTCTTTCAGCGGGACAACCTGGACAGCTCTGGGCGGAGAGGGACACCACCGCCTGGCGCGCGCGCTCCCAGAGCCAGAATGGTGACGCTGGATCACCTTCACTCATGTTTCATAGAAAATAAATTCACTTGTTGGTGTTTGAGTTTCGTTCAGGTGATTCAAAAAAGTTTATTAGGACTTTTATGCAGATTTCTCACCATAAACTGTTGATTCTAGGATCATCCTCGTTCCTTATCTACTCCAGTGCCCTTAAATTGTTTGTTTTATTTTTAAATAAACATTTTAAAGCCTCATTTGCAAAACTGACTAAACCAATACACTTAAATTAAACCCAATCATGTTTATTCCAGCTCTTCCTTTAAACGTCATCGTGCGTAAATCCTCTAAAGCTCGTTTCCAAACTAACGTGGTCACATGTCTCCTATATATGTGGCTCGTTGATATTACCACAGGGGAATTTTAATGTCCTCTGGCCCCCTCCCCGTCCACAAACCATCCCAGCCCCCCCAGGGCGATCAGCCGTTCCGCAGCCAGATAACGCGCCATTCCCCTCCTCGATTACGCAGCAGGATTTACATGAAACTGTTAATTGTTTGCTCTTCAAATCGCGTCAGCTTGGAGCCAGAAGTTAAGGACCGACTTTTTGACCTCCCCCATCTCTGTGTGTGCTCCTGTCCGAACGTGCGTTCTCTCCTCCTACTCCTCCTCCTCTCTCTCTTCCACTCTCCCTCACCCCTCCTGACTTTGCATCAGCATGACAAAGCACAAGCCGGAGCAGAGCCTCTTGGCACAACCAGTCCTGTCCCAGCTCAGGAAACATCACCATCAACTTGACTTCCACAGAAATGCGCAGCGGAGTTTACCTTCCGGCTGCGTAGCGCGGAGCTCCCCAGCCCGCAGCCCGGTTCAGATGGCTCCACTGCAGCCGCCGCGCCTGGAGAAACCGCCTGTGTCTGTGCGCACCGAGGGATTCATGGAGAACCCGCCGGCATCGCACCAGAATGCGGACGGTGCCCACATGACGCAGCGGAGAATGATCCAGGACGCATCTTCGTGGAGCGGTAAAACGGAGAGAAGCGGCGCCGGGAAGAAAAAGAACTACAAGCGGTATCCTAAACCACCGTACTCTTATCTTGCCATGATCACCATGGTCATCCAACGATCTCCAGAGAAGAAGCTGACGTTGTCTGAGGTAAAAATCAACTTTTAGTTTAATAGAAACTAGAATTACGCACGGGGTGTTTTACGCACGGTGCCACAAACTAAAACTTTAGTTAGATTTTCTTTGAGCTGCGCAGAAACGGGGTCGTTGACACTAAACAGCCGCTTGAATGTGACACTTGGGTGCTTTGATAAGCCCGGACTGCAGTGAAACCAGAGCTGATCTGTATCAGAGCCCTGATAAGATTTACAGTACAGGCAGAAAATCATCCTCACCCTCTCACCACTAAGACTCTGTGTTTATATCTCCTAAAACTAGATCTTTGTGCTTTTTTTTATTTTTTCAATCAATTTGATGAAAAAATTGTAATTTTTCTTCAGATCCTGAAGGAGATCAGTTCCCTCTTTCCATTCTTCGAAGGAAGCTACAAAGGCTGGCGTGATTCTGTCCGACACAACCTCTCCTCCTACGACTGCTTTGTTAAGGTTCGTGTTTAAATTAGAAAAGAGTTTATTTATTTATTCTCTGTGGAGCTGAACCTGTTTATCTCTTTCGTTGTCATTGTGATGGTTTTTGTGAAACCGGTTCTGTCCTGCCTGACCACTGTCCTGCTTCCACCTCCAGGTGCTGAAGGACCCGGACAAGCCTCAGGGAAAAGGGAACTTCTGGATGGTGGACCTGAGCCGCGTTCCTCCAGAGCTCCTGAAGAGGCAGAATACAGCTGTGTCCCGTCAGGATGAGACCATCTTTGCTAAAGATCTGGCCCCCTACATCCTGCTAGATGACAAGCAAGTATCTGAGACGCCCCCTGATTCGGTGACCTCCGTCCCTCCCACGCGCTCAGAAGACCCCTCGCCCTCACAGGAGGACTCGTTTCGACCCAAGCTGGACTCCTCCTTTGCCATTGACTCCCTTCTGCACAGCCTGCGGCCTTCTACTGCTTCTGGGGATGTAGAGAGGGACTGCTGGGGAGAGATGGAACACCCTCGTCCATGTCCTCCTCCACAATCCCGTTACACCTCCTCTGCCAGCTCTGTGAGTCCTGCCTCCACCTCTTCCTCTTCTTCTGATGAGGACTGGAGGGGAGCTCCACACCCCGGGAAGCGTACTGCTGATGGTTTTCAGGATTACAGGCTGCCACGGCACAAGTCCTCCAGACGGGAGACTCTTGCTCCTCCATGGGAGCTCCCTACCTCCTATGCTAAGTATGCTCCTCCTAATGCCATCGCCCCACCCAGCATGAGATTCAACGGAGGTCCCCTGATGCCGCTGCACGGTGGAATACCTTTTTACAGCTACAGCAGCTCACCTGTGACCTCTGGTCACTTCTTGGGTCACGCTTACTGGCCCATCCTCCCCAGCAGGCGGGTGTCGGTTCAAGCCCCACCCTTGCTCATGGACCTGGACAGCATGCTGCAATCCGTGCCTCCAAATAAAAGCGTTTTTGATGCACTGGTGCCAACAAATCAGAACTCGCATCAGCAGCCTCAGAGTCAGTACAGCCTGCAGAACGGGGCTGCACTCAACCGGTACCATCAGTACTGAGCATCGGGTCGATGCTTCCTGCAGCTCGAATCCCAAAGTTTACAGTATTCTCACTAGTTTCTACCTCAGTGCTCCAGTGAAACCTGACAAACTCTTTGCACTGCAGATCTTGTTTGCACTGTTTCACAATTTCTTCTAAATGTTTACCAGTTATGGCTGCTGAATGTACAGCCGTGTTTACTGATGATTCAAGACATAAAGGTCAGAGCTGACTCGTGTCGGTTCGGTTCACCCTGAATAATCTGTGATATGGGACTGTTGGGTGGCAGCTACTTTAAATAGGTCCAAACTATCATTTTCTATCAAATTTCTGCTTTTTTTCCTCTGTTGCTCTGTACTTAGATGTGTTTGTTTTAAGGTTGCTTCTCCTTGTAAAGAAAACCAGACAATCGCCCATAAAACATCTGTACATGGCTCTAATCATAACAAAAATATTCATCAGCTTCTTATGACACTAAAATACCTCAAACTGCACATTTTTTCTATTTGCACAATTTGTAATCTTTGTCTTCCTGCATTGACAGCTGAATGTTTTGTCACGTTTCTGTGATCGTTTACTCGACTCAAACAGGGTTTTAAAATGAAAAAGCTGTTTATTTTAACACTTCTGCCTATTGTGGTACATGACAATTAAATAAATGTAGAAAAATCTACAAAACAGGATCTTTTCCTTTGCATTTGAGTGGATTATTTGACAGAATTCGTAAATTCAGAGCTTGAACTCAAACCAGACATTTAAAAAAAGCTGCTAGATTGCTACCTCAGTGGTTAACTCAGTTAGCTTAGATGCTAACTTCGGGTAAGCTGGCTACAGCCAGGCTACAACAAGGCTACATCGTTTCCGTTTGATGCGCCACCCTCAGCTCCACCTTTTCGCCCATTTTGGGATTTTTCGGTAGTGGCGACACGAATTATACAAATTACACGGCCAAGACAGAAGTGGAGGGAACCGCCTATATGTGGCTTCACCCACGGCCACGCAAAGAAGCGGGCGTTATCCGTCCATCTTATATATACAGTCTTTGGTTTGGATCTAACCTTCCCTCCAACATGATTGACATAAGAACATTTTGGGATTATTTCACTATAAAATTCTTACTTATTGCACCTTTAAGTACAGTAAAGAAGTTCTTGTACTTTGTTACATTGCATCACTGGACTTAGAACATATCTTGAGACACTGCTTTAGCTCCATTTATCTATAACAATGAGAGTTTCACTTCAGAAGTCACGCTTTAACACAAATGTTCCTAAAATGTTCGTTTATTAATTTACTATAAAACTTTAATCTGAGCTGGTTTAGCTACATCTCACTGAAATTAGCTGGAATAATGAAAACACGGCTCCTAAAGAGTATGATGGAAGAGTTGGGGCTCAATTAAAAAGGCATGACCTCTTGAGTTGAGACACACACACACACACACACACACACAGTCCTAGGTCGTCCTGATTTCCATCACCAGTCCTGCAGCCGTCAGCCTCCCGCTGCTCCTCCTGCTGTGACCACTATCTCTGTATCAGCTGCCTACGTACGCCTGCTCTGCCTCAGTCCTTCCTCCTCTGCTCCTCATCAATTCTGATTCCAAAGATGGGAGGAGGGGTCGTGATTTCACCCACCAGAGAGAGCGGGAGGGAGGGCGACCTCACCCTCCTCATCCCCAAACACACAACAATCCTGGGTGTAACTACCTGTCATGCATGATCTTTGCATTGTGCAAATGGTCTCATTGAGAGGTTAACAACCCTCATGTGGAGCATTCCCTGAGTTTTCCCACAAAGGATTGATTGTTTCAAGTTATTTTCTTTCAAAAACATCCTTCAAAGTGGCGCTTTACCCTAAAAGAGGTGAAAAAGACAACAATCTTATTGTAGAAATTAGGTTTATTCGTCTATTTGACAAGAAAACTGAATCCTGCAGGTAAAAATAAACTATGCGGGATGTGAGTTCACTACAAAACATGTTGAAGTGATATAAAAAAGGTGTCAGTTTTTATCTTTAATTCAACAAAATTTGAGTTTTACACAAATGCCTCTGATCTGTTAGCTCTTTCCTGTTTTTATTTCATACTCCCTCTTGTGCCATTCTGTATTCAAAAAGGCTCCCCCTCTCTGGGAATGTCTCGTACAAGCGCCTCCGTTTAGCCTCTGGAGTTCTGTTTCCATCCTCTTCTCTTCCATAGCCACCTCCTCCGGGGGTGTAGAGGCAGAACATGTCCTGTAGGGGGAGACAGACACAAGGGAGAGTTTATATATACAGATCAGACCTTGGAATTTATTAAACAATAAAAATTAAATGAAAATATTTGTGAAGACAGTTCTCTGCAGGAGACGATGAGCTAAATGACGCTGAGTGAAAGTGAAACCAACTCAGAGATTTTAAATATGGAGCTCAGAACACGATCATTGGTTGCAGGGACACTTCGGGTATAAATGGTTCTTTTATTCGGCTCAGTAACTGGGCCTTTCCATCCGATGCGTAAGCGTCACGTAACGTCCGCCAAGCGTAGTACGCAGCAATTACCCGATTTTAGAGTGGATTGGTGCGTTTCCACCTGTTGCTCCGCTAAATTTACGCTTTCAGTCTATTTTTTTACGTTTTGGTCAAGCCAGACAGGAATACAAGGGTTGTGTAAAACATCTGGAAACTTTCAAAATAAAAGACACGTGCAGATTTCCGGTCGCTTAGCCAGTAAAAAAGTATCAAATTTCCTGTAAAATCTCCAGAGTCAAAGTAAAAAGACCTCCTTAGACACACGCTGCTGTCTTACTTCCTGCTTGTTATCACGTGAACTGCTGAAATCACACGTGATCTTGCAATTCTCAGGACCTCTCCGGACCAGCTACACGGAACGCTTCAGCTGTCATTTCGTGTCTGAAACACGTCTGGTGGGACGGGACGCACCGTTGAGCTCACTGGTAAAACGTGTCCACTACGTTACGCGCTAGGTGAGGATATGGTGTTATAGAAAGTAGGTTAACAATAGAGATCTGCGCCTGTCGCCATAGCGATCCGATACAAATCAGTGGAAAAGGCCCTGATCTGATACTTGAGATCGGTTCGACACATCCTTGATTTCCTTCCAAGAAGTCGTTCTTTTGTTTCATATGATCTCATCACATGGAGTTTACCCCTGGCTGAAGGCTGACGCTGGTCTTGGCTCCCAGGTTGAGGACTCGGCCATCAGCTCTGTGGAGCAGGTTCAGTCCTGCAGCTCCATCCTCGCCACCTGACCATCCCAAAGAGAAGGTTATCGTTATGTCACGTTAAAAAAGAGCATTTCAATGTTTAGAGGTTACCTTTCAGGCCGTAGGGGCGGGTGGCCCGCCTTTCTGTCAGCACAGACAGAACCACCTTGTTCCTGAACAGAAGTCTCCGAATCACGCCGTCTCCACCGCGGTGCCTCCCTGCACCTCCCGAGTCAGGCCGCAGAGAGAAATGCTCTAAGATCACAGGATACCTGGATGGCAGCAGCACACAGATCAGTAAAACAAAAAACTAATAAGAAAAGCTCAGCGATGGAAACTCGCACCTCTTCTCCAGAATCTCTGGATCTGTGATGCGGGTGTTGGTCATGTGACTGTGCACTCCGCTGCGCCCGTTCCAGCCAGGTCCGGCTCCGGCTCCTCCAGCTACGGTCTCATAATAACCAACCTTCTCGCTGCCGAATGAGATGTTGTTCATGCAGCCCTGATGGACGGAGGATCCGCCAGCATTACCTCAGAGCTGTTTTTCTGTTTGAAGTCTGAGTTTACGGCTCACCTGTGAGGCTGCGCACACCTCAAACGCCTTAAATATGACGTCGACCACTCTCTGGGACGTGAGCACGTTTCCTCCAACCACAGCTGCATTCTGGGATGGCTGGAGGATGGAGCCAGGCGGGATGATGACGCTGATTGGTGTGAGGCAACCCTTAATAAAAATAAATAAAATAAACACAAATCTCCATGTTGACACGTTTGTTTTTTAGTTCAGGGTTTGCACCTGGTTGAGGGGGATGTCCTGTCCCACCATGCAGCGTAGACAGTAGATGAGGGCAGACAGGGTGATCGCCCGCGGAGCGTTACAGTTCCCCCACACTTCCGTCCCCGTCCCGGTGAAGTCAAACACCGCGCTGCCCTACGACAACAAAATTCACTTAACTCAAAACATTCAGTTATCAGATTCACCTCAACGAGATGATCTCGTCTCGCCTCTTCCTCGTTAATCTGAACCCGCAGTCTGATCGGCGACCCGTCATCCATTAAATCCTCCGACTCCACCTCCAAGGATCCGGTCTGGTCCCGGCGCTGCCGTGCAAACTCTCTGAGCATGTCCCTCACCGCCAGCTCAGCGTTGCTCTGAAACGAGTCGCGTCAGAGCACTGGTTTCACAATAAAAGCACGCTTGAACAGGCGCAGTCACCTGGATGTGCCCCATGTAGGCCTGAACCACAGCGAGGCCGTACGTGTCGATCAGCTCGCCCACTAACTGGCTGCCCCTCTGATTGGCTGCCACCTGAGCCCGCAGGTCCGACAGGTTGTCGTGGAGGTTACGAGTCCCAGAGCTGCCGGGGTACTGAGCCGGAGCCATCAAAGCTTCAGTCACAGCTGATAGGGAGAGAAGTGGAAGAGAGGAAGTCGCGGACAATCAGAGAGACGGGAGATAAACACGAGTGGAGGACAAGAATGTCAAACAGGACAGAGGTGAAGGCTTGAGGCCGTCCTTCAGCATGTTCTAGAATCAATTCAGTCATCAGCTAAAGGGAAACGGTTAAAACATTCCTATTTATCCTGGAAAACTCTAAAACCATGTTCCAGCCTGCCTCCTCCCCTCCCACCTTCCTCCTGGAAGACTCCCCCGCTGACCAGCTGAAATGAAATGAAGACGGCCCCCTCCTGCTGCAGGGATGTGGAGTGGGGGGGCATGGAGCCTGGAGTGATGCCTCCGATGTCGGCGTGATGCCCCCTGCTGGCCACAAAGAACACCGGATCATTCACTCCTTTTCTAAACACCTGAAACGAAGAAGGAAGAAGAACCTGAGCAGGAACCATCAGGATGAGGTAAAAGCACAGGAAGGAATGTCTGGGCGACCGGACCGGTGTGATGACGGTGAGGTCCGGGAGATGGCTGCCTCCGGCACACGGGTGGTTACTCAAAATCACATCTCCTTCTTTCAGTTTGCTCCCCAGTGATCGGATCTTTATTGAAAAAAGCAGATTATTTTTACTCCATTAATCACAATCAGACACATCATCAGCTCAGAACTCACCTGGTACTGGACCGTCTCTTGCATGGCTCCCAGATGGACCGGGATGTGGGGCGCGTTGGACACCAGACCTCCATCGGGTCCAAACACAGCGCAGGAGAAGTCCAGACGCTCCTTGATGTTTGTAGAGATGGATGTTCTCTGGAGGACTCTACCCATCTGCTCTGTAGACGGAACAAGTTTTTACTTCCTGACAACAAATCCCGTCTTTACAGTCCACTTTACCCGCGTCGGCATACCGGCGATGCTCATGAAGCGATGGGAGAAGATGGAGAGCTGCACCGTGTTGAGCTCAGTGCCGAGGATGCAATGGTGATCCGAACCGACGGTCAGGCAAACATCGCCTTCGTTAGTAAGATGGGCCTCGCAGGACGGCTCCACCAGGATGGTGCTGATGGAGGAAAAAAATCACCGTCAAAATTAAGTTACTAGAAAAATACAATTGGCATTCAAACTGCATTTCCTGCAGAAATGCAGTTTGAATGCTAATAGTATTAACATTGATTGGTCAAAAACACCCAAATTCCTCAAGTTTGACTTGACGGCAGAAGCTAAATAAAAGGTTGTTGACTAATCAGAGGAGCCATGCTCTCAGGGGCAATGATCAGACATTCAGTCTATTCAGAGTTTAACTGAAGGAAGTTATCTTCTAGCCAGCTAGTGATCACTGATAGACACTCTAGTAGTTTAGTTTATAGAGCTCAGAATCCTTAAAGGAGCAGTACAGCTGAATGTCATCTGCATATAGGTGATAGGAGACATCACGAAAAGAATTATCTGTCCAACAGGGTGTACAGGTCCTTCTCAAAAAATTAGCATATTGTGATAAAGTAGTTCAAGCCGTTTATTGTTCAGCCTGACCTGGCACCTGCTCACAGTGCCAAAACCACTGGTAAATGGTTTACTGACCATGGTATTACTGTGCTCAATTGGCCTGCCAACTCTCCTGACCTGAACCCCATAGAGAATCTGTGGGATATTGTGAAGAGAAAGTTGAGAGACGCAAGACCCAACACTCTGGATGAGCTTAAGGCCGCTATCGAAGCATCCTGGGCCTCCATAACACCTCAGCAGTGCCACAGGATGATTGCCTCCATGCCACGCCACATTGAAGCAGTCATTTCTGCAAAAGGATTCCCGACCAAGTATTGAGTGCATAACTGAACATAATTATTTGAAGGTTGACCTTTTTTGTATTAAAAACACTTTTCTTTTATTGGTCGGTTGGAATATGCTAATTCTTTGAGATAGGAATTTTGGGTTTTCATGAGCTGTATGCCACAATCATCAATATTAAAACAATAAACGGCTTGAACTACTTCAGTTGTGTGTAAGGAATCTAAAATATATGAAAGTCTAATGTTTATCAGTACATTACAGAAAATAATGAACTTTATCACAATATGCTAATTTTTTGAGAAGGACCTGTATTTATAGTAAAAATAAGAGTGGACTCAAAACAGAGCCTTGGGGTACTCCACTAAGCATTAAATTAGCTCTAAGTGGATAAAACATTTTGTTGGTATGGAAATCCTTGCCTGTTTTTGTCAATAATGATGGCCGGTCCCGGGATGCGGACGCCACATGGAAGCTCCTCCCACAGATACACACTGGTCTCCAGGTAACCTTCCTCAAAGTAGCACTTGGTTGTCTGCAGAGAGGAGATTATGATCTCATTCCTCCTAAATAAAGTTTTAATTCATTAATTATGTAAGAAGAGTTATTACCATGACAGGTTTGGCTTGTCTGTGCTCCATGTTTGGTTTATACGCTGATGTGATACCGGATTTCCCACAACCCCTCACTCTGATGTCATCCACCACGATGGGTCGGTCTGGGATGGTGAAGCCAAACTCCTTCTTGTAACTGCAGACAGAAGAGATCTAAAAGTGGAACAAGAAAACACAAGGAGACAGGATCTAAACTAAACCCAGCAAACCGTTTGGTGAAGGCGGCGCGGAAGTCTCCGGCTTGACAGGAATGGGGGTTGCCGGGGTAACCGTCAGCTGTAACCATCAGAGCGCAGTCAGTTCCTTCATACCGCAGGTGGAGGAAAACCTCAGTGGTTATCTGACCGCTGACGAGAACGAGAAGGTCTTTTTTACTGCAACACCCATCAGGAAAGCCTCCACCCAAACTCATGTGGTGCTTTAATTGCTTCTGACCTCTTGAAGCCGCGTGAGCCGAGCGTGTCGCTGCAGCGTGTGGACAGCTGCTCCATCCTGCGGTCGAGCTCGCTGAAAGACTGCTGCTCGTACTTCAGCGAGCTCGGCTCCTGCACTTCTTCTACGACGTCTGCTAGAGCCAGACCGTACGCCGACAACACACCGCTGTACCTATAAAACACACACACACTCATTATGTGCCCACACACACACACACACACACCATCAGCCTTACTTATGAATGAAGACCGTCTTCATCCCCAGAGCTCGAGCAATAGCACACGCATGTTGGCCACCTGCACCCCCAAAACACGCCAATACATGTTGGGACGTATCATGACCTTTGGCCTTTTGAGGTGGAGGAGAAAAAGGAGAAATTAGACAATAAAATTAAATAAATAAAAAAAATGAAAGAATTAAAATCCCACCTGTGTGAGGGCTCTGATTGGTCGACACATGGCCTCGTTAGCAACACGAATAAACCCCATAGCAACCTCCTCAACACTCATCTCTGATTGGCTGCTGGACACCACGTTGTTCTGTGGTTTTTCTCCCACCTTCAACAAAAACAAAACTTTAACATAATTGCATTCAGAAGTCTGAAGAAAGGATCCAGAAAACGCCCGTGCCTGTGATTGGTTTGAAGACAGGAAGTGGTTGATCTCATCAGTGAGGCGATGGAACTGCTTCATCGTCTCCTCCAAGGACAAGGGTTCATCCTCCGCTGGGCCAAAGATTTTCGGGAAGAACGTCGGAAGGAGGCGACCCAGAGCTAAGTTAGCATCAGTAACAGTCAGAGGACCACCTACCAAAATAAAATAAAACAATTTCTCACATTTTTTAAGTCACTTGTGTGGAAATGTTAAAGAAGATCATCCCAATGGATTCATTCTTTGGATTACCTTCTGGAAACTCAATCAAGACAAAAAAATTTACATTTTATTTTGAAATTCCTGCTCAGGTATTGCGCACATCAGGCAGATTATTAACCCAGAGGAGGGTGATGGACTTCTTGTCTGAGGAGTTGTTTTTTAACAGCATGCAGATCTGTCAAGTTATTTATTCACCTGGTTATGAATTTAGAGAGGTAGAATATATGTCAACCTTTTCTGTAGCAGGCAGGTCCTGGGTGTGCCCCTGCAGACTCTGGTCCCACCACAAACATCCCTGATCTGATGGGAAGAAAAGAAAAAAAGAACTAAAAAGACATCAAATCATTTTAAATGAGATAATAATCACAGTTTTACAGTAAAATGTGCAGCTCATCCAACAACCGTCCACCTGAAAAAGAGTCGTGAGCCTCCGCCTGCAGCCACGGTGTTGATGTCCAGCTGAGGCGCCTGCAGGGTGACTCCAGCCGTCGTAGCCTCGAACACGTGCTCGTACTGACCCGCGTATCGGCTCACGTCCGTGGAGGTTCCTGCAGGGGAGAACACAAGCTGGAGCAAATCTCCTAAACAATTCCACGGGTGTTAGAACACACACACACACACCGCCCATGTCGAAGCCAATCACGGGCTTTTGCTCCATCTGGCTGTAGGAGGTGATGGCGTATCCCACCACACCCCCAGCAGGTCCGGACAGAATGGCTCGGGATCCGCAGAACTGCTCCATGGGGGTCAGACCTCCGTCTGACTGCATGAACAACACGTCCACGTCCTGGAAATAACAAGTAAGAATAAGAATATTGTTTAAAAAATTTACTTCTCACACACGCATGCATGTACACACACACACCTTCAACCCCCCTTTGAATCCAGATGTGAAGCCTTTTAAATACTGATGAATTTTGGGGGTGAGGTAGGCATCGGCGCAGACCGTGTAGCCGCGAGGGACGGCCCGCACCATCGGCATCACCTCGCTGGAGAGAGACACCTGGGTGAAGCCCAGACGGCGCGCGAGAGAGCCCACCTCCTTCTCGTGCTCGGACCACCTGAAGCAAACATGGAAGCGGAGTGGTTAGGTAATCCCACCGCTGCTCCTCCGTTTGTCCAATCAGGTAAAACAACATAACTTCATAAAGAATGGGAAGAAAATGTGGAAAAAAGGTTAAACTGTTCATTTTTAAGCATTTTTGGTTTTAGAAGAATCTGCAAACTCTTCAAGTGTGAGAAAACAAAATGTGAGGGTGGGAAGAAAAACATGACCTTCCACCCAGAGTCAGTCGATGGGACACCACGCTGCTCTCACACCTAGGATTTTTCTGCTTAGGGCCACAATCTTTACAGAGGGGCCAAGTATCAGTCCAATGTCCAACACTAGATTTCCTATTTGGCTCATCAGCACCAGTGTTTGGACTTGGAATTACATCCACGATCATCATGCAAAGGACAGATGAGTGACAGGATAGGGGCACTTCAAAGGGCCAATCAGATTTCAGCAGGGCCCTGTGACCTGTGACCCCGCCCCTAGAACCACCAATGCCACTGAGAAACACAACTATTAGTCCACGAGCTAATATATACAAATAAACTTAAAGAATAAGGTTATTTGTGGAGATAAAACATCAACACGGAGTCAGGGGAAGACTTGTGTTGCTGTTAGCCAATCAGAGGAGAGATGTCCAAATATCAGGAAATAAGACGCCAAATCCTGCCGTCTGAAGCTCCAGCTAACTTCTACTTCCTGAAACAGGAGCGCCAGAGCGATTTTCCCACAGAGACCGACTCACAAGGCATTCATTTATGCTAGAAACCACTGCAGATGTATTGAAAACATGAGTGAACTTGGTTCGATATGAACAAAGAAGTGGGAAAAGCAGGTGAGATCTGGAAGGAAATTGAGTGGAAAAAGGAAGAAAGAAAGAACAAGAGATCGGATATCAGTTTCACAGACAAAAGAAACAAATTCCTGAAGTACTGACGTGTACGAGTGCAGGAGGAGAACAGCTACACTGGTGATACCGCGGGACAGAACTTCTCTCAGGGCCTTTTCCACCTGCTCCAGATCCACTTCCTTCCACACCTCCAAGGAATCCCCCGTACTGCCTGGGACAGTGGGACGTTCATCAGAGTAAAAAATATGACAAACAAATGACCTATTCCATAAATAAGTGGCTTCAGTCAAGTGTTTCCTCACCTGTTACGGTACGTTTTGGATCTTTCCTGGGAAGCTGGCAGCCATCTTTCTGGAGGACGACTCGTTCATCCACTTCTATCACTTCTTCATACAGCACGTCAGGCATGGCTACTTCCTGTTACGACAGACATCAGTCAAGACAAATCAATGACCTTTTAAACTGCTAATAGGACAAAAAGTCTGGGAGCAAACTCCAGGACTAGTTACTGAAGGTGGATTTGTGAGAGCTAAAGGGATCAACAATAACAGACCAAATCAAAGAGTTTTGGTCTGGCTTGTGTGCCGATGTGCAGCAAGTCCTTGAAGCCTTTAGTGACCAGCAGCGCCGTCCTCTCTCCTTCTCTCTCCAGCAGTGCGTTGGTCGCCACTGTGGTGCCCATCCTGATCCAGCCGATCAGAGAGGTGTCCACGGGCTGCTCACGGGGAAACACCTGTCCTGTTTCCTGTCCAGAACGATGAACAAGCAGAAATAATGTTTGCATTTCAGATGTTGCCTAATTTACTGATCAGTGATGGGCGTCACCTCCTCCAGGACTCTACGGATCCCCTCTGTTGGGGCGTCCTTGTAGTTTTGGGGGTCGCTGGAGAGCAGTTTCAGGACTCTCTCGCGTCCATCGGGCAGCCGGGCGAACACATCCGTGAATGTGCCTCCGCGGTCGATGGCAAAGTCAAACTTGCCTTTAGTCTCAGCCATGATGGGGAGAGGAGAGTGCTGATCCTGAGTCAGTCACTGAGAGAGGAGAGATCTACGTTACATTCAACAACCTCTGAGTTTACAGTACACCCTCTTTCCTAGACACCACACTTCCAGGTGTTGACCTTTGGCTGCAAACACATCCCTGCACCTCCTACAGCAGACGCACCAGATCACAACTAGAATCATTCAATTTCACCAGATGCATTCATATAATTGGGGAAAATGTTACATAATTGACAAGATTTCAGACTTTGCATGAAGAGTTAAATCACTAAAACTAAGCAAATAAAAACATTTGTGCAGATTGCCTTTATAAAAGCAGCTTTTCTGTGGGATCACGTGCAGGAATGTTTCTCACACATCTGAGATCCTGCAGGAGTGTTTTTCTAAGCGCTGACAGGCTTTTGCAACACGACCTCTACTCTCAATACTCGGAGGCTCTGACGGGGCTGAGTTTCTGTTTGCATTCGGAGGAACGAAGCTAGATCGTGTTTTACTCACCTGAGTCGCCGCGGCTGTGCGTTAATCTCTGATAATCTCTAATCCGAAGGCTGATCTGATCGGTTCGGTCCTCTTCGGTTCTGCAGAGCTCGGAGCTGTTTGTGGTGCAGCAGGTTGGTTTAAACTCCGCCCAACATGCCAGAAACGAAATGCGAGCAGCTCCGTGCATGAATGGCTGCGTGCATGTGCTCTTTCTTTGCAGTAGCTACTCGGCGCTCCACGTATGGAAGCCCATTCCCGCCACTCTAATAAAAAAAATCATATTGAGATACTAGTATCTCATAATTATGAGATAGCTAAGTCAATTATGTTATATTATCATTTCTCACATTTTTTATCACAATTTTACTTTAACCATTTTTTGTATTTTTTAATCTTTTTTTTTAATTTCTTTACTTTTTACTTTTTAATTCTTTGTTCTTGCGAAGCGCCTCGTGATTTTTATCTTGAGAGGCGCTATATAAAAGATCATTTCTTCTTCTTCATCATCTACTAAGTCATAATTATGACTCATGGTGCGTTCGATTTGTCCTCGGAACTCGGAAATCCCGACTTTCGAGTAGGAAAAATCAAATTAAACGCAAAGTCAGACCTCCCAGTTGGAAACTCGGATGTTTTTCAGAACTCCGACCTCAAGATCCAAGATGGCAGCTCTCCGTATCAACAACAGTAAGTTTTGGTTGAAATTTGTTTATTTTACAAGACACACATATAAGAGTGCGTTTAAAATCAATGTTACATGTAGTGCTTGCATCTCTAAGCTGAACAAACTAAAAGTGTTGTTTATTAGTCGTCTGTGTTTGTGAGAGCTACCAAAACAGCAGTTTTTGAGGGCGCTGCCGCCGCCATATTGGAATTCCGACTTCTCCGACTAGGTACGCTGTAAACTTGGCTTTGACGTCATTCCTAGTTCCGAATGCAGCATTAGCTATCTCATAATGACAAGATAGCTAAGTCATAATTTTAAGCTAATTTTTTTTAATTAGAGTGGCGGGAATGGGCTTCCATAGATTACAATCTTGTATTTAATTTCAAAATTATTTGTTAAACGACTCGACAAAGTCCAGTTTTTGTCACTGCTTTTGACCTTTTGACTCCTCAGTGCTTCTGATTTGTCCTAAAATGTGCTTCAGGGAGGCTTTCTTTCATCTTTATTGTTTTATTGAATGACACTTCTGCTTGACTAAATTAAATTTTTCTTGTTATAACATTTATTTACTTTACAACAAATTTAGAAATCTTAAAATAAGCAGATTTTTTAGGTTCTTTTCATGTTTAAAACAGTTTTGTTAATTTTAGGATAGACTGAATGTTTCACTAGTGACCACTAGATGGAGACAAAATCTTACAAAAAAAATCCTCTATATATTTATTATATTAGATAAACTTTTATGGTGTAATACATGTTTTTGAAGTTTGATTTGTTGGGAAATATCAAATAAAACTGGGACTGAGCTGGTCTTAGCGGACGCTGATGTCGTCTCTTGTCCCTTTTTTAGTTCTTTATTCTGTGTTCTTGTCACTGAGGGGTGTCTCTGCTACTGGAAATTCTCTTTTAAACAAATAAAAACTAAAGTTATAAAGAGCTTTAATGCATGTTGGCAGGATAAACTCCAACAATGAAGTAGGAAGTAAATGTAAAGCAGGAGATTGCATGTTCCCATGGAGGAGCTGGGGGCTCCAGACACCAGTGGTTCCACATGCACCTTTTTTATGTTTAATATTAAAATAATTTGTTTTTGTTGTACTGTTACATGTAATTAATCAGTTCCAGCGAATTTGCGCTCAATCATGCCGTTTCTTTGAATTAATGAATCATCTTAGACTCCATCCATCACACATTTAAAAAGTTGCGGCAGGATTATAAAATGCCCCATCTGTGAGATAGTTCTAATTAAAATATTTACCATCTGATTAGAGTTCATAAATACAGCAAAGGTTTAATATTGCAAAAGATCACAACAAATGTCACTTTTCTCTAAAAAGCAAATGCTTAATCAAACGTTTAAATTACAACACAGCTCTAAATGCTTTAATTCCTGCAAAAACTCACCAAATAAACCCAAAGACTCTGCATTTGAAGCGGTTTTATTATTAATAACTAAGGCACAACAGTACATCAGCAACACACTGCTGACATTTAAACATCTGAACAGTGATTATCTGTTTATGGCTTGTCAGTCCTGGGCAGTAGTGTCAGTCGAAGGCTTTTGCATTTCTGAGTGCATTTATATTTGTGAATAACAATTAGAAAATGTTTGAAATACTTCAGTAGATACAAAGCTGTCACATTAAATATTCAACGTTATGTTTGTGGGATAACTTCACATGTACCTTTATGTATTTAATGTCTTTACAACAAAAAAAAACATGAGCTTATTAACAAAATGTGGAAGATTTTAGACTTCAAGATGGTGTAACAGCACTTTAAAAAGCTGGTTACCGACGCACGTGAGCGGTTAACTGGACACAAAAGTTCCCCACATTTTGAAACTTGTGATTAAAAATAAAAGGACAAAAAGACTCATTTAAATATCTTTGGTAACAGGGCGGCACAAGCAGTCAGACCACCACACACACACACACACACACACACACACACACACACACACATACTACCGGAGAGTCCCGGAGACTACGCAACTTCACCCACTTGGTTGGTTTTTATGCAGAAAGACTGCAAATTAAAACCCAACCAGTCATATTCCTAAGAAAACGTGACATCAGTAACACCCTGTTACAGCGTTTTGTGCAGAAGATTAAGGCCACTTCAGTTTTACGCCATGTTTGTAACACCTACACCCCAATAAGAGTCAACATGCCTGTTAGGCTACATCTGCAGTGCAATTGTTTGAAACAGTCACCCCGTGATTATGAAATAATACTCTTCCGTCTAAATCCGAGAACATTTTCACACAGCTTTTGTTTCAAAGTTAATTCTTCCGTGTTAATGAGAACAGTTCATTTCCAGTTAAATCCCTCTGATGTGCTCCGTCGTGTCAGTGACAGTTTTGGCATTTAGGATGACATTTCTGATTATTCACATTGCAGCGACATCCTCCGCTGGTGTCTCCAGCACCCTTTAAAACCACAAAAAAGGTGAATAAGTAGAAGAAAGTGACGATAAAGTTAAAGGGAATATGCACTGAAGATACAGAGGAAGTATTTCTCACCCTGGGCCCCCAGCGAGGCCCCCTGGTCACCCAGCAGATCTCAGTGTGACAGACGGTGCAGCGCAGCCAATCACATCCATCCCTCTTCTGCACAATGATGCCACACTGAGGACAGTGCATGGCCTCTCCTGACTGCACAAGAGTCTGTTTGAGACAAAAAGCAGGGAGAGGTTCCTTTTCACTGATCCAAGTTAAACACGTAGAACGTGAAGGATGCTAACTAGCGCTAACCTTTAGTAGATGTGTCGTCCTCCTGGCAGCAGAGTCATTTTTAGCGCGTGCTGTGAGATCGTCCTGGTACTGTTTGCAGTTCATTCCTTCATGGACAGCCTGAGGAGAAAAGATGCAACAATTTTAGTGAAATGTTTACATTTTCATTTTAAAGTTTATTTCTTCTAAAAGTTCCCACATTTACCATCTTAGAGGCTGAGAGTTTCCTGAACAGCCTCTGTTTGGAGAAAGAGTTTACGTTCAACAAGGAATAATGAGGTAACAGCTAGTCTGAGCACAGCCAGGACTGAAATATACTGCCACCACCTTAAAGCAGCAATCCGTAAATTAAATTAAGGTTTTCCAGTCCCTTACGTTTGTTTTGATTTATATATACTTGATATTTCTCCAGAGGATGACCAGGAAACATCAAAAATCAGATATAATTTTAAAATTAAGATCCACATATAAACATTTTTCTGACCTTGCAAATGAGGCAGTTGTGTTTCCTACAGACGGGGCAGTGGAAGACATTGACCGTATCCTCGTACACGCACCACCCCACGCAATCAGCAGTCGCACAGTGGTAGCTGCCCTCGCACCGGGACTCCGCCACCGACAGGCTTCTCTGCAGCCAGCGCTCGTACTCCTCTGCAGACACCAGCTGTAAAGATGGAGGCGTTAGCATGCTAACATATAAAATCATGACTCTGTCTCCAGTGAAACTCACAGCTCGAATCTCCCTCTCCTGCAAAGCACCGGTGCAGGAATATGCATCATCTCTGTACGGGCAGGACACCTCGGGCTCCTCGCTCAGCATGATGACGGAGCGTAAGCACTCCCTGAGCACACAAAAAGTCAGAATCACCTAAAAAGCATCAGTCAAACCAAAAGTATGAAGTACTCAACCTTACTTGCAGAAACAGTGCAGACACTCCCTCAGCAGGATGCCCTCTGCTGGTGGCAGATCTACATAACAAATCCTACAATCCACAGGCTCAGGGTTGGGCACCAGGTCCTGACCGTCCATCCTAACAAGGCGGGCAAAATTCTCCCTTCGCTCCTCCTCCCTCGCCTAAAGGAAGGGAGGAACGTTGTTGGGAAGGTGGCAGCAAATCTACACAAACCCATCTTTCAGCGCGTGTATTCAGCCAAACACACACGTAAACACAGTGATACCCTTTATTTTCAGCTGTTTCAAAATTACAGTGCAAAATCAATAATCCATACATTCGATTTAGTGGCAGCTTCTGGTGCAAAGGAGCTCATTAAAATGACACATCGTCTAATAAAAGGGGATTAAAAATATCCCGCAGACGGTAAACGTCTGGAAAAGGTGAGGATTAGGATGAATGTATGACACGCTCCAGCAGAAACACCTTTGAACATTTTTACAAACTTTCATCTACTGCTTCTGTCTGAAAACCGAACAAAACGATTCAATGAAGAAGAAAAAAAAACATTAAAAGTCAAACTTTTTGACATGTAGATCTAAAAACCAGTACTTGTGCATAATAATTTCTGATATGGTAACGGTGTGATGTCTGTGAGTGTGTTCAGTAGTCCTGGTCCAGGTTAAACAGCAGAGAGTTGTTTTGATGCCCAGCACTCCTCAGCGCCTCTCTTCTCCCTTTCTCCTTCAGAAAAACAGAGACAAAAGAGAAGAGAGTCAGCCTGAGAGTCTGAAAGGCAGTTTGGAATCATTCTCCCATTATTTACTTTTAAAATGTGTTTTTATTTGATTTTGACTCAGCAGAGAATTGTTGTGGCCTGTATCAGCCCTGCTCCTGGTGTATACGTGGATGAAAACACAGGTGTGTGAGTGTCCTACCTGCTGGTACTGTCTGATGGCCTCCTTCTCCCGCTGGATCCGTCGGAGCTCCAGTGCGTCCGGTTGGTATCCTCCTGGGATGACGTAGCTCTCGGGGCGGTTTGTGCTGCAGATCTCGCATCCCGGACGCGTCGGTTTGTTTATGTACGTGCAAGACGGACACGACCAACCCTGAATCAGAAAATATTTGTTGTTATTCTTCACGATCCGTTAAACTTTAATAGTGTGTTTGAATTTACAGATTTTTTAGACTTGAGATCCATCGTATCGTGAATCTAGAGTAACTTTTTTTTTCTTCCTTTTACTCCCATAGAAACAGCTTTATGGAGTATTTTCTAATACAGAACTTCATGTAACAACAGGAGACATGAATGCTTTGCTGGGGCTCTCAGGATGTGTTGTGAATGACGCTCGCAGACTTCCACTTATACCTGAGTAGAAGTTGGACTCAGACTCAGAGCTTCATTCAGCTCCGGCATTTCCAGGCTGATGAGGTCTCTGATGCTTTGTCTCTCTGACCGACCTGAAGGAACGCAGAAGTGTCACTTGTTTATCTCATAAGAATGTCACATAAGCACAATACTGAACAGTTTTGCATCCTTCTCACCATTCTTGAAGCTTGGAGGTAGGGTGGAGTACGGCCTCTGGTCCTGGGACGAGGGCCCGTTTGTGGACTTGGCAGCGAGTGGAGGGTTTTGAATCGACTGAGGAGGACTGAGGAGGAGAGCGCTCTCCTGGTCCTGCTGCAGGACTTGAAAAGTTAGGTGAGCGTGGCGGGCTGACAGGAGGTACAAGTATGCCGTGTCCCCATTCTGACGAACACCGTACGAGGCGAGGGAGCGCTGGTCAGAGCACAGACATTGGCCGATGATCCAGCGCTGCACCAGTGGGTGAAAGCCGTACTCAAGAAACATCTGAGGGAGAAAAAAAACAAAAAGTAGTACATGTGAACACTCAGGTGGATTAAAACGATGTAAAATGTGAAGCTTTGTTGAAATGAACCTGCTGTTTCAACGATGCAGTAGTCATGTGTTGGAAAACTTTCACAGTGACACAACAGGATGAGGAGGAATCTTCCACCACAACAGCCAAACTGACGATGAAACCAAACACAAACATCACATTAATGACCCGTAGCTGTGTTTACAAGGTCAAACCATCAGGCTCCTACTTGATTTCAGTGTCTTCGTAGTCTTTAGCAGAAGGCTGGATCTTCAGCGCTGCGTGCTGATGGGCGAGAGCAGCAGCAAAGACAGAAGCAGACTGCATGTCGCCCGCCTCGATGGCTCTGCTCAGCTCTATGCATGCATCCTCTACACAAAAATAAAAAACATAGGAAGCTGTTACATGGCTGCTAACAACTCTGCAAATAATTAGATAAACGAAAAGGCACACCTGTTTTTTGTAAAGTCGAGGCGCTCTGAAAATGGGGCCCATCGGAGAGCTGCTCTGAACCATTTTCTTGAGGTACAACTGAAAGGATGAAAATATGAAAACAATTAGATCTAATCAAATAAATAAGGAAAAAACAACAATTAAACAAAGTGATCCAATATTTTATATCTTTTATTAAAAGTGTCCTAGACTTTAAAACCACTGCTAACGCTAGCCAAAGTTACTGCTAACACTAGCCAAAGTTACTGCTAACGCTATCCCAAACTACTGCTAACGCTAGCCAAAGTTACTGCTAACGCTATCCCAAACTACTGCTAACGCTAGCCAAAGTTACTGCTAACGCTATCCCAAACTACTGCTAACGCTAGCCAAAGTTACTGCTAACACTAGCCAAAGTTACTGCTAACACTAGCCAAAGTTACTGCTAACGCTATCCCAAGCTCCTGCTAACGCTATCCCAAACTACTGCTAACGCTATCCAGAGCTACTGCTAACGCTATCCCGAGCTACTGCTAACGCTATCCCGAGCTACTCCTAATGCTAATCCAAGTTACTGTTACGCTATCCCAAACTACTGCTAACGC
This sequence comes from Aphyosemion australe, assembly GCA_006937985.1. Taxonomy (NCBI): domain Eukaryota; kingdom Metazoa; phylum Chordata; class Actinopteri; order Cyprinodontiformes; family Nothobranchiidae; genus Aphyosemion; species Aphyosemion australe. The sequence goes on from SSNS01000002.1 coordinate 4,341,935, forward strand.
TATCCCGAGCTACTGCTAACGCTAGCCCGAGCAACTGCTAACGCTAGCCCGAGCAACTGCAAACGTTAGTAGCTGGTCTGGTTCTAGGCCATCTTTAAGCTAAAATGTTATTGATTTTTTGTTATAAAAACACTAGTTGTATTTATTTAAAGTCATTTCATTTTTGTCAAGAAGAGTAAAACCAGTTCTTGTCAGACAGAGTTTCACAATGAAGAACTACGTCACTGAGGCTTAATCCACCAAAGAACCGGTTCTTCAGCATGCTTCAGAATCAAGAGTAGATTTTACTATTGTTTTACCCTGAGGTCATACCATGATGAGAAAAAAATGGTGTTATTTTGGTGAGAGCTTAAAACAACATTAGAAGTACTATCACACCAAATGTCGACTTATTTTTATGTTTGCTAGTATCCATCAGCTGTGGTGGCCATCTCTAATTGGGCCGACTCCGCCAGGTAATAAATGGTACATTCAGAGATGTTTTTCTAACAAAACACACACACATGCATGCAGATTTTTTTTTTTTGGTTTCCAAATAAAAATAAAACAGATTCTGACCTCTGTGTGCTTCTTTCAGTGCTGACGTGACCACAGTGGCCCACTCCTGAGCCTCCTGCTCACAGCGGAAGTTGAAGCTGATGCGGTCGTGTGGAGGAGCGACCAACATCAGCTCGTGACACTTTGGAGACTTCACCTCGTAGTTTACAGTCCTCAGATCAAACTCAGCGATGGTCTGGAAAAAGGAGGAAGAGGAAGTGACGATGGTGTCAATGTGCAGAAATGAGGAAAGGAAATAAATTATGAGCAAAAATGAACATCAAAATGTTGTACAAGATGTGTCAAGTGTTTAAAGTCAAAATATGTTTCTAATGGCTTCAAAAAGACAATTCAACTGAAAAAGTGGACATTAAATCTCAGTTCTCTTCTCTAGGAAAGCTCATCCAACAAAAATATGTTGAACTACAAGAAGAAAGCCATAATTTTATCAATAAAACATTATTTGCCATCTGCTGTACACATTCCTTCTCTTCAACATGGAAGTGACAGTTTCATGGTTTGGGATTGTTCTGCTGTACCGGGGTCAATCAGAACGAGTGAAGACAGTAAATGTGTGTTCTCTACAGAAAATGGGCATAAATGATTTAAAACAGATCAGATGAATCGTTAATAGAAACGATTGTTATTCAAACCGATCATAAAAAGCTGTATTGGACAAAGTTTCTTAGTAAATTACCCATGTTTTTATTTTATTTCATAACTGTCAGCACTTGTGAGAAAATCAAGTATTGTGAAGGTCAAAATAATCTAATATATGAAACTTTCAGACTAACTTGAGTAATTTTGGTCATGTTCTTAAGCCAGATTGAGAATTATTGAATGTTTATGATAATTATGTGTGTGTGTACTTGTATCAGTTACGGTGGTTTCCACCAGTCCATAACAAACTCACCACGCTCCGGCCAGTCCCGCTGGTGTTCTGGAGCGACAGGCGGAATTCCCCGGATTTCCCCGGGTCCATGCTGAGCTGCAGGCGGAGTGACTCATCACCTGCCCCCGGAAGACACAGCGGCCGAATCCCAGAATGGCACACCGACACCCGAACCGATACGAGGACGGTTTGGCAGCCAGGTTGCGAGGCCTCATAGTTGCTGCTGCTGGGGAGGACGGTGGACTGGTCCGGTGTGAGGCCGGGGGTGTGGGTCCAACCACCCGAACTCAACGACATCCCGTCGACAGACTCATGTAGTAAACAAACACAAGCACACAGGAGCGCAGCGTCGCGTTTCACTCCTCCTCCGCGGAGTTAAAAAGTACCCCCTAGCTTTACCTCCCTATCATATTTCTCACGGTGATTTTTAAGCTAGTAGCGTAAACAGGAAGCAACTGTCAGACTACTGTATTAGCGCCACTTCTAAAAAAGTAGACAAACAAGTTTTAGTTACCCCCTTTTCCTCGCTGAGGCCCACTTGAACCAAAACGTAGCGAATATGTTCCCGTGAAGCTCGGTATTGACCCAAAATATCGTCCGAAAAGCGCTCGGTTTGGTGATAGTTTGAGATTCTTGGAACAGTTTGTAACTGCGTTTGCTTTCACTTCCTACTGCGCATGCCCAGCAGACGTAATGTTGAATTATTCATAAATACGCTTTTTAAAAAATCTAGAGTAAATGTGATTGACTTGAGCTCTTCATTTGATAAAATAAAAAACATTTGCTGATATGTTAATTTATTTAAAAAAAAGAACCCGTGATTTTAGTGCGGTACCAGAAACAAGCACGTTTTGTCTCGTATATTTCTGACCACACGGGGGCAGCAAAGCATCCTATTTAAACAGATTGTGGTCTCTACCAGAAATTCTATTAAATTGACCCAAAAACCTGTGATATTTTTAACAAAACATTTCAGTTAAATATGAGATATTTTTCTATAACTAAACCAAACCCACCTGCAGTTTTAACCATTTAAGAATAAACATGAATGATTTAAAACCTCTACAGCAGTCACTATTTATTATTTATAAAGAAAGTAGTGCCCTTTCTTGAGGCATCACGATCACCTAGTTCTAAAAGGCAAACATAACATTTGCAGATATGCATTGATGATATTTTAAATTTGATTCAGGAAGTTATTGCTTATGATTGGGGATCCATCTTTTCGCTTGGCTGCACTGTTTAAGACTGTTTAAGACCACACACCCTTTTAAAGACAAGTATTGAGTGGAACTGATTCCTCATACTTAGTCAAAGATACAAAAATTCCTGCAACATATTTTTTCTAAATAACACCACAATCCAAAGAAAAATAAATCAGTTTCCAAATGTTTGTATCTTTTGAGTTTTTCCTATTGACTTTAGAGAATTGTGGTTTGTTATTTTAGATATTTTCTTCCTCCAGCACATCCACTGGTCACTGGGGGGCCAATTTATTAATGGGCCCAGCAAACTTGGACCCGTTAATAAATACTGCTTTTTGTGTTAATTTAGCCTAATGCTAGATATGGTTTCCCTACCTAAACACACCTGATTTTAATCAGCAGGGGATTAACAGGCTTCTGCAGAGCCTGATGAGCTGCTGAACAGGTGAATAAACTGTGTTGAAGCAGGGAAACCTCTAAAACGTGCTGGATAGCGGCTCTCCTGGACCAGGATTGGGCACCCTGTCCCCTGCAGGTTGTGGAGGTAAAAGATCCAGAAGGGACATCCCTTCAAAGCTCCCTCTGGGTAATCCCAAAGAGTTTCCAAGTGTTTACAGAGCAAGTCACCCCTTCTATCAGAGACTTCGTACACCCACATTTCCTGTTTAAAAAAATGCATCAAACAGAGCTGGTGGGCCGTTAGGGCGGCGCTGCGGCACATTTACTCGTCTGTATACACCCCCTCCCACCCTCCACTTGGAGATTCTCTGTTGGAGAATCGAGCCTTGAACAAACACCCCCTGCTCGGACGGAGCCACGGGAGCATGCTTCCAAGTCTGTGCTGGAATTGTAGCAAATTCCCAGACTGAATTATTGTCCCAGTCTATCCCTGATAGCAACGCTAGCTCCTTTGCTGTTCCATATGTAACTCACTATAGAGGCTTTGCGGAGAGTCCAAGACTTGGGTGCTTTTATATCTCCCAGTGGCAATGCAGCAGACGTCACACATACGGGCTAACATCACAAGGTACCGTTTAGCCCAGGGGTATTCAATTCCGGGCCTGGAGGGCCGGTATTAAGCAAGTTTTAATGGTTTCTCTGCTCCAACTCACTTGATTCAGTGGTTGAATCACCTGTGCAGCAGCTCATCAGACTCTGCAGAAGCCTGTTAATCACCTGCTGATTGAAATCAGGTGTGTTGAAGCAGAGTTAAAGCTAAAACATGCTGGATACCGGCCCTCCAGGACCGGAATTGAACACCCCTGGTTTAGCCAATAGCGATGGCCAATTCAAATTCAGACTTTTAACCTGAAGAGGGCGCCACACTGACGTTTTAGGCAGATTATTCATATTTTAAACAAGATGCACTAAAATGCCAAAATAATGACTACACAGGTCTTCAGCACTATTAGACACTCTTATAGTTTATCAGCAAAAAATAAAGTTTATTTGGGGGTGACTTGCTCTTTAAGTAGAGATACATTTAAGAGATGCAGTAAAATGGACAACAACTTGTCTCCAACAATTTTAATGTTCTTTAGCCAGACAGATGACCCAGGTGGGACTTGAACCCACAACCCTCAGCTCCGGAGGCTAATGCCTTATCCATTAGGCCACTGGGCCACAAAGAAAAGATATACTCAAGCAGTCAGGAAGGCAAACTGGTTGCTAAGTGGCCATTTTATTCAGAATAGTGATCATTTATAAGTCGTTTTCGGCTTTTATTACAGAAATCTTTTTAAAATCATTATTCAAGGGTTTTAAATATATATTGTCCAAAGCGTGTTTGCGATCCAGTGGTCAGGAATAGCTTGGATCACATTTGTTGAACCCAACACTGAAAAAACAATCTAAGATTTGTGTTTCCACACAGGAATAAGTGAAATCTTTCAGCTGATTCAGCGATCATCATCATCTGAAACCTTCTTTAACACAAAACCTTTTGAACATCCGACCCCACACGCTCTGTAAAGCACGACTTGTGGGGTAATTAACAAAATATACTGTAGCAAGAGAAGGGAATGAATTAAAGCACAAGCTGTTAATCATCCTGTGAGCAGGGTTTTCTCAATCAATACCTCGCTCCTCTGTGTTCTCTCACAGGAGGAAATAACACCGCTCGCTTGTTCTTTTTGACATTAACACACTTTTCCATCAAAAAACCCTTTTTATACGCTTTTTAAATTTATTTCCCTATAAAAACATTCCTGAGGGGTTTTATCATCTAAATTTCTGAACCAACCAGTCGTGATCTTTGTTTATTGAATAATAATTTCCTGCTATAAATCAGATCAGCTTTAATATCCACTGATACTGACGCACCTGTGCCGTGCGTGATTGCACATCCTCAGGTAGCATCCTCTCATTATTTACAGCCAGGCTCTGCATCACACAATGAGATTTAATGAAGAAAAGGACGACCTCGAAGGAAAATACAGAGGGGAGGAGCTGCATTTGTGCATGTAAACACGCTGACGCATCCGTTAACGTCACGTGTCACAAAAGGTATGAAGTCACAGTTTGTGAAAGCAGATTAAGGCAACATTGACGCTGTTTTATGATGTCTAAATCTTGCTTAGTAAGAGAGGTACGTTTTTAAGGAAACATTAAAAACATTTCTTTTAAGAATTTGAAATTTTAGTTAGTAATTACAACAAATATAATAACTTTTCACTTTGTTTTAAAGGCATACTATGCAATTTTTTCATATTTTAAAATCATGTTCTTGAGCCAGTTTGTGCTAAAATGACCCTTTACAGGGTTAATGAAATGTCACTCAGACCCCCACCACCCTCTGTGTCCAGAATACCACACTTGCAACTTCAGAGTGGCGGTCCGGTCCCTGTTGGACTTAGTTTTTTTTTTATTTAACCAGGAGATAAAAAAAACCCATTGAGATTAAAAACCTCTTTTACAAGGGTGTCCTGGCCAAGAGGCAGCACAATTTCACACAGTTACTACATAAAAACAGTGATAAAATATCATTGGTCATTAAAAACAATTACAAATGACTGATATGGTCTCTGATGCTTTCAGCCTGCTTTTGAATTCATTTAAGGAAACTAGTTCAGTCAGTTTCCAGTCTTTCTGCAGCAGGTTCCAATCAGAAGGAGCTGAATAGGCAAAGGCTTTCTTCCCAAGCTCTGTACGGACAAATGGAACAGAGAGCAACAGCTGATCATTGGACCTTAAAGAATAAGAGTCTACTCTTTTCCATGTGATTAAAGTACAAATATAAGAAGGCAATAATCCAAGCATTGCCTTGTATATAAAAACATACCAATGACCCTGCCTTCTAGTGGCCAATGACGGCCATCCCACTCGTGAGTACAAATCACAGTGATGTGTCATGGCTTTACAGTTGGTGATGAACCTCAAAGACGCATGATAAACAGAGTCCAACTTTTGAAGAGCAGTAGAAGAAGCATTCATATAAAAAAGATCACCATAGTCTAACACGGATAAAAAAGTAGCAGTGACAAGACGCTTTTTTGATTCAAACGAAAAACACAACTTATTACGGAAGAAAAAACCCAATTTCAGTTTTAGTTTCTTCACCAGTTTTTCTATGTGTGGCTTAAAAGTAAGAGAGTCATCAATCAAGACACCAAGGTACTTGTATTCATGGACCACCTCTATGACTTTCCCTTCCAGAGTGGTCACTACTGGAATAATATCTGGCACTTTCCTATTGTAAAACAACATTAGCTTAGTCTTCTCAGCATTGAGGACCAGTTTTAGCTGATGAAGTGAATGCTGGACTACAACAAAAGCTTTCTGCAAGGATTCAATAGCCTGGGAAAGTGAAGTTCCAAAACAATAAATAACTGTATCATCAGCATAAAAGTGTAGATTTGCATCAGAAACATTTTGGTCCAAGTCATTGATATACAAAATAAATAGGACGGGCCCCAAAACTGAGCCTTGGGGCACCCCCTTCTGCACCACTCCAAAGTAAAGTGGAGCTGACATGCCTGGTGCTGCAGTCTGCTTCCAGCATGTTTCCTGCATGTTTTAGATCATGAACACAGCTGATTTGTTTGATTTAGTGATGAACCGCTCCTGTAGACACTAATGAAGGCCGAGGAGACATTTCAGCAGTTAGATGCTGAACGGACACTAGGGGGTGCTAAAAGCAAGCCAAAACTGCATCGTATCCCTTTAAAATGAAACTATTTAGCAAAAGAAAATCTGAGTTATTTATCTCAGTGACAACATAAAAATACTTGTTTACACACCTCTTTTCAAATTCAGATAAAGGCAGTCCCATGCTTTGGTTGCACCTCTCGCATTAGCCTAAATTATCACAAAATATCAGTATTTATTTAATGCTTACCGGGCCTTTCCACCACTTAAGCCTGGGTTATACTAGGTCCGTCTGCGTGGAACGGACGCGCACAACGCCATTTTGCGTCGGTGCAAGGGCTCTCCGACAGGCTCGCGGAGGGTGACGGAGACAAGCCCCAAATTTTAAAAATCCGTCGAAAGTGACGGAGACCGCAAGCTTGTGATTGGTCAGGATGACGCTTCCTGTAACTTCGTCACCAGCACCGCCGTTGCTCCGTTAATAAGTAAAAAAACTTTAGCGTAGGGACGTGTTGTTACGCTAAACTTATGTTTTGAGTATTTGTACCTGCTATGTTTCCAGAACGTGTCAAGCTAAGCAGTTCAGATCAAAACACACAGGAAGTCAAACATGAAAGCAGTGAAAAACATCTGCAAACTTTCAAAATAAAAGACACGTGCAGATTTTTCAGTGGCAATAGTAGAGATGTAGAAAGCCTTCAGGGCGGAGCTGTCCGTGATGTTGAACAGGGGACTGTAGCACTGTCTCAGCAGCACAAACGGCGGCACCGCCGTAGCTGAGGTAAAAAGAACAGAAAATAAACCACAGACCATTTTGGATACACGCTGCCGTCTTTCTCCTTGCTTGTTATCGCGTGAACTGCTGAAATCACTTGTGATCTTGTAATTCTCAAGGATGCTTTTGCTGCCGTTTTGCTTTTGAAATGCTCCTGTTGGGAAGGGGGCTCATGTCTTTGTCTTTTATTATTGAAAAACACGCATATTACATCCTTATCTCATGCAACAAAATGCTATTTTACCCTTTTGAGAGTCATCTGAAGACTTTCAGCACTAATGATGTCTGGATCCTTGTGTTCTGCCTTGTGATCAAACTGATTGATGAAGCCCACCCACCTGTTGTGCTGGTGGGTCACCCCGTGTTCACTAATTTAAAGTCGTCCGCACGTCACTGACTTGTTGATGGAGCGCTTTGCTGCGTGACGGATATCAGGAGGGATCTGAACCTGAATGGCTTTTTTCTTAAAGCGATGAGGAGATGAAGAGTGAGTGATGATGAGGAGGGAGGGAGGGAGGAAGAGGGAGGAGGGGTGATGCATGCTGTGGTCTGGGATCACTGTGAGTGACTGACGTTCTTCATTCATCAGCCAACAACCTCATGAGCAGCATGGATATATAAGCTGGAGACACACCTGCTTCTCCTGAAAGACTCCAACCCTCCATCAGCTGAGTTCAAACCACTACCAAAGTTCAGGGTGAGTTTATTTCACTAAATTATATCATAAATGTTATTTAAATAGTTCAATTGATTCATCTGGACTTGTGCAAATGTACTTTAGACTTTCATGATAATAAAACTCCCAATATCAAATGCTTTAATTAGGATTATTTGATTAATTTGTGTAATTGGTGTCCTGATTCTTTTTTCCAGTGCCTTGGCAGACTCCACAGCATGCTGCCCAGTAGGGATGCTGATGTCCGGCGGGACTGCGTCCTGATGAGACGCTGGTTGCCTGCAGCTCTGGCGCTGCTCCTCCTCCTCTCCTGCAGCTTCAGCCGAGCGCACAGCACCACGGTGGAGCACGACTTCCACATCGTCCACAACGTCGACAACAGAAGTAAGAAACTCTCATTTTAGACTTTCTGCATACATTTTTCTCAAACAGATAGAAGTTAGAGCTTTACAAGATAGATGAGCAAGTTTTTATTTATACTTTTGCACTTAAACTTGAAGTTTGCTAAATTTAAGTTTAATTTTTCTAACTATTTTGAGGAATTAGTCGATTTTTTTGTGCCCATAATTGATTATTTGGAGTTTATAATCACACCTTTAACCCTTTCATGCATCAATTACAATAAACTGTCAAGATTTTACCTTTAAAACAAAAATACATATATTTTAAAACTTTTCTCTTATACTCTTGTAGATAAAATGCATTCTGACTAATTTTTAATTTTAACATTTATTTATTTTATTAAATTATAAGAATATTATCAGTTATGTGCAAGTATACCATCAAGCACGACTGAAGGGGTTAAGCAGTAATCAGATCTAGTGTGTAATTTGATATATTTATGGTTTAATCCCTCCATTTAACCCTTAGAGGTCCCTCGTGCATTTTTTTGTGCAGTCAGTGTTTTTTTATTTTTTTACAATGCAGATTTTTTAAAAATAAAACCTGACCTTAAAAGGGTTCAATCTAAAAAAACACACATTTTATTATGTTTTGTGAGTGCTGAAGCCAAGGATGGAATATGTGTAAAAAAAATCTGACTTATGAAACGGACATTTTTTTGTGCTAAGGGTCCCCAATGTTGCTTTTTTCTCTTCTGGTTTGCTCAAATAGCAGTTACATCATTTGGAGAATAATGAATGAAACACATGTAAAAGAGTAAAATTGCGAAACTTAAAGCTGCAGAATAACAATAACGCTCCACCACTTCTCTGTTACTAAACGTCCTTTGCTTGATTCATCCCTGATGCTCCAGGTCCGGAGATAGACCCGTTCTGGTACGTGGGGCGTGGAGTGAGACCCATAGGGCGCTTTGGGAAGAGACACAGCAGCGTGGACACACTGGACCACAGCGACACGCAGCCTGTCGTCAGGACTTTGAAAATGCTGCTCAACATCCTCAGAGATAAGGAGAACCTTGGACAAGTACTGGAAGAACATGAAGACTGGTTCCCATGACGATATGTCCCTCTATGCCATCATTTTGCCGTCTTCTTTTTATAAGATCACATGTTTGTTTTCCAAGTATGTCTCTGTAAAGTCTATCAGGTCGTTGTGAAATCATCTCCTGAAGTTTCTGTACACAATGTGTTCTGAACTGGGTAATAAACGAAGATGTGAGTATAACTGGTCATCGTTTTTGTATCAACACAGGAGTTTGTTTAAAAAAGAACACGCTTTTCATAAGTTTGCAAATGTTTTATTTATTTCATAATACATTTTTTATCTCTGAGATTATTGTGGCACAAAGAGAATCTTCATTTTTTCCCCCCAAACATGTCGTATGGATCCCAACAAACGATTGTGGCGCGGTGCACATTCACACTGGGTTTAAACAGGAACAAAAGTAATTTTTTTTGTTATTATCCCAATTCCTTCCCGTCTGGGTTTTCATTCCAACAGCAATAACGACTTCTTGTGTGAATCTCACAAGTCCAGAACGATTTTTACAGTCTCTTGCACACAACACTGAAAGATTCGTCAACTATGATTGGGCAAAACAAGTTATACTATACCATCTCCATCTTTTCACACATATACACATATTAACAAACTCTGTGATGAGAGATAGGTTTTTTTCTTCTTTTTGTACATTAGAAAAATACAGGACACTGATAATTGGACCCTCGCAGATGTGCTTCTCGTGGGAAACTTTACATCGATTCCATAAAACCAGAAACATGCTTTTTTACAACAACATCTTTGGAGAACAAGACTGACGAAAAGGACATGATCGGTGTGCAAACTCAAAGCTGTAATGAAGATATCACATCTTTTATGCAGTGCAACAGAACATCCAACCATGCCCTCGAGCTTCGTTGAAGCAAAACAAACATTATGCACGTTTAAATCAGATCCTGGTGAACGCAAGCAACACCCAAATGAACAAAAGGCAGTCTCCACAAACCTAGTGTTTAAGGAGAGTAGAGAACACTGTGAATTATGACCATCACAGAAAAAATTCTTGTAGCATTTTGCATCATCAGTAATGGTAAAATCATCAAAAGGTAAAAGCAGGCTCCCAATAAAAAGCACTCTGAGTCTGAACTGAGGAGGTTACCATCCAGGAGAAAATAAAGCCTTTCATTTGTAATATTTCAGTGGTATTGCATAAAAAATGTTCAGTAAGTATAAAAATAAATCGCTCGTAACAAAATCATGTTTTTATGGCGTTTGTTACACAGCCTGTGTGATGTCGTCATGTAAAAAGTTTTACACCTTAATGAAACACAAAAAGTTCCGATATGATCCAGCAAAGGTATAAATCATACAGCTTATTTAAACAAAAGGCCACAAAGTTAAAAATCATTAAACAAATGATAAAAAACAGAATATTCCTACATGAAAACAAGTTTTTACATCAAATTGGCTTTGAGCTTGCAATTTGCTGTTACTGATACCAATACTGAGCTAAAATAAACGAACGTTAGAGTTAAAGCAATATTCCACCCCTAAGTGGAATTTAGTCTGTTGCCATATTCCCCAGATTTAGATAAGTGAAAAAAAAAAAATTTTGCAACCAGCCCAGTCATTCTCCTAATCTGGCAGTACTCCGTTAGCTTTAGCTTAGCATAAACAATGTAAGTGAATGGTAACAGCTAGCATTTCATGTGAAAATGCCATGAAAGTTACTCAATAATGATCCTAATTTTTCTTGATGACTTCAATATTCATATCGACTGCAAATGAAAATAATAAGGAACATGAAAGAATTACAGGAGCTGATTTAGACTTGGGACTACATTACGACAAAGCACCACTGTTAAACGCCACCGCAAGGCGCAAGAACATGACGCAGCATCCTCAAAACCTTATTAGGTTTACTGTAAACATTTACAACATTTCACCCTAATGACAGTAAACGGTGAGTTTTGGGGCCACTGCTTTATGTTCTTGCGCCTTGTAAATGCTAGCTGTTACCATTCACTTACATTGTTTATGCTAAGCTAAAGCTAACAGATTAGGAGAATGACTGGGCTTGTTGCAAAATGCTTTTTCTCACTTGTCTAACTCTGGGGACTATGGCAACAGGTTACATTTCACTTAGGAGTGGAGTATTCCTTTAAATATGGTGGATTACGATAAATATTGTCTTTATTTCTAGAATTAGTTGGGCTAACTCTGACAGCTTCAGTGGCGCTAGCTCTTGTGTAAAATGTTGCAAAGTTCTTCAAGTGATTTGTTCTTAGCATACTTCTCAAGTGTGCTTTGTAGTATTTATGGATAAAAACACTATGGCCCTGGTACTTTGCATATCCAAACACTGAGATATTATCACTGCATTCTTTTTTTTTTGTATTTAAATAGTAAAATATCAAAAATGTTACAATCACCTCCACTTGAGGATTACCATTCGACGGCTACTTTATTTGTCTGAAAAGGAAAAATAAACTTTTTAGTGGGTGAATAAATTCTTGTATTTACTCATATTTCACTTGGTGAGTAAAATAATAGTAATAAAATAGAAAATATGTCTGTTTTTGGGATGATTTCACATGAATTTTTATGCTAAATAACATTCTTTTGGAAAAAAAAAGTTTTTTTTATATGTACAGTGTTTTAGTTATGCTTAACACGAGGAGTGTTTTGCAGATTTTAAGGCAGAAACTGCCGAGTCATCCTTGCATTAATTACGCTGTGAAGAGTGAAAGAAAAGCCGACGATTAATGCAGTAAAAGATAAAGAGCCGGTCATGATTTCTGCGATTTGGGACTGAGAGATGAGTGCTGGGTGCAGGGCAGGTGTTTGGCCCTGGTTTGGCCTACAGCTGGAGGCAGATGCTGCATCAAGGCACTAGATGTGAGGGGCCCCTGTCCCAGAGGGGGCTCTACCGTGGCCCTGAGGGACGAGTTGTGCTGCTCTCTGTCACTATGGCCGAAGTACTCTCACCTGCTGCTCTGACTCCAACTTTTCTGAAATGCAAAGAAAAAAAACCCCCAAATGAATCAAAGGAGCAATAAAAACAGCTCATGTTATCCAGAAATAATCACATGAACAAGGATGAGTCACACTACAAAAGTCAGGACGGTCCTCCTGGCGACAGAATGATGGCCTGACCGGAAGGACGCTCTAAGCTGGAGTGAATTATAAGATCTGCTGCTCGTCTTTGAAGCTGAACTGAATCACTGGTTTTTGTAAGGATGCAGGTGAAGAGAAAAAAAAGACAGAGAATATAAAGAAAGCTCCAACAGGAAAAAAGCCATTTACTAGCATGAAAAGATGCCGACTCCTTGTGGTTTGATAAAACGGTCCTATCCTCCTGAACTCCGTGTGTTTCCATTTGGCTGTTTTACATCTAATGGACCTTTTCAGTTCCTCACTCCTTTTTTTAGCGAACATATTTTCTTTTACACCCATTAAAAAGGCCCCTCGCCTCTTCTAGGACACAGTGTTAAAATGAGTGATGCTTATTAAGGGCTAAATAAAATGCTCTCTTGTCTTTCTTTCTCCTATTTAAGGACCCTGAGACAGAAACGGCTGTAAGGCACCAAGTCGTTGCCTGTTAACCACCAGTAAAATTCAAGGAGAAGAAAAAGGTTGAGGTCACTGCCATTTTTCCCCTCCTCATCTTCTCTGCCAGTTTTGTATTTGGCTAGGATTGGTGTCAAAAGGACCCTACAGAGGTTTCACATCAATATGTATTATTGCCAAAAGGGTTTCTGTGCTTCCCAGTTTTCTCAAGAGCATGGCGGTAATTTCTCTAGAGGAGATAGATAGGGCTGTAGAAGGTCCTCAACCCATCAGCTGGACTGGTTCTTGCTCATTTATGCAAAGAAAAAACAAGATGAGTAGTCAGAGCTCTACAAAACGTCATCCAGCAGAGAATTGCCAATAGTTTCCTCGTATTTGTCGATGGTGAGAGCAGGCTCACCCTGAGAACTTGTGTCAGACATGAAAGGGTCTGGAGAACCCTTAGCATGACCAGTTGGGTACTGGTTGCCATTAGGTATTGGGATAAAGTCCTTGGACCCATTGTTAGATACTGGTGCAGTCAGTCCTGGGTTCTTCAATGGTTTATGGTGGGAGTGTGTACGAAGTTCCTGGAGGATTAAGGAATTGACGCTATTGACAGGAATCCACGTCCACCTGACCTAAAGTCAGTAGATGGGTCCATCTAGCATGCTAGGTCCCCACCTCTAGGTCACAACGTCTGAGGTTACCAGGGTGACTCCACCGGAGCTTCCAAACATAGATGTTAACGGCCTCTACATGGGTTTTCAGAGGGACCCAGATGGTTTGACCCACAGATCTCATATACGTAGACACCCTGTGGACGAGCTGCCGTAGTGACCGCCATCTTGGATAGGTCTCCATTCACCCCCAGTGCATTTATTTCTACTGAGGAAGGTGCTTACCCAACTAAAAAACACATTTTGTTGTGCTTTTTCATAAAATCAGACATTTAGAATGGCACGAATTTTTTTTTTAAATGAAATAAAATATAAAATCCCAACAGGTAGGCTAGAAAAGTCAATAGTAATTCCACGTGATCTGTTTTCAAAAGTATGCAGGTTGTTGCAACCGTAGGCTCCACAAAACATGGGCCATAGTTGCTCACCTGCATTGACTTCTGTTGGGTGTGGAGAGCGAGGAACCCATCCAATATGGCGGCAACGCTGTTACGCTCTCCAGCGCCCAATGGGGCGTCTACGTATTCATGTCTATGGTTTGACCCATATGTGGGCAGAACCCTGTGGGGCCACCATGTAAACCGGGGACAAAACCTGTTGTAACTCATACTGTTTGTCCATATAAATTCCATATGTGGCCCAACAATGTTTGCATGGCTGAACTATGGTCCAGCATGTTTTATTTTTATTTTTCATTGCAATTCTTTGTGTTTCCAAGGTGTTCCTTTCATTTTTAAGCTGGACATATTTATCTAAGTTTCCCCTAAATAATCAAAAACAACAGACAGATGGTCTAGTACCTTTCAGGGGAGGCGCTGGAAGTTTCCTCCTTTGATGGCGTGAAGAATCGATTGTTTCAGGCTGCAACAAGAGTGACTATCATACAGTTAATACCACAGAATCCATTAAATCATGACATGATGTCATGCATGCACTTAATCCTCTTAGCTTTGAGGCTGTATAGATGAATGAATGAATGAGCCAGATAAAACCACGAGGTACCTTGGACTTGGGCTTCAACTTGAAGCGATTGCAGACGGTCACGTTTAACCCAGCTGTTTTCAGAGCTGATATCCTGGCCTCGATGTTTGATATCTTCAAACACAAAGAAGACTCATGTAAAGAACATCGTCGCTTATTTAAATGTTTTGGGCTGGTTTGATTATGTACCTGGAGTTCAGATTGCTGGACCTGAGCTGCTGCAGTGGCCACCTGGTCCTCCAGGAAGGCCAGCTCCGTGTCCGTGGTCCCACTGCTGATCCCGCGGGCACACTGCTCCAGCTCCCCCAGCGCCCCCTCCAGGCCATACACAGCTCCAGCTGCCAGGTAGACCTGCACAGAGAGGAAGAGCTGACCTCCTGGTTTCCATTAACACCTGAATGCTAGAGTCAAGCTATTATCTCACGTTCTCCTCCATCTTGGTGAGCCTCTGGTCCAGCCTTCGGGTCTCGGAGCTACTGGAGATGGGAGAGGCATTCATGGACTCAGACGGGGTGTAGCTGTCACCTCCCGCCTCTCCAATCAGCTCCTCGGTGGCATTCAGAACCTTCAGCACCTCTGTGGTGATGCTGCAGAGCGAGGCTGCTGAATATTTCTGCTGCAAAACACAAAAACACACGTAAGTCAGGAGGAAACATCCGTTACTTGACACTCAGTGCAAAGAAGTTTAAAGTGCAAGCAAAGAAAAAGTGGAAAACATTAATGTAAGAACATAAATGAGGACATATTATGCAAAACTCGCCTTTTGCGTATTTTTTTGCTGCCATGTGGGTCTCTATTACCCCATTAAACACTCCAAACGTGAGAAAAAAGCATCCATACATTTTTTTGTCAGTGTTTGTTTTGGGGAATTATGTGCCGTTTCAAAAAATCCCCGTTTGTGATGTCACAAAAGGGGAAATTAGCATTAAACCACCTCTCACATGCAAGAAAGAGGCGCTGCTGGAGGAGCAGTGGCTCTACTCCGAGCACCTCCCAGATATCGGAGCTTCCCAGCTTATAGCAGCCATTAAGGGGGTGAGTGGGCGTGGCCAGCAACAGCTTGTTTTCTTAAAGCGACAGAGCCCTGAAACGGCTCATTCTGGAAGGTATTGAAAATTTTAAGAATAAAACTGCTGAAATCGCTTCATGTGAGAGGAATTTAGTGCAAAGAATTTATTACAACTTAAGAAAAAATTCGTAATATGTCCCCTTTAAAATAAATTAAAGAATGCACAAAAAAGCAATCAAAAAACAATTTTATTACCATTAAATGTTAATTTTTGTGGGATTTTTCTCAGCTCTCTAACCTCGTTCCTGAAAAACACTTCAGTGGTGTCACGTGAGCTAGATTTCCGTTATCCTTTCACTCACAAGTGCTCGACCAGAAAAACTAATCAGAGCTTGTAAAGCAAAGATTTAAAAAGAAGCAGGAACACAAGTAAAGACGGCAGAGATTTCATTTTTACCCTTTGAAAAGCTAAAAGACGTCACAAAAGCACTTCAGTCACTAATTAAAGCAAGATTTGTACGACTTATATGTAATATTTAATAAGAAATGGTTGCTTTAAGTGTAAAAACCCACAGGAGCTCATTTTAAAATCAGAATATTTGTAGCAGCTTCTTGTTTAAGCAAGCAGCTGTTTTATTTTTTTGAATAGATGAAAAAAGAAAAAAGGAGAAGAAAGTAAAGAGACGAGTTTCGTTAATGAATAAAGGGGCGAAGCTTTGATCAGCGAGGCGTATCGATCTCTTTTTAAGGCCATTAGACTAAAAGGCTTCTTAAGGTGGTAGCAGGTGTTACATCTTTATTTTAGTAACATTTTAATTATGATTCAGTGATCTTAAATATGGATTCGTGGCGCTGAAAGGCGGAGTGGACACATCTTTATTCCCTCTACAGCACCAGAACATCAGATCAAACACATCCATGTTGATTATTCTTTATTTCTCTGACTCATTTACGTCTGGTTGACTTCCTGACAACCTTAATGCGGCCGTCCTAAAATCTAAAACTTCAATAAATTAATCGTACAGAACGCTAAACATGAGAAACGTCATCTTTTTTAATAAAATTTTCTCTTTTTTAAATAAAAACTCAACTAATTAGTTAATCTGATGGAAATAAGTCCTTTTTCTTGCTTGATTCATCCAACTTTCTTCTTATTTTCTGAAAAACGAACTCGTCCAGCATCTTGTTTACCCGCTGACGCACACTGAAAACGTCGTGGGTAATTATATCAGCAGCCAGCTCGACGGTATGGAAGACTCGCTACTTCAGATTAATTAATTTGATAAAGCCCAAACTCCACTCTGCTGTGCTTTAAAAGGGTGTACATTTGATTTAAATACAAATACAGACAAGAATCTTTTTGTGCTTCACCTCTCATCAAAGTGTCAAAGGGAGCTATGATCAGAAATAGATCACACCAGCACACGTGTCGTTCACATTGGAAGAAACAAGCATGACTCATAAGAGCCTTCATAATGCATCTGCCTAATGACAAATAAGGTGTGTTGGTGTGTGTATACACCTGATTTTGTATTGCTTTTGTCAGATTGGACTTGTAAGCTGAATATCAGACTGGCAACTGCAGTTAGCATGCATGTTTTTTATAAAATTGATCATTTTATTAATAATTTTATATGATTTATTATTTATTTGTAGCATGCTGATGCATCAGTGCTAGAGATGGACACACAACAGGAACAGACTCATCAATAACTTCAATATTCTCTCCTTTTGTTTTACCTTCTGTAGTTTTTTTAACTGTATAAGTGAGTTTTTGCCACAAGTTTAATTATTTTGGCATTTTGTTTATGAATGATTTTAGGATGGAATGTTGGAAAACAAAGTTTTTGATTTAATGTGGGGCCTATATGGGTTAAATATGGGCTGGCCCCATCTGGGCTGCCCAGCTGGATCCCAGTTGATTTTGTACCCGGGGCTCGTCCATGGTGGCTTATATAAAAACCACACGGACTACCAGGTTTCTCCATCTGGGGCTCACATCTATCACATATCTGGGCAAGCCCTTATGGGTCCCTGATTGTACCCATAAGGGCACTTATGAGTTTGTGACAACAAAACTCAGCCAGGTCTATAAAGGCAACTACAGGGAAAAAACTTTGATAATAATGGAAAAGTTAGTTCATTTCAGATTTATTAGATGTTAAAGGCATACTACGTAACTTTTTCATATTTTTAAATCATGTTCTTGAGCCAGTATGTGCTAAAATGACCCTTTACAGGGTTAATTAAAGGAGTCATCACCTATAATACAGTGGATATCTACGTCCTATTATAGTAATTTAGACCATTAAAATAAATTGTATTGTATCCTCCCATAACACGGATTATAACATGAGTCCTCAACGATAAGACATAATTTAAGCGTTTCACGTTATGAAATGAGCTTTGTTGTGCTGGTTTGTTCGCTGCTGGTTCATATTTGTTTATATTCAGCCTTTGTGTCGGCATATAGGCCAGAACTCAAGTTCTCGTTTTGGAGTGCACGTGCTCGTGGGGTGCATGTGAGCTGGTTGAAGAAGGCAAGATTAAACAAACACGTCAATGTTAAATATCGGCTTCTCAGCCAGTGAAAAATCATTAGGAAGCTATTATAGACATTTTTTAAAAGTGAAGATTTCAGGTGATGACTCCTTTAAATGTCACTCAGACCCCCACCAACCTCTGTGGCCAGAATACCACACTTGCAACTTCAGAGTGGCGGTCCAGTCCCTGTTGGACTTACTAAAGTAGAGCTGACATGCCTGGTGCTGCAGTCTGCTTCCAGCATGTTTCCAGCATGTTTTAGATCATGAACACAGCTGATTTGTTTGATTTAGTGATGAACCGCTCCTGTAGACACTAATGAAGGCTGAGGAGACGTTTCAGCTGTTAGATTAAGGTGTTAAAAAGACAAAGGCTCAAGCTAAATAACTCCATCATCTGCTGCCACTCGTCCTCAATGAAAGAAATCAGCTGAGGTTGTTCATGCATCTGATTAGGTAGCATTTGGAGGTTTTCCCATGCATGTGTTACTGAGAGGAGGCTCCAGGATGCACTCGAAACTTGCAGAAGGGATTATATATTCTCACTGGCATGCACTGGAGGAAAATGTGGAAAATTGATGGATAGATGTATTTACTCCTAATTTACTGTTTATGTTCCCTTTTGCACACTGTTAACTTCTGCGTTGTTGCATTTACTTTATGCAACAAACAGCTTCCTTTTGTGGATCAGTAAAAGTGTCTATTTGCCTAAAAACAAGAACTCAAAGGACACTACCACTCCTTTAGAAAGACTGAAGACAAATTGATTGCTACTACAAATTTTTTATGCATTTGTTTTAATGTAGTTGCACACAATTTGTCTCTTAAACAAAATTGTTCCTCGTGTCTAACTTTTAACGGAATACTGTTTACGTGGGTTTTTGTTTGTTTCATCCACGCAACGAGGCGTCGGGGGAGTTTTTGTGCACGGCTTCCTGCAGCCTGCTGAAGAATGCGTTCTCGCTGCATCTCACCTGCTGTAGGACGGAGGAGAGCAGCTGAAGTCTCTGCTGCTGTTCCAAGTCAGCCTGTCCCACCTGATGCAGACACACACGACACAAAGAAGCACGCGGCGCAGGAAAACAACCAAACGCAGCAAATCAGGAGAAGCACAAGATGAAAAACAGCATCAGCAGGTGTGATGAGGATGATTTTAGAGGTAAAATAAGAAAAGCAGAAGTTCAACAACAAGCAGACAAACAGACATATGTGCCAAAGACAGAAAATGATAGAACGATGGAGAATAAACCCTCATGTGTCTCACCTGGTTGTTTGACAGCGCCCCCTCCTGGGCAGAAGGTGAAACAGCAGGTGAACTTGCACTGGATCCACTCCTCCTGGCTCTGGCGTCCTTCTCCACCTCTCTTTTCTGTTGTCTCTTACTTACTCTGTTCATCTCTCTTCTGTCGCCTCTCTTTTGCTCCGGCTCGGCTACTTTCTCCTGCAAACTCCCTCTTCCCTCCTCCTGAACTTCCTCTCTCACCGAGGCACTCTTCACCACTCTTGCACCTCTTTTCGTCTCTTGTCTGGTCACTCGTTCCAACGCTTCTCCTTCCTCCTCCCGGTTACTCGCACGCTGCCTTGGCCTCTCTGACTCCTTTAGTCGTAGCTTCTCTTTCTGCTTCTCACTTGCTTTATCCATCTGTTTGTTCTTCTGCACGGACTCCTCGTCAGACGAGCTGATGTCTTTGCTGTTGCTTCGACTGACCATCTGATTGAGTTTAGATTGTATTTCTTCTTCCAGATTGTCTCCGGGAACGAATTCAAGCCCTGAACTCCTGGAGAGGAGCTGCGGCCTTGGGGACGTGGGCTGGAGCTGAAGGGGGTTGGGGGCTGGGGAGTTTGGAGCCACGATATCGAAGACTTCTGTTTCAGGCGTGGTGGGATCTAGTGGGGCAGATGTGGCTGCTAGTTTGCAGTCCGGCTGCTCATCACTTAAACCTCTCTTCAGCAGGGCGTGGAGTAGAAAACCACTGTTGTCCTTGAATGTGAGCAAACAGGTACAGAGATTCATTCTTGGAAATCTTTAAAATATTGTTGCACACCTGAAAAAACACATTTACTGTACTTGTGCTAAAGGGTGGATGGACTGCGCGTCACTTGGGCCTCCTGGCCTGCTCTGCTCCGCCGACGACTCCTTTTTGCTCCTCCTGCGTCGCCGTGATCTCCTAAAGCTCTGCTTCTCCTCAGCTTCACTGCTGTCTCCCGTCACCTGGAAACAAGGATGGGATTTCAGAAAACAGTTCTGCTCCACAATACTCTACTAAAATGTTACTAAAACGTGTAATCACCTTTAAAAGTAAGAAAAATCACGTAAAAACACATAAAAGGTTTATGATTCCTTTTGCATTTAGACACTGTGGTAATACAAGGATGTCCAAAGTGTGGCGAGTTGGTTAAAAATGAGAAAAATTCCAAAAATAGTGACTGAAAAGGCCACATAGTTAATTACAGTAACCTTTAAAGCACTTTAAGCTTGATGCTCCAAGTAAAATATTGATGCACTATTAAAGGATAGATATTATGACTTTTTTCTTAAGTTATAATAGTTCTATGGTCGATACCCGACATGTTTATGAAATTCTTTGCACTAAAACCCTCTCACATAAAGCAATTTCAAGAGTTTTATTCTTGACATTTTCAGTACCTTCCAGAATGAGCTGTTTCAGGGCTCTGTCACTTTAAGAAAACAAGTTGGATTAGGCCACGCCCACCCATTCCCCCGCTCAGGCTGCTATAAGATGAGAAGCTCCAATATTTGGGAGTGGCTCAGAATAGAGCAGCTGGAGGAATGGCAGCTCTCTCTTCCACGCGAGAAGTGGTTCTATGCTAATTTTCCCATTTGTGACATCACAAACGGGGACTTTTATGAAACGGCTTGTTTTAGGCATGTAACTCCTAAAACCAAGCTCTGGCACAAAAATGTCAGCTTAATTTACATGTATGTGTCAATATGCTGTCGCAGGAGAGTCCAATGTTAAGATCTGGAGTTAGCATAAAACCTAGCTTGAAGCCACAACTTGCCATTAGCATTTAGCTGTTATACTTAAGTCTGAAGCTAGAAGGAAAGGCATGCATCTGACATAACAAAGAGGAAAAAGTGCAGAACATTTGGCACAAACAAAGGGGTTAACCTTGGGGTTAAAGTTCACATCCAGGGCCTCTGAGTGGGCTGCATAAGGAGGAAAGTTCTGATGAAGGTGTTGTTGGTACAGTGGCTGCTGATGAGGGTGCAGAAAAGCATCTGCTGGTCCTTTCTTCTTTAACAGGTTGTGAGGTGGTTTTCGGGGATACGCTGACAGCACAGACGAGGCTTCGGAGTCTGAGTTGAGGGTTTCTGTGTTGGTGTACTGCCCAGAGGATGGCGAGGTGACAGGAAGGTGTTGGGTGTAAGTCCACTCCGGGTCGTGCTGCGAGTCCGTGTAGTACGTTTCATCGGACAGTTTGCGCCTGAACTGCTGCAGCGCCGCGCCCCAGCCGCCTTCGTCTTCTTCTTCCTCCTCGGATCCCATCTCATCGTAAGCGGACACGACGTTGGACTCTTGTTCCAGCACGCTGAACACTAAACTCTTCCTCTTGGTGAGCAGGCTGGGCCGAGAAAGCTGAGAGCTGTGCAGCGCGATCCAGTTCCCATCTGGGCTCTGGAGCACAGAGGATGCACCTAGAGGGAAATGCAATATAAAATTAGTGATAAAAGCCCAAGAAGTTCACAAATTCTGCATTTACTCTGAACGATCATCATATCATCAAAGGTTTCAGAGGCAAGAAATACCATTTATTCACTTAGATGCCTCATTCTATGTCTAATAAAAATAAAAATAACATATTTTATTTACTTGAGTTGTCCAGACGATCCATGCTTTTCCAGCCAGGTAAAGATGCAACCTTGGCCTCTCTTTTTAGAGACGCGTAGTCCTGCAAGGCTCTGCCTCCCGCTCCAGCAGCTTCCTCCTCTGGACCTTTATCTGGGGAGTCGTCGCTGGTGAGTGAGAACGCTGAGCGTGACCTCTGTAAGCACAAATATGAGCAAAACGAGACACTAACATAAGTGAAAGGTGATTTTTATTCTCAGGAAACAGCAGCCACAATTGTGAAGGCTTCCATTTTGAACATCCTGTTATATTTCTTTTACTTTTTAAAGTTTTATGCCTTTTTTCAACTTTTACAAAAGGATAGAGCTTGACTCTGATAGCTTTCATCACTTTGTTTGCACTTAAACAATCTGAACAGCAGGTGGAGCTGCAGAACAAGTTAAGAGACAGCAGCAGTAGCTCAGGAGGTAGAGCAGGTTGTCCAGTAATCGGAAGGTTGCAGGTTCGATCCCGGCTCCGGCCAGAGAATGCTGTTGTGTGTCCTTGGGCAAGACACTTAACCCGCCTTGCCTGCTGGTGGTGGTCGGAGGGACTGGTGGCGCCAGTGCTCGGCAGCCTCGCCTCTGTCAGTGCGCCCCAGGGCAGCTGTAGCTACGTTGTAGCTCATCCCCACCAGCGTATGAATGTGTGTGTGAATGGGTGGATGACTGATTGTGTTGTGAAGCGCCTTGGGGGGTTGTAGAACCCTAAGAAGGCGCTATACAAATACAGGCCATTTACCATTTACCATAACTGACTGGTTCACATTTATGGATTTTTCTCAGGATTTTCTTCAGGTGAAAAATAACAAAAAGTTTCAGATAATATCAATAATAATGATAACAATATTGATAAAAATCCTAAAATGGATTCACTGAAAGTTTAATTTCACAGAGTTGTCGGTGTCTATTTGCATGCATTGTGTGAGTGAATGTGTTTGCAGGAAGCTGATAAACAGGCAGGCTGAGGCGTCTAAGAGGATCCTTGCATATTTCACAGGACTTTGATCTTCCATGAGTGAAACAGCAGGAAACAGAGAGGCCTGGGGAGTGCAGCTTTGATGCTCCGCTCACACAAACCACAATGACAAATCTATAAAAGTCCCCGCTGGCTACAGTGGGGAATGTAGATGCACTGGTTCAGGATTTTCATAGGACCCACTTTAATACTTCAGCTAGAACCTGTTCCTGCTTGATTCAAGGGACATTTACAGGTCAAAATGAAAGCATAATAAGCATTCGTCAGAGGTTCTAGTCCATGACAGCATCACACAGCTCCATTCATGATGGGAATCTGCTGTTCTGGACTGGACTGAGATCTGGTGACTGTGAACCTCATGGTCATGTTCTAGAAACCAGTTAGAGATGATCTGAGCTTTGTCACATGGTGCATGATCCTGCTGGAAGTAGTATCAGAAGATGGGTCCATGTGGTCATAAAGGGATGGACATGGTCAGCAACAATACTCAGGTAGGCTATGGTGTTTAAACCAGGCTCAGGTGTCACTATAGGGGGTTCAAAGTGGGACCAGAACTTCTAGTTGCGTTAACAAGCTATTAAACTGGTGTACCTAATAAAGTGGCTAAAAGGTGTTTATCCGATTGCATCACATTGAATGTATTCAATATGATTGTATCATGAATTTAGAGTTTTAGTGATATTGTTGCATCACCCAGCCATTATACAGAGTTGGGCCCATATGGAATATATAAGGGGAAATAGTATGGGTCCTAACAGGTTTTGTACGCGGTTTCCAGGGTGGCCCCACAGGAGTTTGCCCACAAAGATTTTAAAAGGACCTAAATGGGTTTTCAGAGGGACCCAGATGGTTTGAATCATACATTGGCCGTTTAAAGTAACACTAGATAGTTTTTTAAACTTTAAGCTAGAGCTTTAACATCGATCTCAGTGATTGTTGGGTTAGAAACTTGACCAGTTTCATATCTGACACCACTCTGCAGCCCTCTGCTGACCAAAAAACACACTTTTGTGGAGCGGGTAGGTGCCCAATAGGCGGGGCTCTTTACCTGCTTTATGGCTGTTAGCTGCAGTGCTAGCAGTTAGCATTTTCAGTTCACCAATCGTCAATAAAAAACACAAGAAGAAGAAAAAGTAGAAGTTTGCTTTTTCTGTTGGCATCATGGTGGAGCCTGGAAGTAAAAGTAACAGAGTAATGTCTTTGGAGGCGAAGCAAAGAGCTAAAACCAGAGTGAACATCGGTGCGGCCTACGCTAGTTTGAGGGAGCTAAAGGAGGCTACAAAATCATGGACTGATGGTGACCTGGCTTTGTTGCTACTGGACTTGTAAGTAATACTATTTTTTTGTCCAACAGTGTGGACCTTTTTACTTCATGGTTTATTTTAGTATTAGTTGGCTCGTGTTAGCATTAGCTTGTTGTTAGCGCTAGCTACAGCAGACTGCAGCAGGGTTGTTTACAACAGTTGTAATTTTGCTTTCAACGTGTAGGGCGGAGGAGCAGGAAACTCATTGGTGTTATTTGAAAGGAACACTAAATACAAACAAACAAAAATAGAGTAATCAAGAAAGGGAAACCTTCGTTAGCTCCTGCAGCTGTTTTTGTTTAACGTGCACACGTCTTAAATCAGAAACAGGCTGACAAGATTAAACCTGCATGAGTCGGGAAGCGTTTACTATCCCGACAGTCATACAGACGACGAGCAGGTCTGTTTAAATTCATCTCAATAAACACATTTACAAGTTATTTAGTTACTGCTGTGCAAAGAAGTGGACATGGTTGGCATAAACATAAAACATCTATTTTGTGAGAAGAGCCTCATCCTCACTGTGACGCATAGCGGTGGAAATGTTTGTGGCTACTTCACCACCTCAGAGTCTGGGCAGCATCAGTGATTCAATTATGAATTCCGCTTAATATGACAGAATTAACGTCCAAACGCTAA
The DNA here is from genome assembly GCA_006937985.1 of Aphyosemion australe. Lineage (NCBI taxonomy): Eukaryota > Metazoa > Chordata > Actinopteri > Cyprinodontiformes > Nothobranchiidae > Aphyosemion > Aphyosemion australe. The sequence continues at coordinate 4,367,041 of SSNS01000002.1, forward strand.
CGTTATATAGAACAGTTCAGTCTTTTTACGTAAGTAGTGGACACACGGGGCCTTCAGCCACTTGGATTGACTCACCCAGAGCGGGTAGGGGCTCTTGAGAGGGTCTTGTGAAGAAGTGTGAGGCTGAGAAGGAGAGGGAAGTTCACCAGGTTGGATTAGAGACTGAGGCTGTGGCCAGACAAAGTCATACTCTGTTTGCATCTCTGAACGCTTCCTCCTCTGGATGATCTGGGAAAAAACAGAAAACGATCTAGATGGAGGATTTGGAAAAAATAAATAAAACCCAAAACTACATTTATATTAAAGCAGTCTGGTAAAAAATCCAGATTCTCATTCTATTTCTAATTCCAGCTTACTTTTTGTACGATTGTTGTGGCGAGTTCCTCTATGAGCTCTTCTTTGTGGTCCCGTAGATATCGAGCCTCATTTTGCTTTTCCTTTAAACACACACACGTGAACACACACACACTGATTTAGAAAAAGAGAAAAAGCAGCAGGGACAGCGGGATATTGCAGCGATGTCTCAGGGATTTCTCACCAGACTGTCTCGAAACTCCTCTGCCTTTGCAATGGCCTCCTCTATAGCTTCCTCTGCAACCCGCAGGGCGACTGTGAGGGTTTCTGCCATGCTGTGTCCTGCTCACACACAAAATAAAACAACAAAAAAAGGAAAATATGAACATTTTTTAATGCATTTGTCCATCTTTCCATCCATATTCAGTCACTCATTTAGGACAAATAACCTGCAGCAGCTTAAGCGGAGATCCCTAGACCTCAGCAACCTTCTTCAGCTCCTCAGAGAGACTCATAGGCATTTCCAGGCCAGATGTGATATAATCTGTCCTGGGTCTGCCCAGAGATCTCCCAGTGGGACGTGTCTGAAACACCCCCAAGGAAGAAATCCAGATAGAATCATTAGCAGATTCCCAAACCATCTCAACGGGCTGTTGCATTTGCAGCTATGTTCTCTTGAGCACAGGTCAGGGTTGATTGGTAAATTGACAACTTTGACGCGGCTCTCTCTTCATCTTGAGTACAGAGTTCACATCACAGCAGACACTGCCTCAGTTCAACTATCAATCCCCTGCTCCATTCTACCCTCACTGAACAACATAGTTCAGCTCCTCCAGCTGGAACAGTCACACATTCAACCAGAGATGGCAGCCCATCCGTTTCCAGTTGAGGATCGTGGCCTCACATTTTGGAGACGCTGATCTTCATTTCAGCTTCACGTTTGTCTGTGAACACCTCCAGAGCCTGCTGGAGGTCCCGGCTCAACAAAACATCTGCAAAAAGCAGCGATGCAATCCGAAGCCCCCACCCAAGGTCGGACACCTTCCATCGCTTGGCTGCACCAAGAAATTCTATTATAAACAGAATCCATGACAAATGACGCAATTATCCTTGAGAGAGTAACGCACTGGTCTGGTGTTCCACTGCCAGGATGGAAACCACATCTCCTGAATCAAGGGATTGACTCAGTCAGACTCTACTCTCCAGCATCCTGGTAAAGACCTCATTGGGACCATCATGGTCTACCAGTCCCATGGTACTGTTTCCATCCTCTACAAAACAGCTGAGGCCACGTAAACAAATAAACTCATCTGATTCTGAATGTTTAAGTGGATATTTTGTTTGATCTGTACATGCACACATAGGTGGGTCCCACATGGGATCTATATGGGCAAGCCACATGGGTCCCAACAGGGTTTGTTCGCTGTTTTCACAGTGGCCCCATGGGGGTTTGTCCAGAAAGATTTTTGCCCACATAGGCCCTACATGGGTTTTCAGAGGGTTTGACTCAAACACGGGCAAACCCCTGTGGGGCCACCATGGAAACCGCAGACAAACCATGCTGGGACCCATACGGCTTGCCCATATAGATCCCATATGGGGCCCACCTATGTGTGCTGGAAGGCATTTGTGTCTGTGGTGAGTAGGAGGGTACCATTTTATGTGATTTGAGAGAGGACACATCAGTGGTTTAATGTCTTAACGGGGGATTCGAGTGTGTGCGTGTGAATTTTAATGTGCCTGAAATGCAATGATTAAAAGAGGACTCTATCTCCGTGTACGTGCAGTTAATTTTAGTGTAGCGTAGCACTGATGGGCTTCCCCGCGCACGTGCCAATCAGGCAACGATTAACAGACAAAAAGCCTTAAACGCCCGACCTTTTAGAAAAACCAGGAAGAGGACGAATGGAAAGGAGGTAAATCAATAAACAAGAGAAGAACTCTAAAATGGCAAAGATAATGATGGTAATTGCGTCTGAAATCGCCCCTCTGCAGCTGCCTGCTCATCAGCACATCCTCTCACCTTCACTCTGCTTGTAAAAGACGGAGTCGCTGCCGCAGATGCTGCCATCGTTGTCGACGCTTCCCTCGTGAACGCTGCTTTCTGAAACAGAAAGAAAACTTCACAGCTTCTCACACTGACGCCGAAGCACGTATAAAGTCGCTGCATTTGCTTTTGTTCTCTTGAAAAAGTTAAAATTAGGTTACACTGACTCTACATCCTGCTGCACAACCCTTTTTTTAAAGACGTATTCCCAGTCCTATTACGCTATCTTGTCAGTTTTACAGTTTTGTTTCATCTGCTCCGAGCTGCTCCCTGCTGTGAATACAAAAACACAAAATGACAGCTGAAAGGAAATTACAAACCATCTGATAATTTATTTTGACTTTTAAATAAATCACATGCTCACACACACATCAAAACAATCCCGAGACGTTCCTATTGTCGTTTTATTATAGCTAAATCAGGCCAAGTGTCTTGTGAGCTGTCGCTATATTTGTGTGGTTTTGAAGCAGAAATCAAAATCGTGACATAAATGTAAATTCTGGTATAATTTAGGCTGATTTCATTTTAAAGACAATGCAAGTCCTCATATAAGAGTGTTAGATAAATAGATCCCTTCCTCTAAAGATGTGGGTCACTAATTTAATCAATACATTTGCAGTGATCTCTAGTAGGAATAAATGCCTTGTAAGTCGTTCTCAGGGGGAAACAATATACCGGTGCACCATTTCCAGGAACTGAAGTTGCCCACATCACAGCTGAGCTTCAGACGGCAGGTTTTGGAGTCTTATTTCCTAATTTCTTTTCAGTTTGGGTAACAGCAACGTGACTCTACCACTGACTTGCAACGTTGATGTTTTATCTCCACTAATAACTCAAGCCTGGAGGAGTTTTGCCATGTTTTGGAGTTGCTAATGCTAACAGTTAGCTTAAACTAGTCAGGACGTTCTCTGCTGTTTCCTGGAGGATAAACCAACAACAGCCTTCCCCGTCATGAGTCAAGATGGGTGAGTCTACGAATGCTAATTCACAGTATGACATAGATCTGTCAGGATTTTCTAATCCTAGAGTTTCACTGTCTATTTTCTATCAGAAGCTAATGCAGGAGATAGGTGTAGGAGACTGTTTTCATGTTCAGCCTGCATGAAAAACTCAGAGTGACCGATTATAATCAGAAATAATTATTAAAAGTGTTTTTTCAGTCAACCACACCTTTAAAGGTGCATTGCGTAAGTACGTAAGAATGACATCCTGTGGTCAAATTTGGGTACTGCGGACCGTTTTTCTAAGCAAAACGTTTCTGTTGCACTGCTGTTCCGTAATTTTCATTATTTACAGATTAATGCCAGAAGAGTCTAGCTGATGAACGAAGACGCGTCATACACAGTAAGTTGATCATATATTTCACTGTAATATAGCGTTGTAGGTAATCAAAAAAGTAGCTTGAGATTTTGTTAGAGCCGACTGTTGATAATGGTGCATTCAATTTGTCCTCGAAACTCAAAAATCCTGACTTCCGAGTAGGAAAAATCAAATAAAACGCCCCGCAAAGTCAGACCTCCCAGTCGGAAACTCTGAAGTTTTTCAGAACTCTGACCTCAAGATCCAAGATGGCAGCTCACCATATCAACAACAGTAAGTTTTGGTTGAAATTTGTTTATTTTACAAGACACACATATAAGAGTGCGTTTAAAATCAATGTTATATGTAGCGCTTGCATCTTTAAGCTGAACAAACTAAAAGTGTTGTTTATTAGTCGTCTGTGTTCACTGAGAGCTACCAAAACAGCAGTTTTCGAGGGTGCTGCCATATTGGAATTCCGACTTCTCCGACAACGGTAACCGGAACGCTGTTAACTCAGGTGTGACGTCATTCCTAGTTCCGACTTCCGAGGTAACTCGAATGCAGCATAAGAATGGAATAGAATAGACTTTATTGATCCCACAGTGGGGAAATTCACCGTTAGCATCGTTAGCTCAACATTATCTTCTAGCCTTCTTCTGATATTAGAGTAAAACAAAAAGATGCTGTGGCTTCTTAGGGGTACAAGAAATAACTTCTGGGTCGCTCCTGTTTACTGGCTTAGGATCTTTACAAAATGCTGCTGCGTTTTCCCGGCCCATGTCGAATTACAAATGCTGGCCCAGCAGTGTTAGCTAGCGCAGACTTGGCAACCCTGCGGACTCACAGATTGTAAACAAGGACTACGTCCCTCTTTAGCTTTTTTTAAAGGGGAAATATTGACAATCCCCCAGGTGGCTGAGAAGGAAATCTGTTTCAGTGTAACCTTCCTTCCAACATGATTGAGACATTAGCCAGTTTTGTGATTATTTCACCGTATAATTCTTAGATATTGTATTTAAAAGCAGACGATCCATTTGTAGCCCGTTAATCCCTGTTAGAGGTGTCTCTGGTGGTGTTCTCATTAGTAGTCATCATAAACGGGAAGACTTGCAGCTCATTGAAAATAAAAACAGTCAGAGAAGACAAGAGGGAAATTTGCCAAACCACTAAGGCTCCTTGACTGATCACACTTCCAGGTACTTTTTCCAATTTCCTGAGAAAACTTCACTTTCAAGCAGACTAAACACAGAACCGAGCCAAAACAAGTTCTAACTGAACACTGGCTTTTTGTACCGGCGCCTCAAACTCTGCTGTTGACAAAATCATCTCCAAGGCTCCCGTTCTTGGCACAAGTCCTAATTTCTGTTGTTAATTTAGGCCTGTTGCTCCTCCTCCTCCTCCTCTTCTTCATTCTGCTGGGCAGGCTGCAGTTTCAGAGACGAGTCCTGGTGGTTTGATGCGAAGCCGGCGTCAAGCAGCCAGAGCTGCTCACAGATCGCTGCCATGGCTGTCAACCTGCCAGGGAAACAGCCCAGCCTCAAAATATCATCACTCATCCACACAGCAGTGCTGCTTTTGGATGCTACAAAGTTTGGCTTTTGCTCTTCTGTCTGCACAACTTAATAATAAAAGTGTTTAGGGAGGGGAAAATCGGAAGCGGAGAAGCTAGCATGCCTCTCTGTTTTCCATTCAGCATCAACCGTTGTGAGACGCGTTACTTCAGCTTAGTGGAGCCGTTTTGTCAAAGTTTTGCAGCTTTTTCAAAGCAGAGCCCGTAAAGCAGATGTCATATTAGTTCACTCTGACACGCAACATCACACCTAGAAAACAGAGTTTACCCTTTCTCTACATCGCTCTGACTCAATTGGAAGCAGTCATGGCCCAGTGTGGGTGATTTACTCTCCACTGGTTTTCAGTCTCAGTTTGAATGAACAGAACGGCGTCATTTTCACCCGGTTAGAGCTGAATTAGAGTTTCTGACTGAGCTGATCGGCAACAACGGGCGAGGAAACCACCTGCAGCAGCCGAGGACAATGGAGACACAAAGGAGGGCTGATGGGGAAAACGAGGCACCTCGCAGGAATCACACACTGACTCATAAGCAGGCAACACACACACGCACGCACACACACACACACACACACACACAAGTATAAGAGAAAGTAAACCATCAGAGGTATAAGGATCGGGAATCACGAAAAGAATCTTAGACAAAAAATATAATCAGACTTCGGATCAGATAGTCACTGACAAAACACAAAGCTGAAGTTAGCTTCTGATTTTTCACCTGGCTAAAGGGCGATCGTACCATCTGGAGATCCTTTGATCAAAACAAGACTTCACACCTGGCCCAGATGTTCTCCCACTAAAAGTAGAATCTTTAAAAGATGCATTAACTTATAATTTTTGTATAAAAGCAGATGCAATTATGAAACTACAATAATTACAAAAAAGCACCAGAGCTTTATTTTATTTAACTTTTACAAATATAATAATAAATCAAACACCATATTTCATAGAGTCTGTTTTTAGTGTAGACAGGGTTCATTCAGGTAGCTCTTTACTAAAGCTTGTTACGGCCCTGCAAATACGAGATACAAAGCGTCCATCCTGTGAGCAAACAAATGTTGCTGTGCCAGTGCAACCCGCTGGGTGGTGCTTCGGATGTTCCTGCCGACGCCCCTCTGCTTCATCATTGGTATGGCTGTGTTCAACCAGTAAGTGCTCTGAGTGGCTGCACCTGTGGGTGCAGCATAAAAGACTACTTGGTGCAACTCCAGAAGAGATCAGACTGATCAAACAGCACCTGTGGGAGCGTCTACATTTGTGAAAATTTTAGTGAGGCCTTTTGGAGTCTGATTTTAAAATAAAAATACTCTTCAGCTCACACCATGTGTCCAGACCTCCTCAAGTTGAGGTCCCACGAGCCGGGTCGTAACAAAGCTCAATAAAGATGGTCTTAAACTATCGGTGGAACCGTCTTTTGGCCAAATGCTGAGGTGGAATCTGGAATCAAAACTTCAGCATCATGTTTTTTTCTCAGACCAAATGGTCTGATTTCTCCTCTGACATCCATTTTTTTCATCTTACTTTTTCTTTCTGAAGTTTGACTCCTTTTCATTTTGCAGCTTTTATTCTGAAAATGAGCATTTTTCATCATAAGTCAGACATCTGAGGCAGTTTGGTCCAAAGTTTGAAGATATTTTCCAGAGGAAGTCCTAAAATTGACACCGTATGCATTCATAAAACAGATTTCATATATTTTTTGTTGTCTCAATTCCTCTCAATATGAAGAAACACAAACATTATACAGAATACAAACACTAAAATAAAAGTATCACTGAAAAGAATGAGTGAAATATAGATATAACATGTGTCAAAACACATTTTTATTTAAACTCCAACAATCCCTTATTGGCTTTTTTGGGCTGATTGATTGCTAGAAGCAGAGTGTGGGAGAAAACTGAAGGGATTTGGCGGAAACCCACATGACACAAGCAGGAACATTCCCGACAGTTGGCTGAGGTAAGCCCACGAGGCTGCTCTTCCAACCACGCAAAACAACACTGGCTCCAAAAATTACATTCAGTGGCAGCAACCCAAGAACGTGAGTCTTACTTGACTGTGAGCATCACAAGTGCACAGACTGAAAATCAGCCAGGAAGATCAAAATAAAAACATTGTAGAAGAAATTACTAGTGCTGCGTATTTTGAGGCAAGTTTGTGTGAGGTTATTCCTCTTTAACCACACGGATGACGTTATTTTACTTGTTTAAAAGCTTATTGGTCTTATCGAGGTGCAACAAAGACCACTTTACTGTTCCTGAAGAGCAGTTTCACACCTCATTGTTGGGCTTCTGTGTAAATCTGATGTTTTCCCTTCTGAAATGGCCTCAGTTTTGAGTAATTAGACCCTTTTCTGCTACTGTAATTTTACCAGACAAATCACGGTATGCACGTGTCTCCATTTCACAGAGGAAACCATTTTCCAGACCATTGCAGAGACTAATCAAGTACCTGAACTGGGTTATTGTTGTGTTCTGAACACTAGGGTCAGTGTAGACTGATACTGAGATGTTGTATTACAGAAGAAGTAAGAGAATCCAAGATGGATGCCATGTTCCTATGGATAAAGTACTGCTTCCTACTTTCCTACCTACTACAAAACATAATAGGTATGTACTCGGAAATGGTTTCGTAGAGTCACTGGGCTGGACTTGTGGTTAACTCATGCTGATTGGTTGTAACTCAGTACGAAATGATATTGGGAGACATCACCAAACAACCAGCATTTGTAAAATTGGAAAAGCTGCTGGTGAAGCAGAATGAAAGGAAAAAATATTAGGAAAATCAATGTTTCTAGACTTCCAACGGCAAAAAATGCAGCAGAAATCTCCCCACAATACAGAACGCCATATAAAACAATGCTTCTTACGTCACAACCACTCTCCCCGTCCCCTGAATGGATTAAATTATAGCTTTGACAGAATAAAGCTTTTAGCGTTATTAAAGTAACAATAGATATTTTTTTAAACATTAAACTAAAGCTTTAACATTGATCTCAGTGATTGTTGAGTTGGAAACTTGACCAGTTTCATATTTGACACCACTCTGCTGCCCTCTGCTGACCAAAAACTGCACTAGATAGTTTTGTGGAGCGGGTAGGTGTCCTTTAGGGGGAGCTCTTTACCTGCTTTACGGCGGTTAGCTGTAATGCTAGCAGTTAGCATTTTTAGTTCACCGATTATCAATAAAAAGGACAAGAAGAAGAAAAATAAGGAGTTAGCTTTTTCTGTTGGCATCATGGTGGAGCCTGGAAGTAAAAGTAACAGAGTAATGACTTTGGAGGTGAAGCAAAGAGCTAAAACCAGAGTGAACATCGGCGCGGCCTACGCTAGTTTGAGGAGCTAAAGGAGGCTACAAAATCACTGAAAGTGACCTGGCTTTGTTGCTACTGGACTTGTAAGTAATACTTTTTTTTTGTCCAACAGTGTGAATCTTTGTACTTCGTGATTTATTTTAGTATTAGTTGGCTCATGTTAGTGTTAGCTTGTTGTTAGCGCTAGCTACAGCAGGCTGTATCAGGGTTGTTTACGGTAGTTGTAATTCCACTTTCAACCAGTAGGGCAGAGGAACAGTGTTCTTGGTGTTACTTTAATGTCCGTGAACGCCTTTTAGTGACATCACTCACTGATGAAACAGTCGCGATATGCTGATGTCCTAGCAACGTCCTTAAAGCACAGACTATTTTATGGAGACACAATGGCTGAGAGGACCAAACCATCGTATTCCCCCCTCCTAGAAATTTCCTGGAACTCCTACAGTGGAAACACAGCTATAGATTTTAAATCCTACTGGGCCAATGAGCTAATGGCTGGTCTGAGCACAGCCAATACCAGATGTTAAACAGTTGTGATATCCAAAGTTAGTGAGCACTATTTCTCTTAACAAAGGCTGTTCAGAAAACTGAATATAAGTCAAACAATAGGATAATCCGGTGCTAAAGAATTCAGAATCATCTCAAAAATGGGATATTTTTTGCAACGTTGGTTCCTCCAGTTCAACATTTATAACATCGTAAACAAACTAAGTGAATAGACGAATGAAAAGTGGAAGGAGATGAGCGTGTATAAATAAAGGAGCCACTAACGACATTCCCGACGTGCCGGCAGCAGCAGCAGGATGGAGGGTCCAGACGGTTCCCTTTCAATTATCATGCAGCATCTGGAGGTGCACACGAGCCTCGTAAACAAAGTCCTCAAAACAACGACGGAACTGAAATGATGTCTGTTTACATCAGCTGGTCGGGCTGGTAGAGGAGAGCTACAAACCAACATATGGTTTATTATCTCTTTAATTTGGGCGATCGTTGAGAGTTTACACGCTTTACACTGAGGTGATGCGGATGGTGTTTAAATCTGCCATAAAAATAAACTAGAAGGCAAAAAATAAAGAGCTGAGTAATAAAATACCTGCTTATAATAAAAACTCAGACTCCTGGGTTCAGAAAATTCCAACATAAGGCACAAAAGGTGCTCAAGTAATTAATTTTCACAGTTTTACAGTCACATTTTTGAGAAAGCAGCCAAAGTAATCTGCTTTTGATTGATCTGGTCTTTTTAAATCATGAGTTGGGGTGAGAACAGTGCGGCACAAAAGAGCCAGCTTAGAGGGGATTGGAAATGTGCAGCGAGCATTAAGAGCAGGAAAAATCAATTCCATCTAAATCCCTCTGCAAAACAAACTTTTACACTATATTTCATAAATAAGAACAAAATGCCATTATGGTGTTCCTACTCTAACAACACACTCCAGTGCATTTAAAAACAAAATACACAACTAATGTTAGCTCGTTTATTAACCCTCTATTTCTGCACAAAGCTGCCCAAAACCCAAACACAAGTTAGTTAGTGTTTGACACACTGAGCCTTGAGCTCAGATGTTTGTGCTTTTAGCAGCAGAAGCTCTGAGCTCCTCTTTAACATTTGCCCTCCACTCCTTCCAAGCAGAGAGAGCGCTGCACTCTGCAAGCTTTCAGCCTAACCGGCATAAATCAGCGCTAACACGACGACGGCCCGATGCAGCGCCTGAGACGGCCGAGCCACAGTTCAGCAGCTTTAGCTCACAAATTGAACTAGAATCAGGAGACTGGTGTGTTTTGTTGTCACGTTCTGCTTTTACTTTGCTTTTTTGGGAAAGAAGCACTGAAGTAAACCTGAAGTCATTGTTCAGAGACTCCCTTCAACCATGTCTGACTTACTACACTCTGAGCTGGAGTCTGAAATTCTGTGTTTTACCTTTAAATAAAGAGCATAATGGACTCAGAGTTTGATTTATACTTTTTGCATAAATTTAGTTTTGTTGAATATTTAGTGATGAACCGCTCCTGTAGACATTAATGAAGGCTGAGGAGACATTTCAGCAGTAACCCCAGCTTTCCACAGGACGTGAAAGCGGCGCGCAACGTAATAGCGCCGTTTTACCCATGAGCTCATTCCCAACCGGGAGCAATTCTGATACAAAACAGGAGAGTGAAAGCGTTCCACACAGCTGATCCCACGAGGTCACAAAATCACGGGAGAATTGCAACACCATGCGTGATTTTAGAAGTCCACACAATGACAAGCAAGGACAAAGATAGCTGCATGTATCCAAAAAGGTCTGTGGTTAATTTTCTGTTCTGTTCACATCAGCTACGGGGGTTTCACAGGAAATGACGTACTGCACGTGCCTTTTATTTTGGAAGTTTCTGGACTGTCTTAAGCTTGTTGTTATGTTCTTCCTGTGTGTATTTTTTTATCTCCATTGGTTTTTCTTGCTTTAACACAAGGTAAATAAAACATCGTAACACTGTGTTAAAGCAAGAAAAACCAATGGTGTCTTAAGCTTGGTTTATGCTTGGCACATGTACATTCCACGCGGAATCAGGCCAAGACTACTTTGCATCGTTTATACCTTCCGTGGCTCGTCCCCGCTGTGAGCCAATATTCTCCCAGACTGTAGGGGGCGGCATAGGGCTCTACGGCATGCATACAGCACCCAACAGCCAGTTTGCCATGTTTTTCCATGCGGAACTGTTTGCGTAGTTAGAAAATTTACTAGGTGCGCGGTGTGGAAACTTTGGGCCGTGTAGGGGTCGCACGGAGGGGTGTGGTTGCTGAAATGATGTAATTTGACCGCGTGGAGCCGTGCGGACCTCGCAGATGCGTCAAGCATAAACCAAGCTTTAGTGTTTGACTTCCTGTCTGTCCTGATCTAAACTGCGTAGTTTGACCTGTTTCAGAAGCGTAGCGCATCAAAAATAGATTCAAGACATAACAATAGCATCCCGTCGCTTCTGTGACGCGTCCAAAACCTTACACACAGCTGGTGGAAAGGACCCGGTCCACTATAACAGCGGCTAATTGCCGCGTAGTACGTTTCGCGTTCCTTTCACGTCCTGTGGAGAGCCGGGGTTAGATTAATAACGAACACACAGCGAGGAGATAAGTTTCACGTTTCCTTTCACTAATGGAACACTAGGTGCTAAAAGCAAGCCAAAACTGCATAGTATCCCTTTAATCTGACTGCTGAAATGTCTCCTCAACCTTCATTAGTGTCTACAGGAGCGGTTCATCACTAAATCAAGCTGTGTCCATGATCTAAAACATGCAGGAAACATGCTGGAAGCAGACTGCAGCACCAGGTATGTCAGCTCCACTTTACTAAGTCCAACAGGGACCGGACCGCCACTCTGAAGTTGCAGGTGTGGTATTCTGGCCACAGAGGGCGGTGGGGGTCTGAGTGACATTTCATTAACCCTGTAAAGGGTCATTTGAGCACATACTGGCTCAAGAAAATTATTTAAATATATGAAAAAGTTGCATAGTGCATCTTTAAAGTATCCAGATAAAGTATTAGGATTAGTACCTTCATCAAAACCCTGCCAAATCCAGCCCTAGACATATGTACTGCCCTCCGGTGGAGAATTTAATTAAATTTCATAAAATTTGATTTTTTATTACTTTAATATTGTGATATAATTACAGAATAAAAGTTGTTTTATTAGACAGTAAATAGTTTATTTTAAAGCAAATTAAAACAATATATTTTGTTTAATATTCAAAGCATTAGGTGCCATAAATAAAAAAATGTAATTCCACCTCCTGATGTTTTATATCCCACTCATCACTTACAGACATGGCAAAGAATTCTCAGCAGGTCACACAGAATAATCCCCATTTTCTTTTGTCTTGTGGAAGCTCTTTTTATTGTTTTTACAGAAACACTAAAACGTTCATGTCACTTTTGCCGGCTGTAGATTTTACAACCAGCAAATCTCTAGTTGGCTATAAAAAGGAAACATCTGTAAGGACCGCGTGCATAAAAGCAGCCTATTTTTCACAAAAGTCTGGAAAATGGTTTATGAGAATGATTTACATTCCACTGAGTGTTTTTATAGGAATAAATGTCACTATTGTAGAGGAACGTGTTGAACATCAGTGTGTTTACGAGCAGCGTCTTTAAGTAATTGAATCTTTTTCCGCCTGAAGATGATTTATATGAACTATAACTGCAATTATTCTGTTAAACTGGAAGCCTTGAAATAAAACTGTCAGTGTAAAATACTCATTAGACATTTGATTTGTGTCATTCTTTGCAAAAAGAGAGGTTGTAGAGGATTTTGTCTTTCAGATTGGTTAAAAGCTGGACAGTTTCATAGATTTCAAGGTGCATTATGTAAGAATGACATAAGAATGACATCCGGTGGTCAAATTTGGTTACTGCAGCCTATTTTCAAAACACACGGCGTGATTTTCTCACTAATGTTCCGTGAGTTTCATGGTTGTTGCCAGTTACATTTCAGCACCAGAAGAATCTAGATGATGAGTCATATTCAGTAAGTTAAGTAGATAAATACATTTCACTGTAATATCGAGCTGACTGTTTGTAATTAATCGTTAGCATTGTTAGCTCAACATTAGCCTTTATTCTTCTTTATCTGATATTAGAGTAACAAATGCTGTGGCTTCTCAGGGGTACTGTGCTGCTGTGTCTTCTTAGGGGTACAAGAAATACCTTCTGGGTTGCTTCTGTTACAGGGGGAGCCAAGGGGAGCCCGGCTCCCCCAAAAGAGTGACAGACTCCCCTAGAAGCCCTCAACTTACACACCCAGGGGGGAGCCTGAATAAAGATCCAGTTTCATCATTGGGCACTTTCATGCCCTGATGGAAGTGAATGGTGGGACGACTCCCCCCACTCCCTTATGCTTAGGATCTTTAACCAGACCAGCTCCGGTGGCCTAGTGGTATGAGTGTCCGCCTCGGGACTGGGAGATTGGGGTTCGAATCCTGGTCAGGTCATACCAAAGACTTTGAGAAAATGGGACCCAATGCCTCCTCGCTTGACACTCAGCATTAAAGCAGCATTCCGCAACTTTGCAGTTATATGGTCTCTGTCGCCCTCTAGAGGCTTGCTGCGTAACGTCACTGTCGTAACATTAAATCTCTCTCTCGGGCATAAGAGGCATGTTTACATTCCTAATGTCAGACAAAACAACGAAAACAAACTTTTCCACCTCCACACATTGAATAAATAGTTTTATCAGGACTGTATAACAACTTTATGCCTGACCAAACACAATAACCCTGGTGAAATCATTTATTACTTACCTATTCATTAGCAGCACGGCTAGGTTAGAGTCCGTAGTTCATGCTGTTCTCTCTCCAGCGAGGAAAAGACGGCCCAATAATAACTCTGGTCTTTGCTCTTACTCTATCGCGTTCTCCTTTTCTTTTCCTAGATTCCTCTGATACGGGATTTCTAGCTTTCTTTGGTGAATCTGCCGCTGCTACAGCGAGTCTACGTTATACAATTATGGCAAGCCAAAGCGATAAAAAAATGTGTGTTCTAAATTGGCATTATGTCCGCCAAAACGCTCGTTCAAGAAGTGCGTTTGGTGGACATAATGCTCACTTTTAGAACACGTGAGTTTTTGCCCCCTTTGGTGTCAAAACTCGCGTTCAGGACGCGCATTTTGGAGGACATAACGCGCGTTTAGAATGCATGCTTTTTTTTAATCCCTTTGGCTTGCCATATTTGGCCGTAAAGCAACAGTCAGTACATCCTGCGGCGACCTGGAGCTCAAAAACTGTATAGTGCGGTAAACAGATGTGGGACCCCCCAACACTATCACAGGTATGAAAATGAACATGATAGATGATAGTATGACGCCAAAACTTTACAAAAAAGCATCATTTTAAGGTGTAAAAGTTGCAGAATGTTGCTTTAAGGAGTTGGATTGGGGGGTTAAACCACCAAATAGTTCCCGAGTACATCCACAGCTCACCGCTCCCCACCACGGGGATGGGTCAAATGCGGAGATGTAATTACACCAGTGTGTGATGATGACTTGGGACTTTAAAAACACTGTTTGCTGGCTGGTGTCAAATTACAAATGCCGGCGCTGCAGCACAAACTCTGCTCAGACTTGGCAACCCCGCAGGCTCACAGATTATAAACAAAGACTACGTCCCTCTTTAGCTTTTTTGAAAGGCCAAACCCGGCCTCCACTCAGCCAACTGAGAGGGAAATCTGTTTCAATGTCACCTTCTTTCCAACATGATTGAGACATTAGACTGTTTTGTGATTATTTTACCGTAACATTCTTACATAGTGTACCTTTAACTTTCATTTAATATCAGTATTTAATAAAAACACTTTTTCTTATTCCAGATGTTTAGATTATTTTATTCAAACATAAGATATTCTACTAAAAGCATGGATTATGACATCTGCTTTTGCCAGTGCTTTTCAGAATCTCGTAAGCAAGTTCCTGCATCCTTCTTATTTTCTATTTTGTTAAAATACACAAGCAGCTTTCAGTGTCCTCACATCACATCTATAGAATATGGCAAGCCAACACAACAGTGATCTGAAGAACTGGAAGCGGTGTCGTCTGTTTGGCTCTTTCAAAAAGAAAAACCATCAATCGTCTCACATAATCCCCCCAGATGATGGGAGAGAGAAGAGAGGAAAACACAGAACTGGAGGTTTAGAAAAGAAGTATTTTTGTCCACTCGCATTACAAAACATTATTATGTCCCCAAGAAACTGGAAATGGTGAATTTAGAGAATTTCTCTAATCCTAAACATATTTTAATCGTCATGGTCAAGCCCCTCAGGTGCCTGCTGACCTGCTTCTATTCAAAGGGATAATACAGATTATTTGAAGGGTTTTTACCACATGCAGGTTATAAATATTTAATATCTAACCCAAATTAGCTTGGAGATGAATAGTTTAGCGCTGATCAGATAGATGAACATCTGACTATATTATATCTATTATATCTAGAGCATCTGTTTCTACGCTGCTAAGATCTCTACCTCTCTAACAGGGTTAGTACCTTCCTACAAAAGCTGCTGTAAATAATTCCAGACTTTTTATTATTGTTACATAATTGCATAATAAATAAACTGGTGTCCATGTTTGTATTCTGCTAGTTTATCACTGCTTACTGCTCATCACTGCAAGTCCAGTAGCAACAAGTCCAGGTCACCATCAGTCCGTGATTTTGTAGCCTCCTTTAGCTTCCTCACACTAGCGTAGGCTGCGCCGATGTTCACTCTGGTTTTAGCTCTTTGCTTCGCCTCCAAAGACATTACTCTCTTTGTTACGACCCAGGCTGTCTAGGGGGCCAGGGGTAACAATAAGGGATGCACCCCTCAGGTGGTCTAGGAGTTATGAGGGGAGAACACAGTAAAAATAAAATAAAATGAAATTTAAGGTGATGTATGGCGTCAGAATGAAGTGGAACTGAAAGGATGCAAAAGGTGTCGAGGGACGGTTCAAAAGGCTTAATTAACAAAAGGGTGGTTATTTAACTGTACACTATAGACACATACAACTCCATGTTACATTCCAGGCTGTCTAGTAAGCCTGGAGTAACAAATAAGGACTTAATACGTTTACTTTTGTATAACTTCCTTTCATAATTTTTTTAGGGGGAGGCTGTTACGGTCCCCGTGTTTCCTGCCCTCTGCCATCCACCTGGCCTGCTGCTGCTGTGAGTAGACACACTTACTTTTACTTGCAGGCTCCACTATGATGTTAACAGAAAAAGCAAACTTCTTTTTCTTCTTCTTGTTCTTTTTATTGACGATCGGCCAACTAAAAATGCTAACCGCTAGCATAACAGCTAACAGCCATAAAGCAGGTATAAGAGCGCCCCCTAGAACACCTGCCCACTCCACAAAAGTAACTAGTGCGGTTTTTGGTCAGCAGAGTGGTGTCAAATATGAAATTGGTCAAGTTTCTAAACCAACAATCACTAAGATCAATGTTAAAGCTCTAGCTGAAAGTTAAAAAAACTATCTGTTGTTACTTTAAGTGGTCCGGTACGCTCCGGTACGCAGTACCGACATTTTAAAATTTGACCTCTTCGCCTGCTCGTATGTTTTGAACTGCAATATTTAATGAGTTTTAGAAAAATAAATTTGCCCCTACTACACAGATTAAGCCAAATCGCTTTAGAAATCAGACAAACTAAACTTTATTTGTGAACACGATGTATCTCCAAACATCCCCTCATCTCAAGCCCATCCGCTCATACGTCCCAGCAGATTCATCCCCTCTGCCCTCCCTTCATCCCTATAATCCCTCATATCAGGATATGAAATAATGCCTCTTTGTCCACCACAGATGCAGACCGATCATGATGCAACTGGGTCAAAAACATAACATTCTGTCCTGCGCTGGATCCAAAGAGGACCGAGCATGAGATTAACTTGCAGGACAGCTCAGCTACACTCTGTCACCGTGATTACTCGTACAGGAACAAGCTTACAGCTGAACAAGGATTCAAAGAGCATAATTAAATAAACAAAGCAGCAGTAAAATAATTAGAACTAAACCTATAAATGAGGGAGATCTTTCATTCGGCACTACAGACAAAAAGTAATTAGGTAAATCCATCAGTGAGAGAGGAGATGTGTGGAACAAAGTGAGGATCAGTCACCCAAACGCAGACTAATGAGCTTTCAAGTCTGTATCTGTGGATCCAGCAGAACTCTCGCTTTTTTAGCCTTGAGAGGATCCGACTTTTCTACATCCAAACCAGCTTTAGCCCCAACACAGTCAGAGAACAGAGGATGGCGTTACCTGGGAGATCAGAGAGCGTTCCTCTCTCTATAATGTGTTTTCTGTACAGAGTCTTCAGGACCTTGGCGCTGCCGAACCTCTTGAAGCGGGCCTTCACATTGTTGTAATACCATTCAAGAGACTGTGTCCTAAAAATCCTGCAGAGAGAAACGAGATGAGAGAAGCGACAATCATAAGTCAATAAGAACAGATGGCACGAAGACTGACAGTAATATAGTTTAATTAATATTATTAAACATAATGATTTAGCTGCTTTTTAAAAAAAAATCTCATGAGCTACTAGATAAACTTTCAGGAAGTAGAAAATTATTGGATGTTTTTCTACTTCCATTTACCTTTTGGCATCAACTCAGTTCAAGATGGCTAATCAACTTTAGCAAAATTTCTACATCTCAGTCAGTTTTCAAGCTCTCATTCACTTATTTTTTAAAAATAAATTAGTTGTGGTCTCTGGTGTGAATAAATGGCTTGTGAGTTATTCTCTGTGGATAAAAGCTCTGACGCTCCTGTTTCAGGAAGTAGAAGTTAGCCAGAGGAGTGAACGGCAGGATTTAGAGCTTTACTCATTAATATTCATGAGATCTGAACATCTCGCTTCTGACTGGCTAACAGCAATGCAACTCTTGCACTGCCTGTATTCACTCTGCAATGTTGATGTTTTATCTCCACAAATAACACAACCCCAAAGGAGTTCTGCCATGTTGTGGAGTTGCTAATGCTAACGGTTAGCTTCTACTAGCCGAGACGTGCTCTGCTCTCTCCTGGCTGCAAAAATCGACACAGCCTTCCATGGTTGCAAGCCAAGAATGCTAATTTACAGTGTGGCGTAGATCTGTGTGGCTTATCTCACCCAAGTGTTTTGCCGTTTATTTTATTTTGGCTGCTAATGCAGGAAATAGGGGTAGAAGACTATTTCCACGTTCAGCTTGCACGTGAAACTCAGCGTGACAATTGTATTTCAAAAAGAACAAGTGTTATATGTTTGTCAGTGAATCTCACCTTGAAGCTACAGTTTAATGTGATGATATCTGAGAATCATTCAGATTTTGTGTTCCTTCGGGATCGCCAACAGAAGTGGCTTTTTGGACATCAAGTATACTCAAAACCCCCTGGAACCATCTATGTTCTTTTGGTCACATATGCTAAAGGAAACAGAACTCTTCATCTAAATCAATACTTTGCATTAGACTGCATAATACAATTTTCTAAACCAAGATAACTCCATCATTTTTAATATAAAATAATCTTAGTGTAAAACTCTGGCATTAAAGGAAACCAGTAATATGAATTCCTCCAGGAATGACTGACTTTTAATTAAAATTAAGAGTTTAATCCACATTTTCTGTGCGGTAATTGTTAGGCTGCACAGTGATGAAGTGTTTTTTTTTATTATTTAAACATAGAATTACAAACAAAACATATAATCACATTTTAAGACCTGCTGTTTAGTTTTAAAAAGGGGTGTGCATTGGCAAGAATCTGGTGATATGATATATTTCACAATACACGGGAGATAAGATACGTTGTGATACTAAAAGCCAGATGATATTTATTGATTTTTTCGGCTAATTATTGTATTATTTAGGCAGATTCTAAAAAAACTTTAACTGTCTAACAATTATGGGTGTGTATTGGTAAGAATCTGGCGATACAATATTTATCACAATACCGGTATCGCGATACATGATATATCGTGATACTAAAAGCCAGATAGTATTTGCAATTTTTAAGACTGAATTTATTTGGAAAACTCAGGTCAGATGCTTCCAAGACACATCCAGTGTTATCGTGAGATCTTGTTGTTCCGCCAGAATGAAGGCGGTAAAATCTGCTGCCACCTAGCATTTGGAGTTTGAATTACACCACACAAAAGAAATGTTTGCATGAAAATTCTAAATAATAAAAATCAACACACTGCGTTTAAATATTAATTTAGTATAATAACACAAATTATTGTGATATTTTAGTGTATCGATAATTTCTTATATCTGTAGTGTAAAGTAAATAATTTGTGGCTGTTTTTCACTTTGCCATATTTGACCTTGGTGTATGTTGTGGTTGTCACATGTGATGCTGCATCACATTCTGGCACAAATCACATTGTTACATAAGAAATAATGAATTTTAAATGAGGGAGGGTTATGAAAAATGATCCTGTTTCCCAGCAGCGTTGCACTGGATTGCATGAAACTCTGCCAACCTTGTGTTAAATCTCTCTTTTGCTCCCATTTTTCAGCTGCCGTCTCACATGTTGGTGAAACAGCAGCACAGAAACATGCCAGGTTGATTTTTCTAAAATGATCTTGTATTTATAAGTTTTGTTTGTATCTGGACATTTTGTGCATGAGATATAAAACAATAAAGCAGCTGATATGAATTATTAACATGTTAATTATCCTCTGATGGTAATAAATCAGCGATGGAACGTGTGTGTGCATATTGATGCTTCTGCTCGACCAGCAGACAGGCTGTGGGAGGAAAATAGCCATGCTAATAAAGGGATCCTGTGCGTCCCTGAGGCCGAATGAGCTGCCACATTCATCCCCTTCTCCGTCCTTCTCAGCCTCCCTCCACTTTTTCCTCTTTTGGATTTATTATCCTCCGCCTCTATCAGCTGGGCTGCTCAATGGGCCTCGGCTCCTTAATTTCATGCCACGAGTCTACCCTGTCACTTTAATAGTTGTGGGCAAGCTGGTACAGACGCCTGGAGACTGGATGAGCAGCTCGGCGCAGAGGAGACATCGTAGGAGGTGGAAAAACAAACAGGCTTCACCTCCACTCTGAAATGAGCTGCTGCATCGCAGGGTGACCTTTGAACCGAACGATCCAGAAGGAAATGAGACCGCTGCATCATATCTGAGTCAAATCTTAATCGCATTTCCAGCTGAACCAGAGCCACTGTACAGAAGCAGATCCTGTTTTTATTTATTATTACTGGTAAACACTCACATTTAGATTAAATAAAATGGATTATTTTTTTGGTGCTTAAGCAAGCATATACTGTTATTTTTTGTTTCAGACATTTTTACCAATTTATTATTATTTCATTTGTGGACTAAGTTGCTATTTAAACATCATACCATGATCTATACGACATATTCATAATAAATAGATAACTGGTAACATTATAACATTATGAAATTGAAATAAAAATGATAATTTTATGACTATTATTTTATGCATCAGACTCTAAATTGGTTAAAACAACTCTAACTTTCTGGTTTTCATAGCACTTAATGAAAAGGTTTGTGTTCTTTACAAAAATGTTATCATTAATTTCACATTACATAGTTGTTTCCATACTATCCTGTAGGTATTTCCAGTTAAAACTAGACTCGATTAAAAATTAATCTAATTAATCAGAGGCTTTGTGATTAATTAATCTTGATTAATCGCATTTTAATCGTTCAAGAAAATTTGCGCCTAGGCAGTTTTTTTTAATAAAAAAAATTGTTAGGGAGGCACAGATGACTTTAATGAGTATATTTCTGTAACCACAAGGTCTATTTGATTACCTTGGTCTCTTTATAAAGGTAAACATGAGTGGAAGACCCAGGGAAGTGCGGCGAGACCGACAACCAGATGGTCTAATAGTTGCTTTCAGTCCAAAACATGTTATTGGTGGAGGTTTTTAGACAAATGCGAAAGAATCACTTTATTAATTATTTTTGTTTTGTTTTTAATCTCCACAATATATTTATAGCTATACTATGTTGTTAAGAGATATGACATTTTTTAAACTATTTCTTTTGGTTCTGTTTTTTTTCCTAATTCTTCAAATACTTTTCAGTCTATTTTTGGATTCTAGTGAAAGTGGTTAATGGCGTTTGTGGTAGTAACCAGTATTCACCCCCAACACAAGAGTTGAGCTCTAACTGAAACTTGTGAAATTGTGTGTTCATTTCAAAATTGGACCAAAACAGCGTCAACCTCAAAATAAAACTAATGGAAATACATCAACAAACAACAAAGATATGCATCTGTATCTAAGGGTTACATCCAAATCTAAATTTATTATTTTAAAATCTTTTTAAAATAATACATTTTTATCCCTCCACAGTCCTTACATAACATGCAAACACTTGCAAACTTGCAGTTTTAAGAGCTGATCCTAGTTTGAAATTCCAAAAGGATGTTTACGGGCTCTCCAGAATGCATTTGATGTATTTTTACTTAAACAAGAATAAAACGGAATCCATCTTCATAAAAAGCTCAGAACCTCTGCAGTGCTGCTGCGCTTCGATTCCCTAAAGTGTCATTCATGTCAGCAAAGAGACATCTGACAAGTAAGCTCAAACTTCAGCTCAGGCATCTGCTTCCCTCCTCTCCAGTAGCACAAAGTTTTTATAGTCATGACTTGCCTTTCAGGAAGAAGGGAGAAGGGGATTAAGGACAGTTGGAAAGGCAACGTAGTGAATGAAGCTTGACATAGCTTCCCTTGAGTGATCTGATCTAAAAAAGAGATGACGAGGAGAGGAGAGGAGAGTAGAGTGGAGAGGATAAGCAGAGGCTTTCACGCAACAGCTCCACTGTTCTATGAGCTTCTGCAAATACTCATTTCATAATGAGGCCGGGAGATTCCCTGATGCTCGGCTGCTGCATGAATAAGTAAGAGGGATTCCTGTGGATGCTCCCCGATGCCCGGTTTATCCTTCATCCATCATCACTTCACTCAGCTCTGTGTGGAACCACCCTTTCTTCTTATCTGAAGCTCTTTTTGCCCTTTGTACTTCAGAGGACCAATTTGCAAATCTAAATGAGGGCTGAAAAATATATAGAAGTAGGTAAAAAGTCCAATATAAAGTAGCTGATTTGCTGACTTTCTAAGCCCTCTAGCAAATGAAAATATTATCATAATTGACTTTCTGAGGCTTCTAATGAATTGGTTCAGCTCCTGTTGTGGTTGCTGTAGAGAGGGGGGATGTAAAGAGGAGAAAAAGGCAGTAAAACGACTATAAAGAACATCAAACAAACCAAATTCAGCTGTGAAAGCTTTCCAATGTGAATGACGAATCTTGATAATAGAAGAAAATAAGAAAAGATGGCTTTCAGCTGCAGGGTTAGATGAAAGTGTGTGGTTTTTGGAAGGTTAAAGCTCTCGAGTTGTGGGGTCTAAACGAGTGAAAGGTTTGATGGGTTACTAAAAATGGTTTGGTCTGGGGTTTCTTTTTTCTTGCACCAAGAAAAATAGAAAGAAATCTCAGTGATGACAGTAAAAAGACATAAAATTTCAGGAAAATAGGCATATTTTCAGTTTGAGTCACTGGTACTTAAGATACTTTTGCAACTATTTTCATGAATGGCTACATCATGTGTGGCTTGTGACAGAACTGCAACTGAACTGAGTGTCCCCTGCTAATGTTCTTTCAGCAATTTAATCACAAAGTGTTTAAATTAGACCTTGATTTGTTCTCCCAAAAAGTTTTCATATTTCCCAAACGTTTTGACCATAAATGAAATTGGGAAGGGTTTGATATGGATTCCAGTCGCCTGTGAACACCCTGTGACTATATTCAGTGAAAATCTATCATGAAAATATTTTATCCATCAATAATCAAACAACTCACAAATAACTAACTCATATACACCCAAGGAACCAAATAATCAACCCAGCCCAGCCAAACTCAACAGCCCACACATAACAAACTCATCAAAAATCAATCGACCAATCTACCAACTGACCAACTAACCATCCAACCAACCAACCAACCAACCATTGACCAACCAATCAACTGACTCATCCCACTTTGGATGGTGCAGCTCTTCTTTCTAGGAATATGGCCAATTTTATTAGTCCTCCCTGACAACCCAGGGTCCAGACCAGGAAGCAGAGTGGTAGTTTAACCCTCCCCTCTGCAGCTTCTGTACTGTTACCCACCCACTCCCCCATCCAGACAGTGTCCTGCCCACGGCCAGAATCAAACAGATTAAAGATCAGGCTTAATAGAGCAAATCATGATAATCTCATAAAAATAAAAACAAACTCTACTGAACAGAAAACTAGAACAATTAAGTGTGGTTTATTGAACATTAGATCTATCTCTTCAAAGACTTTATTAGTTAATGATTTGATTTGTGATAATCAGATTTCTCTGTTTTGTCTCACAGAATCCTGGCTGCAGCAAGAGGACTATGTTAGTTTAAATGAGTCCACTCCTTCTAATTATTTAAATCATCATATTGCTCGTAGTACAGGGCGAGGAGGAGGAGTAGCAACCATCTTTCATTCAGATTTATTAATCAGTCCCCAACCAATTAATAGCTACAGTTCTTTTGAACATCTAATTCTTAGTTTGCCTAATGCAGATTGCAAAGCTCTAAAACCACTTTTGTTCGTAGTTTTGTATCGTCCACCAGGCCCCTACTCTCAATTTTTGGATCAGATCTCAGATTTCTTGTCTGATTTGGTGTTAAATACTGATAAGGTCATTGTGGCTGGGGATTTTAACATTCATGTTGACATTGAAAGTGATCCTCTCAACGTAGCCTTTAGTAATATCTTAGACTCAATTGGTTTTACTCAAACAATCCATAGCTCCACCCACTCCTGCCATCATACATTAGACCTTGTGCTGACATATGGTATAGAGTGTGAGGAGATAACAGTATTTCCACACAATCCTGTCTTGTCGGACCATTTTTTGATAACTTTTGAGTTTATTATAACTGAGTTCTCCAGACATGAAAGTAAATTCCACTATAGTCGATCTTTATCTGATAACGCTGTAGCAAACTTTAAAGCAGCTGTTCCATCTTTACTGTCTTCAGAATCTCAGTGTAACTTAGCAGAGGGCAACTATTTCATTTCTAGCCCTTCACAAATTGACGGTCTAGTTCATAGTGTTACTTCCTCTTTACGTGTGGCATTAGACAATGTTGCCCCTTTAAAAAAGAAGGTCATTAAGCACAGGAAGTTGGCTCCCTGGTTTAATTCTGAACTGCGTACTTTAAAACAAACCTCTAGAAAATTGGAGAGAACATGGCGCTCTACACACCGGGAAGAGTTCTACTTATCCTGGAAAAATAGTCTAGTGCTTTATAAAAATAAGCTTCGACAAGCTAGAACTGCATATTATTCGTCACTAATTGAGGAGAATAAGAATAATCCTAAATTTCTTTTCAGTACAGTTGCTAAACTTACACAGAATCATAGCTCTGAGCCAGCTATTCCCTTAGCCTTCAGCAGCAACGACTTTATG
>SSNS01000002.1:4392588-4510251 GCA_006937985.1 Aphyosemion australe
AATATTGCTAAGATTAGAAGCATCCTTTCCAGGAGTGATGCTGAAAAACTGGTTCATGCATTCATTACCTCAAGGTTGGATTACTGCAATTCATTACTATCAGGAGGTCCACAGAATGTAGTCAAAAGTCTTCAGCTGGTCCAAAATGCTGCAGCTAGAGTTCTGATGAGAATTAAAAAGAGAGACCACATCTCTCCTGTTTTAGCTTCCCTACATTGGCTGCCTGTTAAATTCAGAATAGATTTTAAGATCCTCCTTCTCACATATAAAGCTCTTAATAATCAAGCTCCATCATACATCAGTGATCTGATTGTTCCATATGTTCCTAACAGAGCACTTCGCTCTCAGACTGCAGGTTTACTGGTGGTTCCTAGAATATCTAAAAGTAGGATGGGAGGCAGATCTTTTAGCTATCAGGCTCCTCTACTGTGGAACCAGCTCCCAGCATTAGTGCGTGAGGCAGACACCTTGTCTACTTTTAAGACTAGGCTCAAAACTTTTCTATTTGATAGGGCTTATGGTTAAATTCTGATGTTAGCCCAGGTTTAGACGAGTGGGGAGCAGAGGGAGGTGGAGTGTACAGAGGGGACTACTGTCGTTAAAGACTTCTCCCTGGCCCTGCCTCCCACATGCCTCCATCTAAAAGGCTAGGTTATCCTGAGTTATCTCTGTAGTTATGCTGCTATAGGCTTAGACTGCTGGAGGACATACTGACCACTTTCCACACTCTGCTACTCTCTTCTACCACCACTCTCTAACTGCATTATTTCCTGTTATTCCAGCTGTTAACTTTATTTTCTCTCTAAGTGTTTTTCTCCCCAGAAGAAGCTACACTGGCGTTCTGCTGAGCTGTGGTGGCCTCATGGAGGGGGCCATCGGCTGGCACACTGCTGCCAACCACCTAACATTCTCCCTTTCCTGATATTACATCTTACTTTCTTTAACATAGAATGTGCTACTATTAGTTCACCTATTGAATTAATTATAGATTCACTCAGATAAAGACAATAAAGTTTCTCTTACTCTTACTAAATAGAACTTCTACTAAGAAATCACAGTGTAGCCATAGAAACACTACTTGATATATGTGGTGTGTGTGTGTGTGTGTGTGTGTGTGTGTGTGTGTGGGTGCGGGGTGTGCCTGTGCCTGCTCTGTCTTCTCAACCCCCAGTGAGCCGTAGCGGATGGCTGCTCATACTGAGCCAGGATCCTCTGGAGGTTTCTTCCTGTTAAAAGGGAGTTTTCCTTCCCACTGTCGCTAAATGCTTGCTTAGTATGAGGATTGTACCAACACAATGACACTAGTCAGTGTCTTGATGCAATCTGCTGGGTCCCTTATATAGGAAACTTTTTTACTGATTGGCTTATGAACTGAACTGTATTGGAATGTTTACTTTGTGAAGTGCCTTGAGACGACTCTTGTCGTGATCTGGCGCTATATAAATAAACTGAATTGAATTGAATTGAATTGACTGACTGACTGACCGCCCAACAAACCAACCCAACTCAGCTCAACAGTCCACAAATAACAAACTCATCATCACTCAACTGACCAATCTACCAACTGAGCAACAGACCAATCAACACAATCAACCAATCCAACCCAACCCAATACACCATCAAACAAATTATCTACAAATAACAAACCCATCAACATCCACCCGACCAATAAACCTAACAATCAACCAACCAAACAGCCAGCCAGCCAGCCAACCAACCAACCAACAATCAAATCAACCAAATAATCCACAAATAACAAATCCATCAACACACAACCAACCAACCTACCAAAAGACCAGCCAACCAACCAAAAAACCAACCAACCAACCAACCAACCTACCAAAAGACCAGCCAACCAACCAAAAAACCAACCAACCAACCAACCAACCAACCAAATAACCAACCAAACAACCAACCAACCAACCAACCAACCAACCAACCAAATAACCAACCAACCAAACAACCAACCAACCAACCAACCTACCAAAAGACCAGCCAACCAACCAACCAACCAACCAACCAAATAACCAACCAAACAACCAACCAACCAAATAACCAACCAACCAAACAACCAACCAACCTACCAAAAGACCAGCCAACCAACCAACAATCAAATCCAACCAAATGCACCATCAACCAAATAATCCACAAATAACAAATCCATCAACACACACAACCAAGCAACCAACCAACCAACAAACCAACCAAAAGACCAGCCAACCAACCAAAAAACCAACCCACTGCAACCAACCAAACAACCAAACAAAACACAGAGGGCCAACAGATAAAACAGAGGACTATCAGTGCTGAGAGAACTGTGCAAAGACCTAGTTAGGACGTCCTACAGACATGGTCTAGACTGACAGACGCAATATAGACATGATCTGCACGTCAATGCAACGTTGAATGTTTGCAGGGAAGCTGGTGTTTGAGGTGTGGAGAAACAACAACATAAATTCTTAACACTATGAGCTCAAGACTAACCAAGAACTCTAAATACCAAAACTAAAAACACTAACAAACAGAATACATAATAAACAGAATGTAAATATCTTGTACAACCTAAACTAACCAGAACAAGACAAAAGCCCATAACCATGACAGGGTTGATAAGGGGGCTAAGAGACACTTTGCACTAAACAGGTGTTTGATGTCACTTCTTGAAGATGAAACATGATGTAAAACATTTGCATTTCTCAGCTGCAGCCAGATTGCACACTGTCACAACCATTTTTCCCACTAGGCAGTGCTCTGACGGGTAGTTTACCTCACACTTCGCATGGAATAAAAAGTTGTACCATTTGGACACATTTACCACATCTGGATCCACACCAGCCTTCAAACTTTGATGCCTTTATGTGGTTCTTTTATTGAGCTCGGTCATTATCCTGAAATTCAATCATGTTTCTCTGCTAATTCAAATCAGACGATCTCAGATGAGGTGTGCTGCCTCTGTTGCACCGCAGCACTGAAAACATTCCCAATTATCCCTTTTATCAGATTAGATTGACAGATAAAGGACAACCGTGATTCCCACAAGACTTCTGGAGAAGCTGAGTGCATCCTGACCGACCTGTCAGCGTGATTTAAAACTGTGTGTGGCCTGCAGGAGGCAGGAAAACATCTCTCACACAGCAGCAGCCCTGTACATGACCTTTTCAGGAAGCAGCAGGAATATTGATTAGCTGTCGGAGCATTTCTGATTGACGCTAACATTGACAAAGAGAAGGAAATAAAAGGAGTTTACCATTTAGGAGGATGGTTAGAGGTGGCTTATTTGCATCTATTTTCTTCTTCTACTAATTGTGACCTTTTGTTTGTTATTCCCCTCATCCTGCTTTTATTTCGAAGAGCACTGATTAAAGACAGGCGTGTAGAAAAGGCTGTCAGTAAGTCTTTAAAACCCTGAAGCATCTGCTTCTCTCTCACATATTGGCTGTAGCTCTTATGTGGAGCAGCGGGTCATTAAATGACCAAAACACTGACTGAGGAATATGTTCCAAAACAGTTTAAACCAACACAGATAACATTTAGCTTCTGGTCCGCCGAAACGTTTAACACGGTCATCTGCTGCGGGTTCAGATCGTGTATTTTACCGTGTTCGCTCAGCCGTGTCCTTAAAAAGTCTAAATTTAAGAGCAGCACAGCTCCAGGCGGCGCTCAGACAATTTATTCTGCCATCTCCACCTCCTATAGCTCTTCCTCTAAAGACCCCAAAGCTGTCATCTTCATTCCCTCTCCCCTCTTTCTGTTTTCTTGATGTCTGTCCTGTTCTTTATCACCCAACCCTCTTCAGGCCTTCATCATCCACGGTGGAGCAGATAAATGGTGCAGCACAAAAGACTGTAAATGAGTTATACCAGGACAAAGTGCACCAAGACTGAGCATGAAAAGAAAACCCAGTGTGGAATAACTTTAGGGCGGCAGTGGCTTTAGGAGATTTTCTGCACAATAATCACTGCAAATACACACGCTGCTCTATGAGCTGGTCACCAAGGACTAGAAAATCACTTATTTATTTATTTAAACACATAATCTCCTTAATAATCCACTTCAGACACCCAGTGCCTTTGTATTCTTTACCAGAAACACAGCCAGAGTGAGAACTCTTCTAAAACAGCCTGTTTTTAGATCAGCTCACTTCTTTCACCCAGTTTGAGACGCTAAAGGTTCAGTTATGCTAATAAACCTGTTTTGAGTCTGTTTGGACCAAAGCAGAACTCTAACATTTAGTGTAACGCCATTACAAATCTGTTTCCGGGAGCTGTTTTTTAATGGGGCTGCATATTCTAAAATACACCATTCAGGAGCCAAAACCCATTAGAAGTTACAACTGCATTATGAACAGATACGATTAGCTGCTGAATTAGACATTTACTGATAAAGAGACTAAATAAATAGATAAAACAAACCTCATAAACTACAGAAAACCCTTAAAGAAACGTTGATTGTGCCTGTGAGGAAGTAGCTGATGAATGACAAAGGAAACACTCCAGAAGTCTTAGGACCATAGCTCAGGTATGATGAATGTCTGCCTTGGTCCTACCAAATCCAGATAAGGAAGGAACATTTCAGAGCCAAGGAGGTAGATTGATGCAGCCTCGGCCAATCAGAAAACCATTAGGGGAGCGCACAGCTGCACGTTTTAAACGGTCACTGTGATAACATGTATTCAGGAAACCA
The DNA here is from genome assembly GCA_006937985.1 of Aphyosemion australe. Taxonomy (NCBI): domain Eukaryota; kingdom Metazoa; phylum Chordata; class Actinopteri; order Cyprinodontiformes; family Nothobranchiidae; genus Aphyosemion; species Aphyosemion australe. Next base: position 4,397,272 of record SSNS01000002.1, read on the forward strand.
ATGCAGTAGGACATTTTGGTGGTATTTTCAATAGTTTATACACTGTTCTATGTAAGAGGTATGACACTTTAATGTGTTTTGAAGATAATCATTATGCTCTTTTATAATGGACGTCTATTGGATCTAAACTTTTGTGCACTTTCTGCTTTTTGAGGAGATTTGAGGGAAATGCCTAAAAGCAAGGCACATTGGGTGAACAAAGACAAAGATTCACATATTCTGATCAGGATATGTCCGGTGTTATCGGCCTACCGTTATTATTGGCCCATATTGACATTAAAATGTAATATCGGAAATGATCTGTATCAACTTTTACTCTTTTAATGACACAACTTTTATGTACCATGCACAAATTATATGTGATGTTAGTTACCTAAATTTATTCCGTTATTTTTAAATGAGGGGGTATATATATATATATATATATATATATATATATTAGGTGTGTTTCCATTGTTGGAACTTCAGGGTAAATTCTAGGAGGGGGAAATTGAGCGGGAGATACGATGTCCCGGTCTTCTCAACTGTTGTGTGTCCATTCAAATTCAGCCCTTTCAGGACTTTGCACAGATGTCAGCATATCACCACTGCTTTGGCAGTGAGCGATGTCACTGATCAGCGCCAAAAAACATCCACAGTAACATTAAAAGTTTTATTCTGTCGAAGTACGGCAAAATTTAGTCCATTTGGAGGACGAGAGCAGCTACGTACGTAATGTAAAATGTGACGTTCAATGACCAGAAGAAGCTCCGTTTTTACAGCGCTCTGTGAGGCAACAAAACCCTGTGAATTAAGTCATTGTTGAGGGGGAATTCTGCCATGTGTTCTGGTGTTGGGAGTTTAGTAACAGCAATTGTAAGTGCAATCGGTACTTATTTTCTTTTGCTTCCATTATGCTTCACAAGAAACTCCTCTAATTTTACTACTGCAGGTTGTTTTGGACGGCGTCTGCTGATGTAATTTCCTAGTGAGTTACAACTAATCAGTGTGAATTAACCAAAAGTTAAAAAGCAACTCTACTGGGCCATTTCGAGTACTTACTCCTGATCAGGTACTCAGGAAGTTCCTGAAAACAGCCCGGAAAACGGCCGATCAGCCGGCCTGGTCAAGTGGAAACACGCACTTGCCAGGAAGTTCCTATAAATTTACCCTGAAATTCCGACAGTGGAAACGTACCTTTTGATTTGTATCAGTGTCGGTTAAGAGTTAGGCTATGTCGGTATACCAGATATCGGTAAAAACGTTTTACTTGCTTTAACATAGAACCTACTACTAGTTCATCAGTTTAATTTTTAGTGTATCTGCTCTGTGTTCTAAGTTGTGCCAGTTGGTCGTGGCACATGGCTGAGCCAGGATCTGCTTCCTGTTAAAGGAGAGTTTTCCTCTCCACTGTCGCTACATGCTTGCTTGGTATGAGGATTGCTGTAAAGTCTCTGACACAACCAGTCAGTGACTCGATGCTGGGTTTTCTCACATAGAAAACTTTTGACTAATTGAATAATGAACTGAACTCAATAAGTAGATTCAATTGGAATGTTTACTTTGTAAAGTGCCTTGAGACGACTCTTGTTGTGAACTGGCGCGTTGTAAATAAACTGAATTCATTTGAATAATAAAAAAAGCCAAAACTATAATATGATTTTAATATTTTGTTTATAAAGGTATTGTAAAAGATATTGGAGGAGGAGTTTTTCACATATCAGGAACCTTTTCTCCCACTGAAACCCATAATAAACTCAGAAATTAGCCAAAGATTTTATAAACAATGATTTTTCCAAACGATATTAAAAAAATGAATTATTTTGAGAAACCCAACAGCACCTGACCCATTCAGAGCTCAAAATACATCCCCAGCATTAGTGTCGTCAGTCAAAGAATTGCCGTTATGTGGGGAGATGCTAGAAATCATTAACTTGATTCCAACCCCAGACGTTCCATGCAAGACACGAAAAGGACAACCAGGAAATGGCGCGCTGATGCCGCCAGAGCCCGGCGTACTGAGGTGTCAAACCCTAACAGCCTGTTAGAGAGCAGGGAGAGCCAGCCGAGCAGAACGCATCAGATCAGGAGTGAAGAAACGTGTGATGGAGAGCAGAAAGGAGGGCAGAGGAGGATTGGAAATGTAGACAAAGCGAGACAGACGAGTGTAGTAAGACAAAAGGTCATTGTGTTGATTGTCAAGGCACCGTGGTCTATTTTTAGAAGCTCCTTTCTAATCCCACTCCCACCCTATGCAATCCACGTGATTTGACCTTCAAGAGGAATTTAAAAGGGTAACGACGGAAACAGGAGTTGGAATTCAGCTGATGTTGTGGAGAACATCCCTGAGAAACATAAAGGATGTTTTATCAAAGGTCACGGATCAGCTCTGCATCTGAAGGTCGTAGCAGTTTATGAAAAGCAATATTCTTCCCTTTGAGCTCAGAAAAGTTTGGATCAGAACATGTCCTAAAAAAGCTTTCAGGTTTATGGTGTAGGTTTAAGAGTGCACGTCCTCGGCTTGAAAAACGTTTTCTGTGCATCCTCCAGAGCCGCGTATAACATTATTTATAACCGACTTTTATTTCCCTGCAGAAATAAAAAAAATAAATAAATAAAACAAGTGTGCTTTTAAGTTTAAAGACTAAACAGAAGTTTTCTTCAAAATAAAGGCACAAAAGGGCGTTCTTTGTCTCTTTTCTGAATTTCTGAGCATAATTTGCAGCCCTGCCTGAGAAGGCCACAGCTTTCCTCCGATAGAGGGTTTAATAGCATGCAACAAAGCAGCACATTGGGCAGTGTATTGTGTCTGTGAGCGCGGTCTGCGGATTAAACATGCACGGCGTTCCAGCTGGAGAGATTGCAGGGTCATCATGACCTTGGGGGCGCATTCTTTAGTCTCCTGAGCACAATTCGTTTGAAGAAAAGCAGCCAGAGAGAAAGCCGGTAAAAGTAAGTGATCGCATTATACTCCCACCAATTATGAAGCCAGTGAATGAACCGCGAGTCTCCACCCGCCCCCATGTGGAAGGAAGCAGCTCCCGTTAAGTTAGTTACACAACAGCAGCCAGGACTCCCAAAAAGTCAGCAACGCTGACTGATTGTCCCTTTACCTCAATGTCTCGTTTCTAATGCACACAGATTGCAAAACATTTGTTCAGATAAAAGAGTAAATGACTGCCGTTAACAGCAAAAGTGATGCAGCAAGACTGAAATAAAACCACAGTACTAGTGGTTTTGACACTGTGACATTTACGTCACAAGTCTTGAGACATGGAGTCAGACAATGAAGCTAATGTGCTTGTGCTGTGGAGGAAGGCTTGAAGAGTCACTTCAAAGTGTTTCGGCCATCAGAAAACCAGTTTGCATCTTGATGGTGAATAAAATTCAGGGTAATTTACAATTTACTCACTGAGCAGATTCATTATAACTAGAGGGAAACACTATTTTTGGTTTGATTTGACTGATAATCTGTAATTAATTAAATGAATCATGACAAATTGCTCTTCATGAAGAAAAGAAAGAAAGAAAAAAAAACTTTTATACCGTTAAGTTTTCTAGTTGCTAACTATGTGGCTGTTGCTGCTGCCTCTTGGCCAGATCGTCGTTGTAAAAGAGAATGAGTTCTCAATCGACTCATCTGGTTAAATAAAGGTTAAATAAAAAATAAATAAAAGTTGGTAGAAAGCAGGCATGCAGTAATTTTATCCATATGAACTTTATTACAGCAGGAGGAACAAGCACACACACAGCATTCATCTTGTAACTCTCAGCAGAACTTCCCCTGAACTCTACGCTACACCTCTATATATATATTAGCAGTGTTCTGCTGCCACCTAGTGTTCAGTTCAGTACACAACATTTACAATGTTCCATGTCCATTTACACTTCATTGATAACACATATACTAATATTTACACATCCCAACAAATCCCACAATGGTTACCTCTAGCCCTTATTATAAGACACACCATGCCGGCAAATCAGCGTAATATTACCGCAACGTGTGTCTTATGAACGCACCATGGCAGGATGACGGTGCAGGAATTTTGAGGCATTTGTGCCACCATGCTTGATAGTGATATTGCGGTAATATTGTGGCTTTGCCGGTCTAATAAACGCACATTAAGCCTTGGCGCAAAAGAGGGAGCTGTCATGACCATGTGATGAATTAATACTGAGCTCCGGCCGGGAACTATATTGAAAATGAAAGTAAACACGGGCATAAGTTTCACTTTTGTAAACAAACCAGCTGAGATGATAAACTGGAGCGATGCAGCGCGCCGGGAGCTTCTCTCCGTTACATCTGCAGCTCAGATCACCTGACAGCTCACAGGGATGGTGGAGGACACACACCTGTAGCTGCTTGTGAAAAAAAACTTAACGAGCGCGGCTTTAATCGCAATAAAAAGCAAGTTATGTCCAAGATAAACGGAAGTCAGTGAGACAGTGCAGAGACCGCCCCCCTACCCCCTTTTATGCCGCCATCGCGTAATCTTTTATACAACGGACATGATTGCGTGACATTACTGCCACGGTCTGAGCTCTTATAAACAACCTAACACTCCCTGATGCCGCCTCAGCGTTGCGGCAAATTGCCGGCATTGTTTTATAAAAAGGTCTTTTATAATAAGACCAAATTAATCAAAAAGACCTTATGGTTACAGAAATATACTCATTAAAGTGTGGGTAAGTCATCTGTGCTTCACTAACATTTTTATTTAAAAATTTGCTTGAGCACAAATTGTCTCGAGCGATTAAAATGCGATTAATCAAGATTAATTAATTACAAAGCCTCTAATTAATTTGATTAATTTTTTAATTGAGTCCCACCCCCAATTTTTAAATATCCTTTTGTTTTAGTAGAGTTCATTTGTCTATTTTTAGTCAGTCTGGTGCAAGTTTGTGAGAAAAAATAAAAATGATCAGCTGCAATCACAGAGTCATGTTTTGTTGCTGTTAGGTACTACCTTCCCCTTTTCATGTTTTGGCTCAAACTGTCCACCTGATTTTGGTTTTATGAATTATTGGTGAAAAATGTCAAAATGAGAATAGAACATCACTGCATTTCTGAAAAAGTCCAAACTTTTGGAAATACGGACATCTGCTCCACAGTGATGCTGATGCTGCACGTGAGGGATTTAGTGAAGTTGCAACCAAATAGCAAAAATTTGCAGTGTTGCAATGAAGCAAACTGTCTTAATTATTTGTCAGTTTGATTGCAATCTTCAGATTCATCACAATGTTGCTGATTCTTCTTAGCGAGCCATATGTAAATATATAGTAGCAGAATCTACAGTTACCTGTCAAACTGTCTCCGCACGCAACTGGACAATGCTAGGACCAACCAGAGCAAAGAACAACATATTCATATAGATGGAAATCAGTCAACGTGGCAGTCCACCATACACCGTCGATAGAGGTGATAGATGTGTTGGTCCAGTTTACAGGTGCAGATTTATTTACACGTGCATAAACATAGTAGATTTATTACTTTTTTGTCGTGTTTTTTCCTGAGATTCTCACACCATGAAAGACAAAAACAAAACACATCAGCAGGGATCCTGGCAACCATTTGCAGCTCCTCAGAAATTTGGCCCTATGTCGTGATTAAACAAGCTTTTATTCTTTCGAAGCTTAGAAAGCAGGACTTTTATAAATGCACCTGGCTGTGCACATGTTGGGATTGTGCTTTTGTCTCTGCAAGCAATAACTGACAGATATAGGTTTGAATTAGACTGAAGAAACAGTGGACTTCCTGTTGAAAGCAGACTTTATAGTGAGGAAAAAGAGAAAAGCTAATTTATTTTTTGTTCTTTCTTTACCCTGATGGTCTGAGCGCGAGGCTGGTGTGACTGTGACCACTCCTGTGACACAGGCTTGTTGTTACAGAGCCAACAACACTCTGTCCTGCTCAGCCTGGCAGACAGGGCGTAGGACGACTGAAGATGATGACGTTCGGATGCTCGGCACGCAGATCACAAACCAAATGCATGCACACACATGCATTTATCCCCAGTCTCTTACTCATCCGTCCGTTCTAATTTACAGGGTGTTGTGGAAACAGATGGAAGGACTAAGGGAGGAGCAGCTCACCAGCAGCAAAACTAGAAATCTCCCTTTATGTGTTTAAGTTGACATGATAATGACTAGCCAATAAAATCATGTACATATGCGCATAATAAAAACTTCAGAGTCTTATATTTGCTTGATTTTGGTGATTTGTCCCATCAAACCCCTAAAGCTTACGTCTAAATGTTTTATGTAAATGATGCTTTAGCCGTGCAGTCACGCTCACTTTGCTCCAGAATAAAAGGCTGGTGATTGCATGAGAAGTATTCCATGTTGGCTGATGGTGTGAAGCAGGAGAGAGGATAACTGATTGCTCCTGGAGATGGAAGCCATATAGATGATATACTGAGCCATTCATCAAGCCACGGCCCCTGTGACAGTCAGCATCGCCCGGTGTGACTTACTGATCACAGTGGCACTCACGGGGGACGAGTTTTCCACAGCGTGAGTGGGCAAAATTGGAAAAATTGTAACTACAAGGCTGTAACTGAGTACTCTCGACAATTAATTGTCATCTAAGTCTTATTAAAACAAGTCATCATGCAACAGCAGCATAGGAGCCGGCAGCAAAAGCACATCAAAGGAAAAAAAAAGAACTGTTTGCACCTTTCTTTTCATGTCAGAGAACACACATGAAAGCAGAAGAATGCTGCATTATTTATACCGACGTCGACACACGGACTAATTTGAAGCTGTGGAAAGTGTGTGAGTGTGTGTGTGCCTCTTGGAACAAATGCATTGTTTAGATCATTATCTGTGACCCCTAAGTGTGATCAGTGCAGACATCAAGGGTCAGTGTGAAACTGGACACCCTGTTTGGACATGCCTCTAGTAATTTAATCTGTAATCCTGTTAAAAGATACATTACTCTATGCATTAAAATGTATTTAGAGCTGTGGATTATGTAGCATTATTGTGAAAGAGTTATTGAATTGAACGTATATTAGCAGTAAAAAAATGTTTTTATGCTGAGACTGCAGGGATACGCGTCCTATGTAAAGTCACTGGTAGGACTTCTGTTGCTAACCTCTTTTTCTTTCTCTTTTTCTCTTAAATCTCCCAATTTTGATCTTCTAAAATCACCAGAATCATCCATCAAACGGATAATTTGAGAGTTTTCCTCACAATATGGTCTCTCAAAGACAAAAAGATGGTAGAAAGCAAGTCATTAGCCTTGTTTCCACTATCGGAACTTCTGGGTATTTTTACCAGATCTTCATGGCACCTGGGTCGTCCTGAAAGGACCACTTTCTGGGCCATTTTGAGTACCTGAATTGGAGAATGTACTCAGAAATGGTCCGGTAGAGTTGATGAGTCGATATCGCATACGTTGCCCAACAACCGGAGTTTGTAAAATTGGAAGAGTTGCTGGTGAAGCGGAAGAGAAGGAAAAGATCATAAGCAGCATTGATGCTGCTTTAAAATCGTCGTTTCTAAACTCCCAAAGCCCAAGAATGCAGCGGAACTCCCTTCACAATGCCGTAATTTACGCTGCGTTTTAGGGCTGGGCGATATGGCCTAAAATCAATATCGCGGTATATTGAGGAGTTCACCTCGATAACGACAACTGGACGATAACTACATGTATGCGCAAAAACAAAAGATGTCCACTAGATGGTGCTGTCACGTGTATTACGTTGAGTCACGTTGTCATGTGACTCGAGGTGGTACAGCTTCTTAAACGGACATGAACGACGCCAACCTACACATCTTTTCATTTTCTTATTACCAAATTTACTGACATGGGACAAACAATATCGATTAGAGTCAGAGATTTTGATAACGATACATTTTCAGTTTATTGCCTAGCCTTACTGCGTTGTGATCTAAAGTGCACCGTAAAAAAAGGGTGTTTTGTCTCATCTTTAAACACAACTTTTTACTTCCCACAGCCGCTCTCCCGTCTTCTGAATGGAGTTAAATTATGGCGTACTACAGAATTTAACTTTTTTTAACGTGATTAATGTCTGTGGAAGCCTTTTGGCGCTGATCAACGACGTCACTCGCTGGCCAAATGGATCAGGAAATGCCAATTTTGTATGGAGTTACAACAGCTGACGGGACTGAGGCATCATATTTTCCTTGTCACCTTCCCTCCTCCCAGAAATTTCTCGTAACAAGTGCTTTAAGTGGGCCGGTATGGACTGGTACGCAATATCGGCACTTTAAAATTCCACCTCTCTGCGTACCGTCAGACGGTGTAGTTCGAACATGCAAATATACATTTATCACCTTAACAGCTAGTAAACAGGAACATTTGCAAGGAAGTTTCCAAAATGTCTCAACAATATTTGCCAGGGTTTTCAATTTCATTGTGAGTTGCAATTGTATTCCATTGCTATTCAAGCAATTTTTGGTCTTCAGCAAGTCACGATTCTGGCTGTAACTGCTTCCCTCCCTCTCACACCTTCATCTACATTTACTACCTTGCTGCAAATTAAATATCGACAGTTTTCTTGCTTTGTTTTAAAATCAATCAAAAGGCACACAAGTCCACTTTCCATGGTGATTTAGAGCCGGTTTATAAATGATAGTGATATATTTTGCATATGTCGATAAAGCACTATGATATGAGTTAAAGACTTGATAGATTCAAAAATGATAATAACCTTTCCAAACCATCATGCAATTAAACAGCAGCAACTCCACGTGTGTCCTAAAGTAGGGTAGTTACTTGGCTGACGTATTTATTGGACTGACATTAGATTTGGACAATTAGACTAATGCTTGTCTTCAACAGAGAGGGAAACAGTTTTATTTCCACTATCGGTGCATCAACAGGAGGCTGAGAGAGCGTAAGAGCGCAGGTTCAGAGGGTATCAGATCCCTCATGCTAGCTGGATGAAAAAAGTGTTTGCAGAAAACCAATTTTCCCAAAGAAGTTCATGTTTCAGAAAATGTTGAAGTAAACAGAAACGGAGAGCAGAGACGAGATTCCTGCGGCTGTTTGGTAGCGTGAAAAACGATCTGAGCTGAGGGTGAGTGAAGAGGATGAAATCCCTCAGAGAGAGAGAGAGAGAGAGAAAAAAGCCAAGATAAAGAAAAGCAGAGCGACAGAGAGAAATGATGGGGAAAGGAGGACGTGCAGTCATTCAAAATGCATGAATTTACACAATGCAAAGTGTGCAAACACACCAGACTGATAAGATATTCAGATAAAGTTTATATGTACAACAGTAAAAACAGTACATAAAACACAAATGCATTGATTAGCAAAGGCAAGGCAGCTGTATTTGCATAGCACATACACATCACAAGATCAGCAAGAACATAAAACATTAAAATCAACGTGACAACATAAAACAGCAGATTATAAAATCAAATTTAAAAATACACTAAATTAGATGCAAGAAATAAAATAGGCAAAAAAGGCAAAGATAAAGGGTGAGCAGAGACAGTGCAGAAGGTGCAGCATAAGAAACAATCACCGAAAGACTAATGAATGCATGAAAGTTTTTAATTTTGATTTAAAAGTTACAAGAGTTGGGGAAGATTGAGGTCATGAGGAAGCTGATTCCATCTGTGTGCAGCATAGTAGCTACAAGCAGCTTCACCCTGTTTGGTTCTGACCCGGTTCTACCAGCTGACTGCTTCCTAAGGATCTCAGAGCCCTGCTGGGTGTAGATACTGGAAAGAGATCTGACATGTATTTTGGCCCCATGCCAATAAATGAAGCGGGACCGGGAGGGACACGTAATTTGGAATTGTAGGATGTCCAAGGAAGGTCCCGACTCGGGAGTGTGTTGTGTGAGGGGTTGTGGTTGTGGCGTCATTTAAAGTGAGCCTCTGAGTTCACCGTTTTCTCCCCACACGGAAGGTTTGTTTGAAGACGGCGCGACGTATGTCGCCGTGGCTAAGTTTCTCTCTGTAGCGCTTGTTTTGCTCAAACTTTCAGCTCAGTGGGGCGGGTCAAACCTGTGATTGGATATTTACTCGCGGGTAGGGAAGGGGTCTGCTGTGAGCAGCTTCAGACGAGACTAGAGCGGGCACACGGAATGAAATTCATCTGCCTGGACAGACAAACGCACCCTGGTGCCGTGTAAAGCATGAAATAAAAGGAAAAGTCCCGCGGTACACGAGGGTAGATTGTCCCGTGCAGGGAGGACCTAACGGTCCGGGATTTTACCGCGTACCGTTGCATCCCTAGTAAACAGTGTAGAGATTTAAGAACAGGAGTGATGTGCTCGGTTCTCTTGGTTCTTAAGACTCTAGCAGCAGCAAATTGAAACTGCTTCAAACAGCTTTGCTGGTTTGGGTCGGCACAAGAGGAAGATTTCTACCCACTTTACTGTGCTGGTAGCTAATATAAAGGCTAGCAGTTTGCCGACCATCAATAAAAAGCACAAGAAGAAGAATAATTTAGCTTTTTTTGTTGGAATCATGGCAGAGCCTGGACGTAAAACAGAGAGTAATGTCTTTGGAGGCGAAGCAAAGAAAGAGTGAACTACAAACAAAGAGCTAAAACCAGAGAAGATCGGCGCAGCTGACTCATTGGTTTCAGTTTCAAACCATCTAAAAAAGTAGAAAACAAATGCTTTCTCTTTGTTTCTGAACTGCCAAAAATCCTACATTCATAAAAACATGCAAAACACAACACCTAGTCCGAAGACATCGTAAAATTTGCAAAGCCTGAAGCAGGGTTGTTTACGACAGTTGCAATTCCACTTTCAACCAGTAGAGGGGATAAGCGGGAAACTTATTAAGTGTTACTTTATTACCTGTTGACTCCTTGGATTAGAAATCATAGTTACTACCATTTTAGCACTTTGAGATTTCAGTGAAATGTAAAGTGCATTACAAATAAAATGTATTTTTATTATTATTAATTCCTTGGAAAAACACGTTGAAAACATACTGCTGTGCTCTTCTCATACAGCAGCATAAACGTATGCTACAATTACACAAAAATACACAATTCTGCAGCAGAATGAGTACATTTTACACCTCTTCATGCTCCGGAGCTCTGACGCTGTAAAAATAACCACGAGGCCAGACAGAGCCAAAGCAGTGCATCCATGTTTGAGTCTGTTTGCTCATCTCTGTTCTTGTGTGAGCTCCCATGCCAAAAACAAAGCCTCACTTTCTGTTTGCATATGTGTCGACTTGCTCTGTAAGTGTGTGTGCCAGCCTGCTGCTTTCATATCTTCCCTATTGGCAGGCCCGATACGAGCGGCTGCTTTGATCCACTTTGAATCAGACAGCATCACCGGAGTTCCTCCGAACAAATAGCCCGAAAGGCACAGAGACTCGGAGAGATGGCAGGACACAGGGATTCCTGTTATTTTGCTGTTGTGTTGCTTTCTCTGGCTCACCGGCTGTTTCAGCTTCACGGGAGTTATGTGCTGTAGCACCGGGGTGCATTAGCATGTTAGCTTTTAGACTCTATAATGGCTTTCTGCAGGATGCGTAAACCGCAACAAAAAGGGAAAGCAAAGAGCTACAAAATCTGTCTGGTCTTTTCTGATTAGAAATACTGACTTTATGGCGACCCTTTACCAGAATATTTGGATTCGTCACAAAAGGATTGACTCGGATTCTAACATCACTGCATCATAACTTCCCTTGGAGATGAGTCTGATGCCTGGAAAAAATGTCTTGAGAGATAAAAGTATATTTAACAGGAAATGCGATATGAGCACTCATTTTTTAATTGGTAAGCCTTAGTTGCATTTGCTGTTTGTTCTGTCAAATAAAGACAACCTCTTATGAATAGTTTCGAGATTTCAGTAAACTTTCTAAAATAGTCTGTAATTAAATTTATACATTTGATCAAATTACTTGTTTAGATCTTGAAATTTAACAATTAACGACTCAATTTAACTCAATTGTTAGCAGGTAGGTAAGAAAATATCGATGCACTGAAATATTGCAATATTTCGTGTTATGGTGCTTAATCAATATTTAAAAGCAGTGTATCGATGCAAACATTTAGTGTATTTATTTTGTGTGGTGCAATTCAAACTCCGGCCGCTAGGTGGCAGCAGATTTTACCGGTTACCTTCAGACAGAACAAGATCTCGCAATAACTCTGGATGTGTCTTGGAAGCGTCTGGTCTAAGTTTTCCAATTATTGTCTAGCTTTTAGTATCACGATACATTGTATATCGCAATACCTGTATTGGGATAAATATCGTATCGCCAGATTCTTACACACCCATAATTGTTAGACAGTTAAAGTTTATTTGGAACCTGCCTAAATAATACAATAATAAGCAGAACAAATCACATCCAATTACTGCTAATATAAAACAACAAAATGTCTTGTAACAACAGAACCTGATTATCAGCAATAGTTCTTCATAGTTCTGAATTTTATTCAAAAAGATTGTAGCGTCAGTGGTTAAATACTTTAAGATAATGCTTGAAAACAAAATCTTTTATCTAAATTACTACCACATTTGTCAGGTAGAATGTGGCCAAAGTAGAAGCAGAAACCATAAAAATGTAAAAATATGCAAAAACCTCCCTGAGAACTTGTGTAATTAGACCAACAAGGAACTCTTCATCATCACTCAAGCTAAACTCCACAGACTTCATAATAAAGGAGTTCAAAAATGCTCCTTTGTCAGGAGGGAAATCAAGACTAAACAAGGTGAGCAGAACCCAGTTAGCTATGCAGTAAAACACAGACCAGGCCTCATTTAAAGTGCAGAGAAATGGGAGCGGTGGTGCACTGAGATGGTGGCCTGGAGCGCTGCAAAGGCATTGATATGCAACAGACTACAGACGAGTGCAAAACATACACACCAGCTAAACCCTCCAGCCCCTGCAGAACAGAGAACATGGGGTGCTAACATTAACATAGTCAGCTAATTATTATTCATTTAGACTCGCTCCAAGTCCCACAGCATTACGTCCTTAAGTCAGCTTTGTGCAGCTTTGGCTCTTTTTAATAAAGGTGCTTCAATTTCACACATCAGACATGCAACTTTACTGGTTTCATGAACACGTTTAAGCTAAACACCGATTGTTTGTTTATTCGCTTCACAAAGTAAACATTCCAATTGAACCTACTCATCACTCCATTGAGGTCAGTTTATTATGCCAATTAGTTAAAAGTTTCCAGGAAACCCAGCAGACTGCATCGAGTCACTGACTTGAGTCAGCGACTTTCCTAGCCTAGTGAACTAGACCAATTCTTGCTTTGCAGAGTTTGGTCTAGGCACGCTTCATTGGAACCCTCGCAGCCCAAACCACTGCTGTGTCTATCCAATCACAACTCGCTATAGTTTTGGTTGGGCCAATCACAGCGCTCTATATCATGGGCCAATCACAGAGCGGGAGTAGCCGATGACGTCAGCGCTGCGGCCGCGAACGCCGCGAACCCAAGCAACATGGCGGCAACTCGGAAAACACGTTCGTTTGAAACGGCTTTGTCATCAACATTGGATTATTTAGACTCCAACGTGCGTAAGTCTGTCTGATATACTTAGCGGCTTCTTATTTTTATCAAACAAAGTAGTGCAATGTCCCAGTACACCTGATATTCACATGTTTTTATACAAAAACGACAGAAATCATTGATGTTAGACGCTATTAAAGCCTCCCGCTTTTCCGTCGCCGTGATTACGTCATGTTGTTCGTCACTCTGATTGGTCCTAGCGCTATCCAATTGCATGCTGACATTTTGAAAGACAACCGTAGATCCCGCCTCACGAATGAGAGCCGTCAATGGTTCGTGGCCAGACTATATATTCACATATATAGGATGGCTTGCCAGGCTACGACTTTCCAGCAATCCCCATACAAAGCAAGCATGTAGCGACAGTAGAGAGGAAAATTCCCCTTTAACAGAAAGAAATGACACAATGTCCACTCTGACACTCCTGTTTGGCTGGTGAGAAGCTGTGCCACCACTAAAACCTCTGTACAGTTTCATTTGAATCATTGTGCTGCTTGACATTTCAACCCTCACCTACGACTGTGACTCTTTCATAAAAGGGTCCGACTAAAAGAACAAAATTGCAAAATGAGTTTCCTTCTCAAGGTGACCAGGCTCAGCCGTAGAAATGGAGTGAGGAGCTTGAAGTAGAGACAGATATGCTCAGGGTGCCAGACCGGCTCAGGGACCTGTGCCTGCCGATGACCTCACACTACGGCAACTCCACTCGGACAAACTACCTATTTTTTTTAACCAGCTAAGCACTAAAAACAAAAATCAGACTCTACCAACAAAACCGCTCTCAAAACAATTTGAGAAATTAACCAAAGTCTTCTACATGAACGTGTCAACGTCTAGCCGTGAGGTAAATGGAAGGTGCAGGTCACCTGAGCTGATCTGGGACCCTGAACACATCTGGTTACCTACACCGGATCTGGATAAGTGGTTGATAGCAAGAGTGAGACATTGCATGATATTTTAGGCCTGGATCATACTTGCTTTTTAGCCTCGCATTGGTGCAGGCAGCATCTTTGTTTACATACTTGCTGCTGAATGGCACTGCATTGCATGTAGTACTGGAGGATTCCGCTAGGGGGCACAGTAGAGAACTCAGACCGGATAGAGAGCCGGGTTTCTAGGATACAACCAAAACAAGCATGGCGTCAAAAGATCACTAACTGGTTAATTTTAAGATCACGGCAGAAAAGAAGACAGCAGTGGTATCGTAGATAGTATGAAAGACCTCTAAACCAGAGGCGGAGTCGCCACGGTGAGAGTGTCCCGCTCGTTTTGTCAACTCCACCTACTGGTTACTTGTATATTGCAGCGTTCGTCAGATTAATTCCAGGGGACGCATGCAAACGACACTCCAAATCAACGCAAGTTACGCCTTGAAGCCATTTTAAACATGCGTACACATCGTTAACAGCACGTATATTCCAGGCCTAACACTCATACTGTACGCTAACATTCACGAAGCTCGGTTGCAGACAGATAACTGGAAGAGAAAAAACGGTTGCAGCTCACTAAGGTCATGCAAAGTAACCTCAAAACCCTGTTTTCTAAATCAGAGGACGCTAGGTTGCTTGCTAATTAGGTGGAACCCGATTTTCTTCCTAACTAATTGTGCAACAACTTCCATTCTACTGTTAATTATGCTGCCTTCATCAATCATCCCTCCCAACCTGCTGTCATCTACAGACTTTATTGAGATCTACTGCAAAAACGTGAATCGCTGCAGTGAAACTGTGGAGTTATCCATTCCCATGGACCACATCTGTTAGTTTCTAAAGCATAAAATGACCTTAATCTGACCCAATAGAGCTGGATCACTGTCCGCACTGTGTTCTGTAACACTGCTAAGCATCATAGATAATCTCACTCAGATTATTTAATCTTTTATCACTGAGTTGATGTAAATCAGAAGAATTTTACCCCATCCTACTAGTCCACCAGGATGTTAGACATGGCCGACTGAACTCTGATGTTGTTTATTTTAAAGAACATCTGCAGAAACAGCCATCGTGCTCCTGCTCCTACAGCAGAACCATTAATTACAGGAGCATGCACACGTCTGTTGAGTAAGTTAGTGAGATGCAACGTCAGTCTTTTAGCTGAAGATGGCTTAAAGGTCATAACATCAAATGCCAAGTCTCTGATGTCGATTTTAACCGTTTTCGTAGACATTTTTGATGATTCTGATTACATTTTTCTGTATGGTTTTCTACTTTACTGAAGAAGTTTGAATGATTTCCACCATGCAGCTGCCCGACAGCTGCGGAACTTTTCTGCTGATTTCAGCTATAAATGTATGTTTTATTCATGCTTTATTATCGCTTCCTGAGGACCTGGAACCTCCCGCGCTGCAACAGTGTTGTCTTTTTCCAGCTTCATAAAAAAACAACATCTCACTGGTGTTAGTGCTCTGGTATGAATCAAGCTGTGATACAACTCAAACTAAACCAGATAAAAATGTTAAATTCTGCTGAAAGACCTTTGTTAGTGGCACAAACTGTCCTGCAGTTAACTACTAAAAATGAGGCTTAATTATGACCATTTGCAGTAATTAGACTATATTTATGCTCACACACACACACAAAATACAATGATTAATGCGGACAGTCAGAACAAGTCTGCACTGATGTAGTGGCAGAAAATAGATTAAATGTTTGCATTTAGATTTTTTAAGTGGTGATCATTACTGTTTAAATTATATGTATACAGCCAGAATCAGCCGTTTCAGGGCTCTGTCACTTTAAGAAACAAGCTGGAGCTAGCCACGCCCACCCACCCCCACGTAGGCTGCTATAAGCTGAGAAGCTCCGGTATCTGGAAGGAGCTCATAGGAGAGCCACTGCTCATACAGCAGCTGGAGAAGTGAGCCGTGGTTTTATGCTAATTTTCCTGTTTGTGACATCACAAACAGAGACTTTTTAAAACAGCTTGTTTTAGGCAAATATTTCCTAAAACACTGACTGAAAATGGATGGACAGATTTTTTTCCCACACTAGAGGCAGTAGAGACCCACATGGCTGCACAAAAGGATGCAAAAGGTGATTTTTGCACAATGTCTGCTTTAAATGACAGTGTTGGGGTCTGTTGGACACGCCTTATTTTACAAGGTAGTTAACACATCTTAGGGGGATTAAATTCATTTTCAGGGCAAAAGGGAACACTGCAATCCATCTGATCCCTCTAAGAACATCCCAGATTTTATGCAACCCTCCACCATAAAAATGGAGGCTTTAAACTTTATGATAATTACTTTTTGGGTCATTTTGGCCACACCGAGCTCGAAGGAAACACTGATCCTCACAACAATACATAAAACTGACAGAAACAAAGCTGCTGGGTGCAGCTAAACTCAAGTATATTACCGTATAAGGACGCTATGACTGCTCATTATGCTCGATTTTTCTGTTTGCTGTCTGTTGGTTCTGCAGCTGCAACTATTTCAGAACTGCATGAACTTTAACCTTCCATTACTGCTCCGTAGCTTAATAACATGACACCAGGGCACGAGAGCTAAGCTCTGCAGGTGCAGTTTTTGTCTCCAGAAATGGGAAAAAAAACAAGCTCCGTGTTCTGCTCTGACACATTTAACACGTAAACCGATTTAGGAATCATAAAATTTCCAATCAGCGCTGCGCTGGAGGCTGTGCTGCGTCAGCTCTGCGAGAGTGGACTCCGCCTCTCTGGGCAGCTTCTGCGATGAAGAAATGACTAGAAGTTCTGTTTGTACACATCACAGGACAGCAGGTGGTTCTGCTGCCGTCTCAGAGCCGGGTCACAAGCTTGACCTGGAGTGTTGTTCAGATGAGAAGTGAAACTGATTCAGTCACACTAGCCCACACACACACAGAGGGTGTCAAATCTGGAGACGCTAATGACTCAGATCAAAAACCTGCAGCGATCACACACCAGAACTGGCACACCTACAGGAAAATCACAGTTGTGTTGCACAGAGTGCACGTCCTTCCTGATCCAGAAAAAAAACTTTCACGGTGGACGGGGCATAGCGGGGACTGCTTACTATGCAGGTTTTCACACACAATCAAAGCACCATATGGACACTTAGAGAAATGTGCACATATTCACAAAAGACATGTCCCAAAGGTAGGAAATATCAGCTCCGCTCACATCTCAACCCATAAAACAGTGAAACAGATTCAGGCTCCTGTGGAGTTTGATGTCTGCATCTCGTCTCCGCGTGCACATCCGCTGCCCCTCCTGGCTCTGCATCAAGCGTAAATAACAATGGAGAGTTATGGCCGACTGGTGGCTCCTGTGTCATCTGGGTTGGACGCGAATCAAGGCCGTGCAGGAAGGAGAGGAGGTGATTAGTGGCTCTCCTTCCTGCACCTCCAGCTCGTGAAGCAGAAGGGTTTATGTGCCGCTTCAGCTTCTTTCTTTGTTTTTATGAAAAGCTTCCTGCTAATATTCATCAGCACTCGGGCGCCAGATTTAGTATTGCAATTAAGAGTAAAACAACCTGCTTGAATGCACAAAACTGTAAAAATACACATCCAGTGTTTTCACTGCTGTGTTGAAAATGGTGCTAGAGTGACAAATGAGAGGGTAGATGTTCATTCTTCATCTGCTGAAGCTTACAGTTGGCTGTTTCGGCTCGACGCTGTAATAAAAAACCACAAGAGTAAGCCTCGCAATCCACTGTCACCCAGCAGCCAAGCTGACAAAAAGCACAGAGCAAACAAGCAGCGAGACACAAAGCCACTCAGACGTGTGAACGTCTTATTAAAACTCAGACCTCTGAACACGTATTCTCTCTGTAGCCGGGTGCTGTAGGGCACGGCGTGCCTTGTCTAAGACTAGTCCTGCTCACCCACACTGATAAAAATACATCTGCAGGGACAGAGAGGGATCACAAAGTGACTTGCCTCCTGCTGCAGCTGCAGGTGCATGACTGGCAGCAGCAGCAAGAGGTTTGGCTGATTTTACAGCACTGGTGTCTTCATATGACACGGATGTGGTTAGGGGTTATAGAAAGATGTTCATGATATATTTGGATTTTATTAAGAATTCATTGAAACAAAGTTGAGGAGTTAAATAAATTGAAAGAATAAAACACAGATGTAGGCGGCTCTGTAGGAAAAATGCAAAACTGTGCAGATCAGCGAGGTTTGGAGGCTTACTGAAGGTCTTAAAGAGCTGTAGCAGGGAGTTTCCCCTAAAATGTGTGCAATATTAATGTCACAAAGGATTGCAATTAATCATTTAATGAATAATCCATTAAAGCTGCCTTCCCTAATGGCTCCTGTTTAGAGAAATAGAGTTGATTTTCAACTGGAATGACGGGCTAACGGCTAGTTCAAACCAGTCGAGACCAAAGCATATCAATCGTTTAAGGTTTTAGAATGCAGTCAATTACTTTAAAGGTGTTTGCTTAAGTTTATTTAGTCTTCAAGCAACACTAAAGAGTTTTAAACACAATTTAGGTTATTGCTTTCAAACTGGTTTCAGTGGTTCTTGAACCAGAAACTTGAGCTCTGCTGGCCAGAAACTTTGTGGTTCAGACAGGAACAAGTGAGTGGTGGAGCAACCGTCTCTGTGCCTGTAGCTCATATAAAGGCTAGCAGTTAGCTTTATCAGTTGGACAACCGTCAATAAAAAGCATCAGAAGAAGAATTTTGCTTATTTGATGGCATCGTGGCAAAGCCTGGAAGAAACCAGAGTGAACATCGGCGCGACCTACACTTGTTGGGGGCTCCGGCAGGGTTGTTTACGAGAGTTGTAATCCAGTAGGGGGAGATGCTGGAAACTTATTTAGAGTTCCTTTATTACTGCCCATTTGCCTCTTTTTTGTCTCGTGTTATTCTTTAGTTTTTTTTCCTCCTTGTTGTCTTGTGAACTTGTATATGTTTACAAAAACTATAAAATAAAGAATAACAATAACATTCCACCCTGATTCTTTAAAATGAGATCACTTTTTACTGCACATAAGATACCAACCACTCAGGAGTGCTCTTCAACCCCACTCTTTTCAACCCCGATCTTTTTGAATTTAGTGTTTGATCAAATTTAAATGATTCACTAACAATCAAACTGTTAATTTTCCTGAGAAACAAACAGTTTGACACTAGAGAGGTGATGCAACTGGATCAGTATAAAGACTGCAGGCCAATCAGCTACTAGGGCATTCTGGTGCAATCAACCAAATAAAACATGCATGAAAGCTGCAGAAAAAAACACTCATAATGACCTCCTGCATCTTCACGTCTGCTTAATTTGACATTATTCCTGCAAAGCTCGTTCTGGTCCACTGATGTATTTGCAACCATGCAGTACTGCGTTAACCCTGCTTAAAAGAAACAACGGCATCATAACAAACATAAAAAAACAGCAAAAAAACAAGAGAAAATCATTTCTCGGTAAGATTTGGTGTCTGTGTGTGAGTTCCGTGTGTT
This sequence comes from Aphyosemion australe, assembly GCA_006937985.1. NCBI lineage: Eukaryota > Metazoa > Chordata > Actinopteri > Cyprinodontiformes > Nothobranchiidae > Aphyosemion > Aphyosemion australe. Next base: position 4,417,129 of record SSNS01000002.1, read on the forward strand.
TGTGCGTAAGCCGCGCTTGTCCGCATGTGTATTTGTGTACATGTACAGCAGAGTTGAGGCCCGCAGCAGACGCCATAATCTCCTCACAGACATGCTTTAGGAAGAGATTATGAAAATAGTGGGAGCGGTTTGTCACTTTAGTTTATTGCTATTTCTGTGCTCACACACACACACACACACACACACACACTGGCCTGAGGACTCTATAAAACACCAAACAGTCCATTTCTGCAGATTAAGCACACAGAGAGAGGTGCCAACGCCTGAATGCAAATGTGGAGACGGTTAAGGTAGAAGAAAAGTGGACATGACTAAAAGGAGTAAAAGAGAAGAAAAGGCTGCACAAAATGAGACTTATTAGCATTTTCATACTCGGATAATCAGGATGGGTCATTTCCTCCTTCCCCATTTCTCCTCTCTTATTTTCTCTGCGTCTCTTGACCTTCTGCTCTCATTTCCTTGCACAGATTTCCCTCCACAGTGTTGCATGAAGGTCCAGAGTAAGAAGAGAGAATGTTTGGACCACTGTGATAAAACTATCAGCGCGTGGGAGGTGTAGCTGTTAAACTGTGTTTGTGTGGAGTTCAGGGGGGAGGCCGCTAATTCAAGCAGACTGGAAATGGTCACGCTTGTCCTCCTGGTTCAGGATGAAAAGAAATGTTTAGAGTGTGTTTTCCGGTTTTTTTGCCGTACAAGGCCAGAAAGGTGTGATTACACACCAGAGGAATCCCAGAGTTTCTAATTAAAACCAAACTATTTCAATGCTTATCTGAGCTTTTTTGAGCCGTTTATGGATGCAAATCCTTGTGAGGATGGAAGTGAATGGTTGGAGGCATGCGTTGGTGCATGTGCGAGTGGGTGACTTTAGCCTCAGAGTGAGGCCGAGTGTGCCATGATTACAAATCTGCTTTCCCCTGAGCCGTGCCACTGCTGATGGACAGCCGGCGTGCGTTAGTGGGACCATTTGGTCATTTGTGAATTTGCATCTTGATTCATTTGTATTTTATCAGGATTTCCTCATGATGAAAAGACATTTGGAGACAAATTTTTTAATTTCCTCCAAAAATATTATGAAATTGATAAAAAAAAGGCTAATTGTTTAATGCATTTTAATCATAATGACTTTGCCCTCCTGTTCCTACTGTACTACAGTTGCAGTCTATTTAGCAGCAAATCAATATCTTTTCATTGCGACCATCGATTCTATTGAAGACAAATTTCCGAAATGATGTCTGGGTCTGCTCCAGCCGTGCGCGAGGTGTAACCCAGCCCGCTCTGAGGCGATAAATCACACGGAAACCCGATTTCAGCTTGTTTAATGTGCTAATAAAAACGGCTGTATTTAAATGTAGCTGGTAAACAACAGTGTTGTGACATCAGTCCCATCTGTGTCTCTGTCTCGACCCATCATGAGAACATTACGGAGCCTTCGGCAGGAAGACGCATGCAGGGGAGGAGGAGCAGGAGCAGGAGGAAAGATGATCGATGCAAACCTTGCCACCTCTGACTGCCATCATTCCTTTCCTTCCTCTTCCTCCTGCTCCTCATCATCCTCTTTTTTCCTTCCCTCCTGTTTCATTCAGCAGGAAAGAGAGCAGCAGGTCTAACTCATCACGCTGTGCAGCAAAATCAATGAAAGAGATTGGGGCGCTGAGGAAAGAAAGAAATAAGGTATTTTTTAGGGGGTAGTGTTGTAGTGTTGGCTCCAAACCTTCAGATCAGCCCGTCAGCCACAACTCATGAGGAAAATCAAAATACACCACTTAAGAACCACACGGGTCCATCAGTGGATCTGAAAATAGGCAGAAGAAGCTCTGGTAAGGAAAAAAGATAATGAAGCTGCATGTGATATGCACACACACACACATGCATGCACGCACACACACTTTACTTCTAGGTGTCTTATTTGAGTCTCTTCCGTGATTTCACCATGAATCCACCAGACTTGAACACTTCCCGGCGCAGCACACGCCCGAAAACGAAGATTAAAATTCATCCAGTGGAGAGTTGGGGCACCAGAACAACTCCCAAGGCTTTGAACAGACATGCATGAACACACACACACACACACACACACACGGCTCATTTGCACACACAACCAGCTGCACCGCATTCCCCTGCTTCTTGTGCTCCTTTGATTGTTTTCTTTCATTCCATAAATTATAAATGTTTTCCTTTCTCTGGTTATTAATTGCAGGATGAAAACAGCAAAAACACGATATTTTAAAATAAAATCTAAGTAGGAAGCACTATGAACTCCATTTTTCACATATTAACCTCAATAATATTTTTATTTCCTTTAGTAACCTTTTTTAAATTTGACTTCTCTTATAGCAGCAACAATGAAATATGAAGAAAAAGACAAATTAAAACAGTTTTTAATCATAAGGGGAGAAAAAAATCCTGAAAAATTCCCTAAAAAATCCCTTGAGAAGATAAGATTGACCACTCTGCCTACTCCACTCATTCATTCACCTTTTCTCTCACATCTGTCTCCTTCAGCATCAATATTCCTTCAACCCTATTTCCCTCCTAATCCCCTCCCACATCAATTAACTCCAATTTATCCCTCCACTCCCAGTTTTTCCCCCACTTCAGCGTCCGCCCTTTCCCCCACATCGGAGCGCCTCTCCCTTGCCCCCATTCATTCCTCCAGTCCCAGCTGTGTGGAAACACTAACCTGCCCTTCTGGCATGCAGAGCAGAGCCAGGCTTTGTCCCTCTTGCTGTAGGTGCAGCAGCTCTTGCACACGCTGTACTGGCAGTCCAGGCACTGGCGCTTGGGGTTGAGCAGGAAGGTGAAGGGCGCGCAGCAGCGGATGCAGCAGTGATCGTTGAAACGGTGCTGCTTGGAAAGGATGGAGCATCTGCTGCCTTCCTCCGCGAGCTCCTGCTTCATCTCACTGAAAAAACAGAGAGAGAGAGGGAGAGGGGGAGAGATAGGACAGGGAGGGGGAGAGAAAGTGAGAGGGTGGTGAGCGTCTGGTCGAGAGGTAGGGAGGAAAAACGGCACAGTAGGTTATACAGAATAATTAGAGTAGCTGCAGTAAATGAAAAAATGAAAGGGGAGTAGGGTAATAAAACATTACAGGAGAAAGAATAAATCGGGTCATGGGTTTGGGAAAGGAATTCCATGCTCTCTGCTTCATTCTCTGTCTCTCCTCCTACAACAATTCAGTGAAATTAACGTGATGGCTGACATTCCAATTTGGATGGACCTGTCTTGCCTTGTTTCCCTGCATTAGTCAAACCACAGGAGAAAAGAGCAGGAACATCTGTTACCTCCAGGTATTCGATGATAAAGGTACCATAACACTAAAGTGGCATAAATAGTGCTAAAGTTTAGGCTCACGCTCCAAAGATACAGCCTAAAAGAAATCTGTAAAAAACAAATTCACCGTCACTTTAAAGAGTCAGCGCTCACACAAGAGAGCCAATAAGGCACAAATTCAGATAATTAGAGCTAGAAAGAAACAGAACCACTTGTCACAGTTCAAATACTCATTCAACATCCTGCAGCTTAACACTTGCTGTGGAAATCTTGCATATGCACGATACAATACTATGAGATACGATGTGAGACGATAGGATGTGAGACGATACGATGTGAGACGATAGGATGTGAGACGATAGGATGTGAGACGATAGGATGTGAGAAGATAGGATGTGAGACGATACGATTTGAGACGATAGGATGTGAGACGATAGGATGTGAGACGATACGATGTGAGACGATAGGATGTGAGACGATAGGATGTGAGACGATAGGATGTGAGACGATACGATGTGAGACGATACGATGTGAGACGATACGATGTGAGACGATAGGATGTGAGACGATAGGATGTGAGACGATACGACGTGAGACGATACGACGTGAGACGATATGACGTGAGACGATACGACGCGAGGCGATACAACGTGAGATGATAAGATGTGAGACATTACGATGTGAGACGATACGATGTGAGACGATACGATGTGAGACGATACGATGTGAGACGATACGATGTGAGACGATACGATGTGAGACGATACGATGTGAGACGATAGGATGTGAGACGATGCGATGTGAGACGATAGGATGTGAGACGATAGGATGTGAGACGATAGGATGTGAGACGATGTGATGTGAGACGATGCGATGTGAGACGATAGGATGTGAGACGATAGGATGTGAGACGATAGGATGTGAGACGATGTGATGTGAGACGATGCGATGTGAGACGATAGGATGTGAGACGATACGACGCGAGACGATACGACGTGAGACGATACGACGTGAGACGATACGACGTGAGACGATACGATGTGAGACGATACGACGTGAGACGATACGATGTGAGACGATACGACGCGAGGCGATACGACGTGAGATGATAGGATGTGAGACGATAGGATGTGAGACGATAGGATGTGAGACGATACGATGTGAGACGATAGGATGTGAGACGATAGGATGTGAGACGATACGATGTGAGACGATACGACGTGAGACGATACGACGTGAGACAATAGGATGTGAGACATTACGATGTGAGACGATACGATGGCTTACTTTATTTGTTTAACTTACATTGCAGTTTATTTTTGTGTAGTAAATATGGATGTTTTTGAAAATTTTGGTGGTAAATGGAAAAGCAACAGAAAACTGATCATATTTGGGCGGATACACCAGGTTTATTTTCTACCAATGACACCAGTACCAGGGTCTTTCCACCCATGTATTGGTGCACTAGAAAGATAAATACATGAACATACAGCAGAAAGGTTCTGAATCAACTAAAGTCCTGTAAGAACTTATCTGAGGTGGGGTTTTTTATTTGTTTATGAAAATGTTTTTTCATAAACGTATTCTGCAGCCAGCCACAAGGGGGCAATTGCTTTATTTTGTTGTGTTATAACATATGCTCATGGTTTTAATGGCTGTCTTGAAACTTATTCATACTCCTCCTGTATCTGTGGGCTTAGTTGGGTTTTGTGGCTTGCTCTTTTATTTCTACCCTGTTTTCAGATTGTTTTCTGGATCCCACCAGGTCTTTGTTCTCCAATAATCACACCTGTTCAGTCTTAGTTAATTACTCCCTCTGTGAATATTCATTCTGGGTTTCCCGTTGTTTTCTGCCAGATCCTTGTCATTCCCCTGTCTGTCTAGCCGCCCCTTGAAATCTGTTGATGCCAGTTCTTGTCTTGTTGAGTTTAGCTCATTCTGTTTCTGCAGGGCCCTTGGTTTTGCTTTGTGGTGATTACATTTTTGTCTGCTTGCTACCTGGCTGCCATTTGGGTCCTTGGGCTCTAAAAAGCCCAAACTTTATGATTTCACAGTTTGCTGGTGCAACATTTTGAGGTGCAATGTTATAAAGTGTGACAAGGGTGTACTTTTCGCAGAGTTACAGGTTTAGAGTGTGTTTTTAATGGCTCATTTCTTTGTAGACTTAGAATGTTGAGTGTCTTTTTGTGGAAAGCTCTAAAAACTTAAAGCAGTGAAGAAAAAGTAAAGGAAACAAATTTAGCCATTTGAAATAAATGTTTTCCTTTCCTTCAGCAGCCATCTGCACTCCTGTCTGACACACAGGCAAAAACAAGGCAGAGGAAAGAAACCACAAGACAGTGATGCATGAGGGGAAAGATACAGACTTTCTACTGTTGGACCCAAAGACTTGTTTTAATTCACTTTGGCATCAAATTCTGCAAAAACTTCTCTTTGTAGTAATTCCTTTAAATCCATTGTCTTTTGCTCTTACATGTCTCTTTTTCTCAATTGATGCATTTTGGACACAAGCAATTATTTCATATGTAGAAAACATGAAATGTTATTGAAATAAATGAAAAGTTTATTTGCATAAACAGATAAAAGCTATTTTGTATGAAACTTGGTTTTGACTCTGGTTACCTAAAGGGAATAGAATAAAAAAGATGCATGTTTAGAAATTTTTTTTATTTTTCTGTTCTTGCAAATTAACTCTTCAGACGTTTAATCGAAACATGTTTAAAGTGACAAAGTGTAGTTTTTACTATTAATCTCTGGAAATGTCCATCAAAATCAGTGTTGCCAGACTGGAAATGTTGAAGTATCGTACCAGGATCCTAAAATTATCGTATTTTGAGAAAAATATCGTACACTACTTAGTTGCATCCTGACATGACTCACAGCTTCTATATTAGTGTATCAAACAGTGCAAAATTATAGTCTTTAAAGTAGTTTTAGCTTTAGGAATGTCTCTGGATGCAATCTGTAGCCGCAGGTTCCACACAATGAAGATCTAAAATTATCGTATTATGGGATTTAAGATCGTACAGAGGGCTACATTACCCTACAAAAACAATAATTATTGTACATCTGGCAACAATGATCAAAATGTTGTTGAAAATGAATTAAATGATGCCCAGTTGTTGAAAAATATTGACGGCTTCGTAACATATAACCATAAAAATCGGGTCTAAAATACATCGGCGTGGGTCAAAGTCTCTGGGCGACGCCATATTAGACGCAATGTTTCCTTCTACGGGAGCCCGTGAGGACAAAACACATTTACAGATTTATAACAAGCGTTTACAAAACTTTCGCCATTCATAAAAGTTGTTTTAAACATTTACCTCTTCGCTCGTTGCCAGTGATGAAAGGGAGTCTGATGTCATTTTACTGGAGGTTGAACAATCTGACGAAGTACTCGTTCAAAAATTGCGCTCCCAGGGATTTTTGACCCTAATGGCCATTTGTAGGTAAGGTCTTACTCAAACTCAAAAATTCCGCTCGCTTGCAGTGATTTAGGTCTGTACTGCCCCCTATCGCCAGGGAAAATACACACCGTCACTTTAAAATCCAGTATATAATTAAACATTTGGTCGGCTCCATCAGAGCTGAAGTTGGGATTCAAGCAAAAAATTAATAAATAAATAAATAAATAAATAAATAAATAAATAAATAAAATAGAAGAATAGACAAAAGTATGTATGTATTAGGATAGTAATGCAGATTTTTTTTACCACACAGGTGTCCACAAAATAACTAATTTTAAATCTGACACCATATAATAAATACTAATGTTACGTCTAACATTCTAATCATCGATAAAGCCCCTCCCCTTGGAGAATAGTTCACTTTTGGTGTTTTTTTTATATAAATAAATCAATAAATAAATCAGTAGAAATGTAAAGGGTTAAAATAATGACCTTGACTGTATGCTTGGCAGCTTTATTCCTGAACTAAAACATATTACTCTGTGAGATGTACTAGCATAAATTAGGTTTTTATTTAGTGGTAAAAAAAAGACAAACATGTAAAGGTGTTACTTTTGTAAAACAAAAACAAAAAAGTGAAATTGATGTTTAATTCATGCAAACTAAACATTGATACAATAATCTTTAGGTCAATTAGGACCTGATTGAAAAAGGAAATAAAAGCAGCGGACCAGCCTGCAGAGCAGCAATGCAGAGCTGGTAACATAAATTATGCACATGAGTTTCCTCTCAGTGTTTGTGCTGACTGGGCAACAGGAATGAGCGATGGTTTGGATTCATTTCATAAAACAATCATCATCTCTCCATTCTGTGTGGTGTTTCTAACCAAATCCACAGAGAGGAGGGGAGTGAGACCCATTTGTCCAGCAGACATAAACAGAGATGCGTGATGTAGGGGTCGAGCTGTTGCTGCTGCTAAGGTGTGAAAAGGAGATCAGCTCGAATGGGCAAGTGAGTAAATTATTCAAAATGATCTTCACTGCAAACGGCCGAACCACAACCTTCTGGGCTTCCTGTGATCCTACAGATCCACACGTGTGCAGAAACGATACAGCAAAAGAAATGGACAGAATATCAATGAGAAGATAAAGAAGATGTTTCTGCATCCTCTCCTCCAACTTCTATTAAATAAGCGAAATGTACATTTATAATTTGGTACATAATGAACCCGTGTGCTGAACGAAGCATATTGCAAATTTCCCGGGTGTAATGTGTTCCCATTGGGGGCATTTCAATCTCCCGCACCCCTAAGTCATCAACGCAGCTCCACACGCACCTTCTCTGCTGCTCCGCTGATTGCTTTTTGCACGCATCATTACGCGCCACATATTAGCAAGACGAACAAACTGTTTCACGTTCGGTGTCGTGAGAAAACGGATGGAGGGGGCGGCCGGGCGAGGGTGTTGAAGGGCAGCGGCTTAAAGAAAACATGGATGAAGAATGTAGTTTTCTTTTCTAAACTGCACAGATCCGATCTGCGAGCATGCAACCAGAACAAGGAGAGCTAAACACATGATAGCAGCTTTTCTACTGAATCAGGGTGATCTGGACAAAGAGGTTGGCTGGAAATAATTTCCTTCAGTCCTGATTAGAATCAGTTCTGTTTCTGTTTAATAAGCAGAGCAAATTAAATAGGCAGAAAAAAGACACGTTTATAGGTTAGTATTGCAATAAAAAGTTAAACATTTTAAATGACAAGTAAAAACAGCTGACTGTCATTAGATACCTGAGAAATGAGATGCTTTTTATCTACTTGCATTAAAAAAATAACTTTTATTGAATAGTGAAGAGCAAATTTACTGAGAAACCGTTTTTTTGGTCTTCTACCCCTATGAAATTAACATTCATGGACTCCTCCATGGAAGGCTGTTGTTGATTTAGCGTCCAGGAGGAAGCAGAGCGCGTCTCGTAGTAGAAGCTAACATTAGCAACTCTTCAGGCTTGTATTATTTGTGGAGATAAAACATCAACATTGCAAAGCGAATGGAGGCAGTGGAAGAGTCGCGTTGCTGTTAGCCAATCAGAGTCTGAATATTCCAAACCAGGAAAAGAACTTTGGTATACACCACCTCGTTTTCAGTAAAAAAAAATTGAGAAATGCATTCAGAGGCATGGTAAGCCTGTAGGTGGCAGTAGTTCCCCAAATTGTTGGTGTCTTTGCAGATAAACATTCCATAGACACTCCTTCGCCTGTGGTCTTCTACATAAAGCAGTAGCTGTGAAAACAAGCTAGCGAGTGTAAACACAGGGCTAATGTGATTTCAGAGCATTTTTGTCACGGACTGTGACGTTGCAAAATCTAAAACTCTGGTTATTTACGTCCACGAGCAAATGCGGGCAATGGAGAATTTGCAAGTCTCCACCTTGGTTGGAGTTTTTGAAAGAATCGTTTTTGGTGCTGTTTATCTTCACTGTGGATGACAGGCCGAACCGTAGGAAAATATCTTTGTTTCGTGGGATACCTGCCTAGAGGTAGGGTCTAGCATCGCCTAGATAGGGTAAGGACTGTTCACATCCAGGTAGCCCGGTAATTTTTCGCACGCAAAACCGGACATGTTTTCAGCCCTCTTCCCAAGGCGGTCTGCCTCGAGCTAAAACCGGTCCAACAAATTCACGCCTACCATTAGGGTGAACCTCCGATTGGCGGATAGAATCAGCCAGTGGGGGTTTCCCGCATGCACGATTCATTAATATTCTGGATACTGAGGAGTTAGAGAGCCTCTGACTGAAGCCATTTTTTCTCTGTCTCTCTCTGCTGTGAGGAGCACACATACACACACACACACACACACACACACACACACACACACACACACACACACACACACACACACACACACACAGCTCAGGCCGCCTTTGTTTAATTTAAGGAAGACACCGCAGACTTCTCTGCACTCTTTTGCCCCGCCCACGTGCTCAGAGATGCACTCATGACATCACTGATATCTTCGTGCTAATTTTTCGCACCAATATTGGAGACCGCCCATGTACTCGATCACGTCCGCATTCCTAAGGCTGTGTGGAACGAATGTGGCTAGGCTGGGGCGGAGCAAAGTGGAATGGAGCCGATAAGACTCCAAATCCTGCCATTTTCTGCCCCCTTCTCCTTTGGCTAACTTCTACTTCCTGAAACAGGAGCGCCAGAGTTTTTTCCCACACAAAATGGCTCACAGGGCTCTCGTTCATACAAGACATTAGTGAATGAGTATTAGATCTGCTAATGGATTACCACCTTTTATAAATATTCATTAATCTCGCAGATTGAAATATGCTCCATCTTTTTGCACAAATTCATCACATTTATTTTTGCCATAAGCTCCTATTGAATCCAGTCCTGCGTGCTACATTGAGTCATAATTCTCTGGTGGTATTTAAAATGCAAATAATGTACTTCATCATAACTCAAGCCTTCCTGCCTTAATGCCAACATGATTAACTGCAGCAGCTTGAGACAAATTAGTAACAGCGAAGTTGAGCGGGGGCTGAAAGTTTCAACTTTCCAAACTCCACAATTGAAAACTATTGATTATGCTGATGAGCCTCCGCAGTGTAAATGGAGATGGAGCGGAGAGTTTAGCAGCAGATGCAAACTGAATACTGATTCATTTTTTTATCGTGATATCAGGATCCTTTGACTTGCGGGATTTGATGATATGCAGAGTATTTCTGGCAGCCTGTCACTTCCAGCAAAAGAGGCTGTCGCTGAAATTCTGTTATCGTTTTTCTTCTCCTCGCTCTCTCGTTTTCCATCAAGTCAGTCCTCCCTACCGTCGTCGCTCTCTTGTTCTTTTAGGATTATAATCCATTTAAAAAAGGTATTGTAATGACATTTTACCATTTTGACATTTTACCGTCTGACAAACAGAAAGATTAAGGCATCTTGCCTTCTGTGAGCAGTTCTCGTCCTCATTCTGGTTTTGGATGATTGATAGAACCTAAGAAAAAACTTTGTAAAAAAATTACAAAACAGTTTCCAATTTTTTTATTAAATGTGATTTTAAATAAACCATTAAATATTGAAACATCTAAGTTAAACAGAATAAAGTATTACAGTACAAGAGGCCAGCATCCTCATATTAGGTTCAGTTTTTATTAACAGCATCAATCTGAGTGCAGTTTGGAATAAAACTCAAACAACTAAAACTACAAATAAGATTTATCAAGAACTCTATGAGATTGCAGCTGTACAAACATTAGCAGTTAGTGTGTCCGGCTGCTTGTGCTAGAGCTAGGGCTCTATTCCAGCCACATGAGTGGTCCAGTGTAGAGGTCAACCGATATGTTTTTCTTTTATTGCTGATGGCGATATGTAGCTGTCATGGTCAGTCAACAGCCAATCTTCATGGCCGATATCTCGACGTTTTTCACCTTATTTGCATGCTGAAATGAAACTAAAACCATTAGTTGATGCACAAACTTCCTGAAGCTGAATCAGTTTTTGAACTCTGAATTTCACCAACTCTTAAGTCTTAATTTTGTGCACCGCTCAGTGTTAAAATCAGACATCTAACTAAAGTTAATCAAACAAATCAATTATCTGACCAAGTAATAAATATTCAAAATTGGTATATAAAAAGAAATTTTAGTAGAAACATTTTTTAGAGCATTTGTCATGCAGATGTTATTCAGGGAATGTATAATATACATTTAAATTAAATTCTTCTGCAGCACCGTACTAACGGGATGTGCCTGACTTTAAATCAGCTTTCCTACGGAGGTTTATCGGCCAATGCGATAAATAAAAAATTGTAAATATCGTCCCGATATATCGGCCAACCGATATATCGATCTACCTCTAGTCCAGCGCTGAGCAACGCTTTCATTGGCTGCTCATCTGTTCTTTATATTAAAATTTTAGAGCAACCTGTTCTCACGTGTCTATCGAGGAAAATTAATTTCAAAAATTTTATCGCCCAGTAAATTGCAGTTTTTTGGGGTTTTTTTTGCATTAATCCACTAGTCTTTATACATAGAGCAGAATATTAGTGAAATCTTCATATTCTTCACACATCTGATGCGGTTAATCCAGACAACCTGTGTGATCTGAGCTCATTAAATGGTCAGTCACTGTCGAGGAAATACTCAGAGACTCTGAACAGACTATACCAAACCTGCTCAAACACCGTGCAGCAAGGCCGTTAAAGTGAATTTCCACAGATAAGGTTCTTCAGTTAGATAAGGAAGCACAAAAGCACCACACATGAATCCAGGATGAAAGTTTATTGACCATAAAAAGTGATTCTGAGCTACATCCATCAGGCATAAGCAGGAGGATTGGTAGGAGAGAGTCCTGGTCTACAGCGTTTTTGACTCCAAACCACCAAAACCACCATCTAGTGTCTAGCGGTGCAGCGGTGGATCATACAGCTCACAGGGGGGCAGGTATAAAACACACTTCACTGATAAGACTGCATTATTGAGTTTAACTGTGTTCAATTATTGATCTGTGTGTTTTCATCTATACAGTAGCTAAATGGACTTGGTAACGCTCAATCGATCCTAAGCTTTAAAGTGCTTACTGTGGTATTAATTGAAAGTGGCCAATTTCAAATGTGATAGCGTTGCCTTTTTCAATCGTTTTTCTTTTTTGGGTGAATATGCACATATGAATCCTTTTCACTGCAATCCAAGCTGAAGTAAACTGTTGCACCCTGTTGCTCAGCTGTGTGGCTGCAGATGTGTTTTTATTTATGCACACGCGGGTTTCTGCCATTTGGACACCTTGTGTGGTTTCAATCTGAAAGATTTCCTATCTGATTCAGGATAAAATATTTAAAAAAAAACAACATAGGCGTACACTCTGGGTAAATCAAAGAGCAGAACTTCAGGCTCGACCTCAAGAGTTTCATCGTTCATCTAAAAAAAAAACAACAACTGGGGTCGCTGCTTTCTGATGCTGCAACCTTGTTCATAAATGTAATTGATAGTGCACAATTTTAAGTAATGTTGATAATCAAATCAGTTTTATTGATGTAAAAATTTTATTTTTAAATCTGTAAAAAAATTGCATTAATTGGGGTATTTTTTACCAGTTCTTTTGGTTTCTACCGATGATTTTGCATGCTGTATTGTTGCGAAATGTCACTCAGACCTCCACCGCCCTCTGTGGCCAGAATACCACACTTGCAACTTCAGAGTGCTGGTAGTAAAGTGGAGCTGACATGCCTGGCGCTGCAGTCTGCTTCCAGCATGTTTCCTGCATGTTTTAGATCATGAACACAGCTGATTTGTTTGATTTAGTGATGAACCGCTCCTGTAGACACTAATGAAGGCTGAGGAGACATTTCAGCTGTTAGATTAAGGTGTTAAAAAGACGAACGCACAGCAAGGAGATAAGTTTCACTTTTACTAACGGACACTAGGGGGTGCTAAAAACAAGCCAAAACTGCCAAGTGTTCCTCCAAAATGAAAACTAAGCCATTGTTGTTACGTTTGAAAATCTCTATCTCAAGATGAATTTAAAAGGCCACGCTTGTTGTTTTATAAAGTTTTATCCGATCTTTTCCACCTGATTCTGGATTCTTTGAAAATCACGTGATTGGAGCATCCATCCTCGTGTACGCATATATACATAACAGCTTAGAGACATACTGTAGAGTTTGCTTTCTGTGAGATTTTACACAGGAATGTAGCAAAAGGCTCCATTAATATTGCTGTTCCTCTTCACATGGTGACCTTGCTCAGGTTCACTCATCTGCTGCATGAATAAAGAGAAACCACATCGATGTCGCTGTGAGTGCCTCCCTTAGTCTGACCTGTGCACTGAATAAAAGACAGACCGTTTTATTTCCGCCCCGTTTCTTTGAGATCACCCGTCTGTCATTGTGTAAAGTAAAAGCTCAAGGTGACCACAGCAGGATTTAAGTGGCGTTGGGGCTCTAAAGGCTGTTTTACTCATTTAAAATGAGCTCAGGTGGCTAAAAATACAATAATTTCACCTCACAGCAGGATAATAAATCCTATAGACGTGTGTCATAATTCTAAATGTCAGAACAGGAGCGGCACTCTCGCTGTCTGAGTAAACCTGCTGCTAACACTGATGCTATTATGTCACATAACTACATTCCTCTTTTCCTTTCTGTGCTGCTGCATGCAGAACGGCTCATGCATCCTAAAGACACAACCCATGAATACCTCTAAATGTATTTTTTTAAATCAGAGCACCAGAGCTTGGCTAGTTTTTGTGGATTCTTTGTGAAAGACATGGAAAAAAAGAACAAATTGTGCAGATATTTGAAAATGAAACCATCAGACAGGTAATTCAAGTGACTTGTTGCAGAGATTTTTAAGAGTACTTGAAGCTAATAATAACCGCATTAGCTACCAGCTCTTAAAGCGAGTGTGTGGCTCTGCTGAGAGAGGTAATATTGACACGGCTGAATGCCTTTTTAATGTTGAGTTTATCCGCAGCTTTACAGCAAAGTCGGAGCAATTATTGAGGGCTGCACGCAGGAGAAGAATCAATTACACACACCTCCTTGGCAGATTATCAAGCTGCACGTGGTTTCATATAAAAATCATGTGTGAATCCAGCTCATTTATTTGGTTTTTGAACAAAATTTTCTGTTTTATCTTGAATCCCTGTGCTTGATTTGCTCTTCTCCAATATTTTTCCTTCCAGGTAGCTTGTAAATTTTACATTTTGACATCGTTGGTGCGAGCCTGAAGGAATCTGTCTGACACACTCCAGCTGCTTGGCTTATTTCCCACCGAGTTTTCAAACATCAGAGCAGCCCTCTGCGCTTTTATCTCCTCTCTTTCCTTTTCCTGCTAATTTCAATCCCTTCCTGGCGAACCGGTGGCTAACATGAAGCCTCTAGGCTGCTGGGAGGCTTCTCCTCTTCTTATCCAACAGGCCAGTAATGAGCCCTCATGTTGGGAAACAATCCAAGTCAAATGTGTGCTGCTGTGATAACGTATCCAATCAGAAAGCATTGCCTGCATGACAGCTATGTGAGGAAACGAGGAGAGCAGGAGACTGCATTTTACGGTCTTTTACTTACAAAAAACACAAAACTTGTCAAAAAGCAAAAATAAACGAGTTTTTCCTTCGTATATTATATTGTTTAATCCTTAATTGACTCATTATTGGTTGATTAAACTATAAAAACAGCTGTGCCGATTTAAATTCACCATCTTTTTCCTAAAAAGATCGTTTCCCAGACTAAAGACTCACTTAAAAGTCTGAACATTTCATTGTATACCGAGGATTAAAGGCTTAAAAAGAAGTCACATATATTCAAAAGCTCTTTGAACAAAATATCGACAAAATGTTTAATGGAAACAATCCAGAAATCTCCTTTAAACCATACTTCAATGCCTCTCATCAGAGCTAAAGCCCTATCAGCACACTTCCTTCAATCCACTCTGCAGGTGACAGGTAAAAAATGATTCTTTATTCATGCTGAAAAATCCAACTCTGCATGACAAGAATGCAAAATTTGCAAACTGTGTCAAGGAACGAAGAATAAGCATTGTCTGGAAACATGCAACATCCGTGCAAAAGCTCATAGATTTCCTGACAAACATTATTAACGATTAGATAAGTTGTTTCCTATAATCCCCCTGGAGCATCTTTGTGTGCTTTGGCAGCTTTTTTGTCCCTTAAGCTGAGAAAAAGACGATTGTGGTGCCAGTGGCACTGCACAAAAAGCAACTTGCTTTAGCCGAGCTGGAGGGATTCCAGGTGTGAGAGAGGAAGTCACAGCTGTAGGTAAAGGCGAGTCGCTAGAGAATGAGGGGCTATTTCTGCTGCAGCAAAGACACGAAGCTGCAGAGGAAAGAGAGGAACGTTAGGGTTAATTCAAGCAGAGAAGAGGAGACGATGGTTCTATTCCATCCCTGACTGGATGAGAGGCGAGACTCCAGATCCCCCTTCAATTCTGAGGAAACCTGTCCAGCAGCTGCACCTTAGAGGGCGTATGAGTGTACCTGCGTTACAGTCATTTTGTAGGAATTCTTTGGGGATAAAAGGAAGTGCATCCACGGTTTTGGCACTTGTGTTACACCCCGCGCTGATGCACACATCCAATCAATATGTTCCAGCAGGAGGACTCGTATCACCTCCGCACACAGGGACACAGCAGACACAAAATTAGCCTGGCTGACACACCTTCTGGGTCCACAGAGAGCGGTGTTTGTCAGGGGTAATTTTCAGAAAAGAGGAACACATATACAGTACTGACTGGAGAAGAAACTGCTATCAATAGCAGCCATAAAAAGGAAAAAGCTGCAAAGAGCTTTGATTTGAACTGCTAATGATGACGTGAGGAAGCAGCGGTTTAGGAGCATTTTGACAAAAAAGCGCCTTAATTTCTCAGTAAAACTGGCAGTTATATAACCAAAAAGAAGTTCTTTACAGAGGATACTGAATATTTGCAATGAAAATGAAAATAGGAAGAAACAAAATGCTAATGATGGAGTTTCTGTGCAGCCTTGTTTGCAAACAGATCAGGAGTGATGAGCCAACAAGCGCTAATGCACAGCTAACAGCAGACAGACATGCATATTGGATTTATGATAATTCAGTGCACATGGCAAATCGATCGAGTCAACATAAAGACACTCACTGTGCTTCACAAAACCTGTCAGGTAAGATAAACAGTTGAGTGAAAGGTAGAAAGAGGTAAATCTGGGAGGGGAAAGCATGTATGCACGTTTCTAAATGAATCTTTCAGTGGAAGAATAAATCAGCAGGCTTTGTACTGAAAACCAATAAAAAAAAAAAAAATTAGTCAAATGTTCAGATTATGAAATAGTAGTGAACACAAGAGCATAAACAAACACAATCAAAATGAAACTAATTTAGTTAATTTGGCACATGAAGGGGAATCTTTTACAAAGTCCTTCAAACAAACCAAAACACCAGAAATATGGATAGAAAATAAAATACGACCCACAAGTTGAAGCCAGAACAAACAAGTCTCCCCCTAGTGGCCGGTTGCAGAATTAGACCCAAGCTCCGCCCCCTCCATGTTAATGAATAGGACATTTTCCTCACTAAACCAGCCTTTCCACTGACTGCAGCAAGTAGATGTATTTTAACCGCGAGCTCCCATCTCATCGGCAGCATTTAAGACGTGAAACGCAGCGAAAGCATTCCACGCATCCACGAAATGACCGAAGAATTGCAAGAACGTTCGTGGTTTCGGCACTTTACGCGATAACAAGCAAGGGGAAAGACGGCAGCATGTTTCTAAAAAGGTCTGTGGTTATTTTTGTTCTGTGTACCTCGGCTACGGAGGTGTCACACGTGATGGAAATCTGCATGTGACTTTTATTTTGAAGGTTTCCTGATGTTTTACACTGCTTCCTGTACCAGAAACGTGCAAAAAATAGACTCGCGGCTAGTGGAAGTGCACCCATCCACTATAACAGTGGCTAAGTGCCGTGTACTATGTTTCGCCGACATTACGCAACGCTTACGCATCCGGTGGAAAGGCCCGGTAAAAATAAAAATGCACCTCAGATTATTTTTTCCATATGTTGACGTTTGGTTATTTGCATAATTCTTACTGTGTCGCTGCATGTTCTTATATTTATTCATCTAACATATTGTAACAAATTAATGATGTTTGCAGGTTAGTAGGAAAAACACAACATGGCCTCGTCTGCAAACAGGATATTATGGTTTTTTAATAATAAGATGGAGATGTTGCATCCTTATCTACACTCCATGCAAAGCACACACTGATTGGCCACAATTGTGAAACCATTTCCAGGTGACCGACTGGTTTTCAGGTCTTCATGTCACTTTGACACCAGCTTGTTTTAGATCACGTTGCATCAGGACATTGTGCAACAGAGAAGAAAACAGTGTATTCTTGCATCTCAGCATGGACACTGCATGGCCGAGTTCTCTCTGAAGCCAGACCATATAATAACAAGAATATTGAGTTCAGCTGGAGGCTGTAACGTTAGTCATCCATTACATGCTGGTCAAAGCAGCAGGAAGGCTTTTATTTTATGGAGTTTTGGCTTTACAGGAAACCATCTCACTGGATTAAGTGAGTCTGTCTGCTCATAATAAATAGCCATCAAGAAATTAACATAAAAGATTTATAATTATATTTAAGGGTTTAGATCATTGTCTTCATGCTTTATTCTACCTCGCCACATCTTCTGCAACTAAAAGACAATACAAGTGTTTTGTATGTCTGAGTTTGATTTGGATGGGTCAGCATGGAGAGCTGTCTGTTTAACGGTTTAATGAAGCAACAAGCAATGACAGGACTGACACTTCACCCTGATTCTGACACATTTGTGAGACTTGAGCTTATTAGGAAGCAGAGGTTGGCGCATCAGTATGTGTGGTGGGTCTTATAATGATGCACACAATTAGGCAGCGCTAGGACCATGTGACTTATTGGTAGGGACTGAAATCAGTCAGTGGGGCAGTCTGCCATAGACTGTGGAAGAAGAAGAAAAAGAAGAGGAAGAAGAAGAAACCCAAGTCTAAATTGTCCAAAGTTGATGCCAAAGTCATTTCAAACAAGTGCCGTTCCTGAGCCGCCGCCATCTTTGTTGTTTTGCTTCATCGCAACTCTGCCGTCATTGTAAAAACATAAAGCTTTGCCATAAGGATGCTAAATTCATCCAATTTCTACCTACAAACATTAATCGTTGTCATTGGCCCAGCCTGAACTCAGTCGAGTAGACCTGCTGAGGCTACAATGGAGCGTGGATAGACCAACCTGCAGAGCAAAGTCTTTTGCTACAGCTAACCTAGATTTCTAGGCTAACATGATTCCAGAAAAGTGAAAAACTCCAGATTTCTGCTTTAAACCACATTTACACATATTTGAACAAATACAACATTTTGCTTCAGTCCCTCTCTCAAATGCACCTTCTCCTCATCCAGGACTAATTACGATGTATTCTCTCGCTCTGTTGTATACCCACTCCATTCACACCGCTAGAGATCCGACGTTGGCAGATCAGACTTGGCAGAATCTGCATGAAAGGGCACGCTGTGTGTTTATTTCACCACAAGAAAGCGTCAACCTCCACAACCCCAACTTTCAGCACAACAGACAGCCTTGATGGCAGCCATTAATCTCCTCGACTGATCGCCGTCAGCTCGCTCCCTCTGCCAAGAAATGTTGGTGTTTTCAAAAAAAGAAAAATTACTAGAGAATAAAAGCAAACTGGAAGCTAATGTTAAATCCTTCTATAATTCATACAGAAGAGCTAAATTTGCTATAAAACTGTAGATATAAATGCCCACAATGAGTATAAATGACTATGTTAAAGGAAGTTTTGTAACTGATTGGAGCCTTGAACACAATGGTAAAATAAAAATGACAAATTAGAGAAAAACTACTTTTCATTGGGATTTACTGTAGGTGTAAACCACGTTTCTCCAGTAATATGACAGGTTTTTCCTTTCCTCTAAGTCAAGCATCGGTTATACGGACCTGACCTACGTGAGGACAAGCCGTTCCTAATTTGCAGTGATAAATTCTCATTAAAGTTGAAACGAGTGGCTCGTACACGCCAACCACATGTGTACACAAGACAAACTGTTCCCTGGAGTGTCTCGCAGAAGTTAATGAGGATTAACCTGGCTGGTTTAAACTGGGACGAATTACGAGTCCTCAACAATGAATGGTTCAAAGTAGCTTCAGATGCTGTGAAGATGAGACTGTGATTCATCCCACTAGGCATCACTTAAAAACCAATCAAGTGATTTCCTAGCCTAGAAATGTCGATCGCAGCAAAAGATTTTGCTCTGCAGGTTGATTTAGCCACGCTCCATTGGTCAGGCCTACCATTGGTAATAGCAATTTTAGATCCAGCCAATCACAGCGCTCTATGTTTGTAGAGAGATTTTGAGCGGGCTTAGCACCAGAGCTCTGATGGAGAAAAACTACAAAAATGTACGTCTGTAGATTATAAAGAACTGAGTAAAATCTTTAAATGGGATTTTTAAAATAACACCATGACACTGGCCTTTGTTTAGGACTAGGGATGTGTACTGGTTTAATTCTGGCGATACGACACAGGGGAGACGATACGATATATCACGAAATATTGCGATACATTCAGCAAGATGATATTAGACTGAATTTATTGTAGGAAAATTCAATAAACAGTCCAAACTGATACGTAACATGTTTAACATGAACCATAATAGAGGGATTTACATTTATATGGTGGAAATAAAACCCGTTGCACACTGCTGCCAACTGGTGGTCAGCGTTTGAATTGCAATAAAATAAAAGGAAATACACAAATGTTTGCATGTAAATTCTTCCAACATTTTGATACACGGCTTTTGAATATCGATATAATATCGCAGGAAGAAATATCACGATATATCGCCATATCGATATTTTCTTACATCCCTATTTAGAACTGTGTGGGGCAGAAAGAATACAAAATGAAAATCCTCGTGGGAGTTTATGGGGTGAAAGTATCAGTGTTGTGACAGGTGATGAGAGGACAACACGGCTGCCTAAAGCCACAAACCGACTGATGGACAGCGGTGACAGCAGGGTGAGGAGGAGAGATGTCATGAGCTGTGGTAGGAGTGAAAGACGGCATCAGACGCTGGAGGAGAGTGATGATGAAGATGGGTAAAGAACTGGACTGCAGCAAAAAAAACACATTTTTAAAGAACAGAGGAAATGGTGATATGAAAATGTGCACATGGATGAGTCATGGCGGGACTCTTGCTGATTGCTACGAGTCAGAGATGCTGAAGCTGGAAGAGGAAGCAGCGATCTCACGCTGACATAAATTCACACGCGTGTTCCAGTCCACAGGAAACTGCTTCTTAAACAAATATTTGTGATGTAATTCTGCGTTTGTGTGTCAACAGTCCTGTGCACACATAGTTAGGATGAGATGAGCATCAGAGCACTGCAGATTAATACTCGACAAATCCTTATCTAGACATTAATCCCTATATTAACACAGCTGGTGCATAATTATACCTTCCTCTATGTGAGCATTTAGAAAAAAGTATCTAAAAGCAGTTTTCCTGTAAAACTCCATGTGGTTTAGATGAAATTGTTCCTCCTGACATTCGTGGCCATTAATGTGTTTTTTTTTTGTCAGGAAAAGTATTTTTTAATTTCACTGTGGGGATGCACGTGTCAGTCATGCTGATGAATCATAATCCTAAACCTCCTGGTAAATTAAAAGGAAGCCAGCCTCGTTAGAAGGTGTGACCGTTGTTATGGCAACAGGAAGTGACTGACAAGGTGGTCCAAGTCGGAGAGTGGGAGATGAAGAGAGGCTAATTAAGGAGCATGTTTGCAGGACTTACATCCACCCTGTTTAAGATTTTATGCCTCATCCTTTCTACTGTTCATGATACGCTGACCCCACCGGCTACCCACAATGCATCACAAGAATATTCATCGTATCAGCAAGAGGGTTATTTGATAAATTAGACATAAATGATGAATTATGTTGGTAAATTTTTGTCTCATAAAATAATTATGAATGACCTCAATATCAGATCCAAGTTTAACATTTTAATTATTTAGACCTAGTGTTTTTCTGAGCTTATAAACATCAGCCAAGTGTAGATTTTTAAATTAGCTATAAAGTTTATGTATCATCTGTCCTGAAATTGAAGATGGGTAAACTTTGAAAACAGGTATAAAAAAGTTTCTTTTAATCCTAGAGAAGGTTTCATGTGGATAAAATGAAGAAATATATTTTTTAAAACATTGCAAAATCCGAAAAGTGTTCATTCCCTTATCCAGAGGCGTGTCCAAGGAACAGCCTGGGGTAGCACATGCCACCCTTGGAATCTAATTGGCCACCCCAGGTGCCACCTCACTGAGTTCCATTTAAATTTATTTTACATTGTCCACAAAAGGCTTGGGGTTATATACCCCAAAACAGTAGGGGGCAGTATATTAAAATTGGTGTCGCTGTGATAGCCTGGAGACATAATCATAATCGTAACCCCACCCCCCATTGGAGATTCCACGAGGGAGAATAAGCCGCCACACCCCAAGCCCCCACCGTCGGACATTTACCGACAGAAAGTCCAAACGCAAAGCCCCCCCCCAAGACATTCGCTGACAGAGAATCCGCGCAGACCCCCCACCCCCCTCGCACATGATGGGGGTACGAAAAATTCTATGGATCCAAGGGTGGGCTTCACAGAAAGTAACTGAGAACCACTGGTCTAAGCTAATGATGCGTTAAACCAGAACGAACCATTTATCCGCGACCGCTACAACCTCATTTACATACATACGGCTCTGACTTCAACAACAACAAAGTAAACGTGGCTTTAAATTCAAGCATCACTTGAACAAATATATAATCATAAACATTAGGGATGTAAGAAAATATCGATATGGCAATATATCGTGATATTTTTTCCTGCGATGTATCGATATTCAAAAGCCGTGTATCGAATTTTTGGAAGAATTTACAAACGTTTGTGTATTTTCTTTCCTTTTGGTGCAATTCAAACGCCAACCGCTAGTTGGCAGCAGAGACTGTCTTTTTTGTTTATTTTGAAATGACTTCTGATAATGCAGATATTAATTACTCCTTTTATTTTTTACTTATATGGGTTTTGTTTCCACCATTGAAATGTAAATCCCTCTATCATGGTTCAGATACCTCCCGTTAAACATGTCACATATCAGTTTGGACTGTGTATTGAATTTTCCTACAATAAATTCAGTCTAAAAAAAATCGCTAATATCGTCTGGCTGAATTTATCGCAATATATCGTGATATATCGTATCGTCTCCCCTGTATCGTGATACGTATCGTATCGCCAGAATTTTACCAATACACATCCCTAATAAACACCATTACTCAATTGTTATTTTTTAAAATGTGAACTTTCTACAACAAGACCAAGACACTGCAGCACACAAGCCTCCAGTTTTCTTCCTGGTTGGCGAGCATCCATAAAGATTGCACAATTCATGCATTATACACAAGCCGCAATGCAATTCAGACAGTAGAATCTTTCACTTTAATGCTTACAGACCCAATCTGCCACATTCTGGGAAAGACTTACCAAAAATTATTTTCTATTAGAAGCTACGAACGACCTGTAGCTCACATCGTCTGAGATATTGTTGTAATACATAGTTATCCCCATGGAAGCCATTGCAGAATTACAGCAGGAGATGTGGGGCTTGTAGGAAACAGCGTCTCTGCCAGGGCTGCTCGGCCGCAAGTATAAAACAATAAAGTACCTGCAGCCGGGCCAAACAGAGCTCATAAAATAAACCTATAGCACAGCAATAGAAGGACAGCACAAAGCGTATAGATAGAGGACAAGGGCAGTGAGTGGACAAATGGTTGTTCCTAGGACATTATTAGCACATTACATAATATCCTCCATTTTTATCTCAACATATGTGTTTGATTTATATGCCAGATGGATTAAATGACTTCAGCAGCAGTGTGTTGGTGTCACACATCTCCAAGAGCTTCCCTCGTCCTTGACGCTACTATAAATCACTTTAATGTCCTGAAAGCTTTCTTACTAAAATGACTTAATTAATACATCCAGCTTGAACAGTGACCAAAGACAGAATAACAAATGCTCGCGTAACGCCAGGTTGTAAGCTGGAATAATAATGTGTCGCTAATAGGAAACGGGGCCATAAATTACAGAGCGACCTAGCGTTTTGAGTCTCAACAGCAAGAATCAGAGACTTGGCTCCACGTTACCTTGGGAACTGCCTCCATGAAATTAAAACTTCAGTCTTTATGTCATGTAGTGACTAACCAGAAACAAGACAATGACTCATAAGTTATTATATAATCACAACTGCAGCACAGGCCTCTCCTCAGGTGTTTATCTGACCTTTTTTGTCTTCTAAACTGAATTTTAGGGCACAAGTTTTTTAAAATGCAGTTTTGTTCACACAACGCATCATTAAAGGGATACTATGCAGTTTTGGCTTGCTTTTAGCACCCCCTAGTGGCCAAAACCAAAAGTGAAACTCATCTCCTCACTGTGCGTTCGTCTTTTTAACACCTTAATCTAACTGCTGAAATGTCTCCTCAGCCTTCATTAGTGTCTACAGGAGCGGTTCATCACTAAATCAAACAAATCAGCTGTGTTCATGATCTAAAACATGCTGGAAACATGCTGGAAGCAGACTGCAGCACCAGGCATGTCAGCTCCACTTTACGAAGTCCAACAGAGACCGGACCGCCACTCTGATGTTGCAAGTGTGGTATTCTGGCCACAGAGGGCGGTGGGGGTCTGAGTGACATTTCATTAACCCTGTAAAGGGTCATTTTAGCACAAACTGGCTCAAGAACATGATTTAAAAATATGAAAAAAGTTGCATAGTATAGCTTTAAGAATTTAGTCTAAAAAGGATCTAAGCACCAGGACCCATAGGAGAAAGAGTTTTCATCTAAAATCTCGTACTGCTGCTTTCTCTGAAATTGTGACATTGAGCATTTTTCAAATAGACTCAGATAAAGAAAAGAAAACAAACTTGTCTGTTGTGTGTGGACGCTACTCTGGTTCCTGCCTTAAGTTTAAGAGTCTTTTTTCTCAGAATCAGTCAGCAACAACAAAAATATAAAAAAAACACACATTTCTCAGAAAACGATCAGATACAAGGACTGAAATCAAGAAAAATAAATAAATAAGCCAAGAAGTCCAAAGAAAAAAAGTAAAAAACCTTCAGAAAATTCAGCAAAACTATTGATCAAAACTGCTTTAAAAGAGTACAATAAACAACTACAAAAGAAACAAATCAGCCCTGGATGGAAATGGTTTCATAAAAATATTGAACGATAAATGAATCATAAGAAAATCAAAAATATGTCTAGACTGACCCGAATGCCTCTTAGACTCTGTGGTATGGAGGCCTGATACTGAAAAAAATGACAGTAAGTAAATAAAATAAATAAGTAAATAAATAAGGAAATGAAACTGAAACTAAATAAGTAAATGAATTATTAAAAAATGAGGAAATAAAATAAAAAATAAACAAACACACAAATGTGGAAACAAAAAACATATTTTATTTATTTATTTATTTATTTATTTTATTTATTTGGCAGGATCAGTCCTCCATAGTGTAAGGTACTTTAAAGTCAACAGAAAAATGACCAACATATTAACAAATTTGAACCAAAATACTTTTTTTTCAGGAAAGATGGAAAGAAAAGTTGCAAAACCCAAAAGATTGATGAGCGTAAAAAGTGTTTGAGTCTGTGGTTTTAACCCATGTTTTTTATGTCATTTATGCCCTAAAACTCTGTGTGTGTGTGCGTGCGTGCGTGTGTGTGTGTGTGTGTTCAGGGCTGCCACAGACTCTATGATTTCTAATTAGTCTTTATAATGCTCCTAGTGTTTGTGTGTGTGTGTGTGTGTGTGTGTGTTCTATCTGCTACTGTGAACACATCCTACTGATAATAGCAGCTACATTTATACGGCTTTTGCTAAAATCTCTTCTTTCTGAGCTTCATTTAGCAACAGATTATTAGAAAAAGAATATTTGATTTACTACCTTTTTAAATATTCATCAACCTCTTGTGCATTTATTGAAAGATAAAAGATAAAAAGTACAGAATACTTCAAATAAAGTGCCTAAAGTTATTAAGGAGAACACGCAGCAGCAGCTTTTTAATATCACACAAAGCTGAGCGTCTGCTTAGGACACTAATAAACAGAAAGCATCTAAGCATGAAGGCAGTTACTGGAGCATTAAGCCTGCGGGCCATAAGGCACACATACTGCAGGAGTGTAGAAAATGTATCTCCCCGCTGAAGCTCCTTCTGTAGCATTAATGAAAACCATTTATCAGTGGATTTAGAATTGTCGCGCCTCGTGTTAACAATGCAAAAACGAACAGGTGGCGAATGGATCGCTGTTTGGGATCAAACTCATCTGGCCCCGTGCACAAGCGTCACTCGGACCTGCATGAGGGGAGCGGTGACGGGGCTGAGCTGCTGTGCTCCAGTGCAGCGACCCGGTCCTCACATGTCACGTCTCCGCTAAGAGCAGAGCGACCGATTAACTGAGCACACTCCTAAATCAGTGTTTAATCACTAGAATGACAAGCTCAGCTAATTATTTCCCTCCTCCTCCCTTCCTCTGTCATCTCCCACCCTGGTGTGCTGCCAGCCCAACTTCTCCACTCAGGCAATAACGGGTTGTATCAAATCATCATTCAGAGCCGTGCAGTAACTGTCCTGCTAATTATTACAACCACAAAGATACATTCCACCTCATTTCACCTGTCTGTGCTGCTGCTCTCTGCAAGTTTGACTAAATGTCTGCTTTTGTTTGACTTCAGCGATGATTAGCTCTAGGAACTCTTATTTTGAGCACCAAAACACAAAAGTGGGACATATTATGACTTTTTTTCTTAAGTTATAAAAGTTCTATGGACGATACCAAACATGTTCATGAAGGTTTTTCTCTAAATCCATCTCTCATAAAGCGATTTCAGCAGTTTTATTGTTGACAGTTTCAGTACCTTCCAGAATGAGTCATTTCAGGGCTCTGTCACTTTAAGAAAAAAAAGCTGGAGCTGGCCACACCCACCCATCCCCTGATTGGCTGCTATAGGCTGAGAAGCTCTGAAATCTGGGAGGGGCTCAAAGTAGAGTCGCTGCTCCACCAGCACCAGCTCTCTCTTGCACATGAGAGGTGTTTCTGTTCTAATTTCCACATTTGTGACATCACAAACGGGGACTTTTTGAAATGGCTTGTTTTAGGCACATCATTCCTCAAACCAAACACTGACAGAAAACAGATGGATGGATTTTTTTTACATTTAGAGGCAGTAGGAACCCACATGGCAGCACAAAAGGAAGCAAAAGGTGAGTTTTGCATAATACGCCCCCTTTAAATTAGTGATCATACAAGAAAAATGTGTATTTCTCTGTGTGTGGACCTTTTTATTATTGTGACTCTGCAGGAAATGAAAGCAGAAATGAATCACAGGTAAACAAGCTTGGTGTGTGACTGTGCTACACTCTAATTCCCAAAAATCCTCATAGAAACAACCGTAGGAAGTCATTAAGATGCTCAAATCATCTCTTTTTTCAAAATCAGCATGACAGAATAATCAAAAATTTAAAAAAGGGTTCAAAGAAAGTGAGGAGGACATAAAAAAGAGAGAAAACACTTCAGGATACTGATATGAGCATTGGTCCCAAAGCCCCAAGAGGGCACTACAACGTCTCGTTTACTCCCCAGTGAGCCTTCAGAAAGCACCTTTTTTATTTTATCACCAACACCGCGCTTATGAACTGCAGCTAAGTGCAGTGAGACAATGAATCAGATCGTAAAGCGCTTCAGCTGGTGGTGAGAATAAATTACCATTATCCTACTGCCAACCACTGTGAGCATTTAGGCCACCATAAACGCTGCACCGGCGCTGTGAAAAGCATCATCAAGGATGCACCGAGCCGTAACCGCGGACTTTTCACTCTCGTCTAATCCAGCCAGCCTTACGGGAGCTCAGTAAGAGCTCCCCTCATGAGGATCTGACCCTGGTTAAGTTTTCCTTAAAACTAAATAGGCTTCTTATAGCTCTAACATCTAGCAGGCCATTTCGCTACTACATTAGGCTTGTTACTGTTTGTTTTTATGTTTATGAGGTCAAGTTTTGCACCGAGAATGAGTGAAAAAGCAGCCAAAATCGTTTAAAGACCTTCAGGAAGCCAGAAAAGACTCATTCAGGTGTTTGCATGTTTTTACTCTAGAACTTGGAGCATTTCCCTGACTTTACTTGTTTATTATGCCACTAAACATGAACTATGAATTATTCAGGCATAAAAAAAGCTTCTAAACTATTTAAAAAATGAAAAGCAGAGGAAAAATAACCAGTTTTAATGCACTTGGCTGCTTGGAAATAATACAATTAAATAAAGGATGATTCATGAAGTCCTAATACAGTGTTTGCGAAAACTTTTCAGCCACGCCTGCCAAACTGGTAGACGTGAGAGCGTCTCACACAGGACATTTTTGAACCACGTAGGACAATGTCCTCGCGGGCTTCAGACTTGTATCTATTTAACAGTGGGTATTGTGGTGACCTCTGACCTTTACATATTATACATATTTTTATTGTGACAATAATCTGTTGACATAATTTGAAAAAAGAACCATCAATGTGATTTTCTGCCAAATTCATAAAATGAGGATTAACAGAATTTATTAGGAAATTAATAGAGATCATATAATTATTATAAATGATTATGAAACACCAGAAACAACATATTATATATGAAAATATTTCTAAATATTGTAATGATCCATAAAGGCTTTCTGTGACTGATGTTGTAGCCTGGTGTTACTGTTCCTTTAAGAGACGCTGTGGCTGGTTGAGGTGAAACTGGAAGTTGGAGATGCGGGTTTATTTCAGCTGTTTGTTAAACTACTCTAATAAACTGCTGTTAAGGACAAAATGTCATTCTGTCTGATGATTTAGTTCATCACAAATATCACAATATGAAGAAATTATCTCTTTTTTTTGGGGGGGGGGCACTGTGCCGTGGTCCCCGAAATGCCTAGAAACGGCCCTGGGTGTGGGACTGAGTTTTGAAGGTGATCTGAATTGTATCAAATAAATAAATATTACATGCTTATAAATTATTATTATTATAAAATTACGTGTAGTGGACATATCTGCCTACATTTTCCTTTTCAAACACTGTTTTGTTTTTTATGCGACTATTTCCTGTCCTGCTGTCTCTTAGCTGCATCTCCTCTCAATCCTCCAGAAAAACTGCTGCCTGGCTTCTTACTTTTCAACTCACAAGTTACTTTTGAAATTAGCCGATCAAAAAGATCCGTCGACCGCAAAAATAGCAGAATGTGCGGCCGCGCCAGTGAGGTGACGTCACCGATGCACGGGAGATGATCTCTGCAGCAGCGGAGCGCGTCAGGCACAATGAAAGAGAGTATGAGCAAACGTGAACGATCGCGTGTTAATTATGGTTTTTTTTGGGTGGCGCCACTTTGTGAATGTTACTGTGGCCGTGCGCAGGACGCAGCTGCCCGGCGGAGCGCATCAGTAATCAGCGCTCTGCCGCTGTCCATCCTCTCCGCCCAAAAGAAGACCCGCTACACTGAGAGTCCAAATAAATAATGAAATATATGTAGAAACTGGATCTTTTGAGGGGGAAGCCAACAAACAGTCTGCAGTTTTCAGGAAGTTTATTTTATTTTGGCACGTTCAGAGTAGACGCACGGCGTCGGTCATAATGTCCGACGATGTGAAGTTTTTCGTCGGACAATATTAAATCACGTCGGTAATGTCCGACTGTCCGACGTGTTTTCGCAAACACTGCTAATATGTAGTGCTGCTCTCTACTACTGGACATTTTGTACTAATTATGTTATTATTTTTGCACTTATTTTTATTCTTTGCATGCGTGATTAAATCCTAACTATACAGCAAAACTGCATCAAATCTAAAAACTAAATGATATTTTTTGTAAAAGCTGGAAAGCATCGGAAGAATTCAACTAAAAAAGGGAATCTCAGGTCCTTTTTTTGTTCTCTTTTAACATCCTTGTTCAAAGTGACAGTGATGGAGTCAGATGGAGAGAGCTCTGTCTGCTCTGAGGTCTGTGGTCCAGCCATGTGTGGACAGGCCAGACTGGTCGTGACAACTTGGACAACAGCACTCCCTATGGGCTCGGTGGAGAAGGTCATTTTGCAAGTCTGCACAAAAACGAGAGCGTCTGGGAGTGAATCTTAAATGGGTCAAAGAAATCTCACTTTCTTAGTCCCAAAAGGGAAACTAAGAAAACAAAAGAGGAAGGAAATGTTCTATAGCTGCTTTAATGACTTATTTCTAACAGTGCAGTCTGTAAGTAGCAGAGATGATGCTCTCCAGCACACTGGATTAAAAAAACAGCACTGTCTTCAAACTGCTGACATTCAGCTTTGAGTGCAGCTCTGAAATGGGTAAACCCTAACCCTAACTCTAACCCTAACCCTAACTCTAACCCTAACCCTAACTCTAACCCTAACCCTAACCCTAACTCTAACCCTAACCCTAACCCTAAGTGGGTAAACACTGGGCCTTGGGAAGCTTTTAACTTCTAGAAAATACAGTTTATATAAATGATCCATTATTTTCTTACAGGTATTAGATAAGAACGTAAACAAAAACTCTAAAAAATCACCAAATTACACTTTATTGTTCCGCTCAGCCAGAAACCTGAGGTAAAAACAAACATCCACACTGTGTCATAAAAAAGTTCTTTGTTTTCCGTCCTTATTTTAGATCATAAACCCACTAACAGGACACAAGCTTTCCTTTTTCATTTTCACAATCCGGCCCGTGGTTGGGCCTGGCAACACTCTGCGGCGCGGAGGCCAAACACCATGATCGTGTCTGAGAAAGCGTTTCTCACCCTTACAGCTGAGCTGTGCAGCTGCAGAAAACACAGCAATAAAACTCAGTAAAAGTCAGTAAACTGGTATTAGTCTGACCCCCGTGCACTCTAGAAAAACAACAAAAGCTGCAACACCAAGAGGACCATTATGTCTGTCACAGTTCCGATGAAAATGTGTCTAATCCTGCTAAATATAGCCGGCGGAACGTTACCCAGAAGAACCATATACTTAATTGCAATTAAAGATTAATGTTGGCTCTCGTTAAATGAAAAAGAGATATGTATTCCACATGTTTCCGCCACAGCTTTTCTTCACCCGACCACAAGCATAATTGCAGATGTGGAGCTGGCGGTGATTCAGAGCGGCTGAGTGGCGTCCCCGGGGCTTAGTCCACCTACACTGTGATACACTGTACAGCATCCAGAATTAACTGTTTACGATGGCTGCACATTAGGAGAGGTGAGAGCACGGATATTGGACCGGCTTCACAATACGGCATTCAGCTGCCGAGAGTGGAATATGTGCATTAAGAGTCTAGCCAAAACCACATGCCCCCGGGAGAGA
The DNA here is from genome assembly GCA_006937985.1 of Aphyosemion australe. Classification (NCBI taxonomy): domain Eukaryota; kingdom Metazoa; phylum Chordata; class Actinopteri; order Cyprinodontiformes; family Nothobranchiidae; genus Aphyosemion; species Aphyosemion australe. The sequence goes on from SSNS01000002.1 coordinate 4,447,756, forward strand.
AGTGGAAAGAGAGGGAGACAGAAAGTAGAGCTGCAAAGAAGAAAGAGAAAATAAAGGATCAGGTGGCTAACCCAAAACACACTCTGAGAAATGAAATGTTGAATTTACTTAAAGCAGCAATTCAGAAATTTCCCCTTTTCGAGAATTTTGTATGGTTTTTAAGAAATCTGTAAAAGCCCTGTGATATAATGTAGGCAATTTTATTTTGCTAATCCCGTCCCCCTCCCATAGAGCTCTATGCAATTTTACTTGACCGCAACTCAGCATTAGCTAATAGCATTTGACATCTGCTTACGTACAGATGTCTTAGCCTGCGTGTTTGCTAGAGTACCTAGACTGAGCAGCATTTTTTAGCTGTTTACAAAGAATCATGGATCGGTTACAAACACCTTCACAGCCACAAAAAAATACAGATTCCACTACTAGCTACTTCTCCTCGAAGACAATCGTAAAAAGCAGCCCGTGGACTTACTATGCTCTCAAAGCCTTACATGCATTTCCACTAAGTGCACTTCATAGAAGGCTGCAGTGTGAGATTTGGGATGGGACAATCTGTTCCCGCCTTCATACTTCCTGGTTCCAGAGCCAATCATGTGGGAGCCTGCTAGGTTGCCAAGTCTGTGCCGGCAAACGCTGCTGACAATTGTAATTTGACAATTTGGAAAAGCAGCAGCGTTGTGGAAAATAATGGAAGCCAGAAAAAGGATCCTTTTTGTTTTACTATCGGATAAACATAGCTAAACGCTAACGTTGAGCTAACAATGCTAACATTGCATAAAAATAGTCGGCTCTAAAATTTTCTCACTACTTTAACAACTTGACATGTATTTCTCTACTTATGGTACATGATCTGAACTTGTATAGAGCTTTTCTCAGAAGACTCCAAAGCACTTTGCACTAAAGTGTAATTACAGCGGTACGCAAATTTGCAACCCTCCAGTTATGGGACGGCACTTAACTCCTCTGCCACAGTTACCCCAACTTATCAGCTTACTGTGTATGACTCGTTTTCGCTTATCGTCTAGTATCTTCTGGCGCTGATCCAAAGCTGGCAGCAGATGCTCAGAGCGGACTTGTTTGTTTTGAAACATGGGCTGCAGTACCCAGATTTGACCACATGGTGTCACTCTTACTTCCTGCACATTTGACACAGCTTGGTTGAGTAAATTCAACATTTCATTTCTTAGAGTGCAAGCAGCAAATGCAGAGTCATCGCTAAAAAAGAAAACAGCCATGGTTTGGGGTTTTGAGTTATTTTTTAAGCAGATATTTATATTTCAAACAAATTACAAGTGAGAAACAACATGCAGCTGTCAGGAAGCCTGGAAGTTTCATTAAACTTTACATCAACTTAGAGAGAAAACCTTGACTTGTGAGTAGTTTGACAGCCGTAACTTTGAGAATTTCATTTTATTTTGGCATTTAACGGCTTGTTGGGATGGTAATTGTCTTTTAAAATATTCTTTATATACAAATATGACAACAAAACATTTTAAAAAGTATAAAGCAGCATTTCTAAAATAATCTGTCAGGATCTGCTCCTTCTCCCTCAGATGTGTTGTCCTGTCTCCCCTCGTTAAGTGTTTATTGGACTCACCTGCCCCTTGTTATCCTACCCTCCTGATTGCCCTCATGTATTTAAACCCTCTGTTTGTCCTGGTCTGTGTCAGATCCTCGTCTTGTCTACCTGCTGTATCACTACCTACCATTATTCATATGAAACAGTTCTTTTGCCTGCCTCCTGTTCACCTGCATTTTGGGTCCTACAACAATCGCCACATGACATAATCAGATGTTCAATAAAACAGCAGCAAGCATGTCTTATAATATTGTCAGTAGAGATTAATGCTCTTTATTCTGATATTAGAGGAATAGTTCTAATATCACATTACTACAGGAAGTTCTGTGTTAGATTCCTCATAAAAAAGTGTGAAAACTCAGATAAGAAGCAAAAATGTCTTTAAAAAAACAAGAAGTCCAGATGCCCTTAAAATCAATAAAAAAATGACTAGATGTAATGATCTGGATGAAACGCCTCTGAATTTCAAATTCCTCAGGAAAAAAAATTCTCATGCATTATAAAGATGGATAATTTCTTATATATAATTTTTTGTATGAGTGGAATTTTAAGGTCTTCCCATGAAGTTCTTGACAGAAATAATAGCCTGAAGGATAAACTGAAGTGAGTTTCAGGTATCCACCATTGGTAAACATTTGTAAAGGGAGGATGTGTGTTTGCTCCGACCGTGTGACTCCAAACAAGGGAACCGCGGCACAAGCTGGGCTCAACCAATCAGGGGTTCTCATGAAACACAATAAAAAAACATATTGTCACTTCTAAATGAATAAACAATAAAATGTAAGTTAATCTAATTTTTTAACTCAAATCGGTGCTAAAGAAACATAATAGAAAATAGTCACAAACTACCAATTTCTCACTCAAACTACAGATCATTCATTTTGATTGACAGGTGTCCAGACCTATCACGTGATGCTATTAAATGCCGGCGCCTTCTCCTCTCACATCTCACCACAGCGATGCTCTTTGGAAGACCCAATGCTGTCATTACTGGCGTGTTTTGATTACAAGTCAGTGAAACGTCTTCATGCACGTCTGGCTAATTGAAATCAGAGTTTATGTTGTTTGCTGGCGTTTATGATTCCCCGAATGTCCCAAAAGACTTCAAACGTTCCTCATTTATGTGGAAAAATGTCTCCATATCTGCATTTCTCTGCACTCTAAATGACATTTCTTTAAGTTGAGGGACGTTTTTACTTTGATTAGAGGGCAAAAGGTTGGTTAGTGAAGTTTCCAACAATAACACTTTGCTTTAGGCATCTTTAATTTGGAGAAACTGGATGCAGCAATAATTTGTTGAGACCTTCTCTGTATTTATACTCTTTGTGGTTGAAGGTCATGAGGAGTGTGTGACTACTTGTTTAATTATGCATGTGAAGAGTTCACTTGCAAAAACAGATAAAAGCCATTTTTGATCAAAATCACCAAATTTTATTTTGAATGGTGTCAAAATAAAGCAAATGAAAAGTTGGATATTTTTGAAAATGTTTAGAAACGGAGTAATCTGTTTTTGCTAATGAACTCTTCACATAGAGAGACACAAAAACACAGAGATATCAGATGAGTCAACCAACGCCAAGAGCTTAATTAGGTTTTTGGAGTTTGTTCGTCACACTTTGAGATGCCGAAGCTGCAGCAGGACTCATTAAATCCATTTAAAAGCATTACATAAACGATAATAATCCATCGAATCATCTGTATTCTAGCGGGATCATCACTGATAAGGAATGAAACTGTAATTTAAATGTAAATTTAAGGGATGCTCCAATCGGAATCTGGTGGTAAAGATCAGATATAACCTCATAAAACAACAAGAGATAGAGATTTTCAAATGGAATAACAATGGCTTAGTTTTAACTTTAACTAGTTCCTCTACATCAGTATTCATCATTTCTTGGACGACAACACCGTAACAGGCGGGGAATTCGTGTTAGCTAGTAGCATGCTAATGCAGAGCTAATGATGCGTTCAATTTGTCCTCGGAACTCGGAAATCCCGACTTCCGAATAGGAAAAATCAAATAAAATGTCCCGCAAAGTCGGACCCCCCAGTCGGAAACTCGGAAGTTTTTCAGAACTTCGACCTCGAGATCCAAGATGGCAGCTCTCCGTATCAACAACAGTAAGTTTAGGTTGAAATGTGTTTATTTTACAAGACACACATATAAGAGTGCGTTTAAAATCAATGTTACTTGTAGCGCTTGCATCTCTAAGCTAAACTCAGCGACTTTTTACACTAAAAGTGTTGTTTATTAGTCGTCTGTGATCGTTGAGAGCTACCAAAAACAGCAGTTTTCGAGGACGCCGCCATATTGGAATTCTGACTTCTCCGACTACAATAACCAGAACGATGTTAACTCAGGTGTGGCGTCATTCCTAGTTCCGACTTCCTAGGTAAATCGAACGCAGCATAATGTGTCGCCTCAGGAGAGAGAAAATATCTCCAGTTTGGATGTATTTTAAAGGGATACTATGCAGTTTGGGCTTGCTTTTAGCACCCCCTAGTGTCCATTAGTAAAACCAAAAGTGAAACTTATCTCCTCGCTGTGCGTTCATCTTTTTAACACCTTAATCTAACTGCTGAAATGTCTCCTCAGCCTTCATTAGTGTCTACAGGAGCGGTTCATCACTAAATCAAACAAATCAGCTGTGTTCATGATCTAAAACATGCAGGAAACATGCTGGAAGCAGACTGCAGCACCAGGCATGTCAGCTCCACTTTACTAAGTCCAACAGGGACCGGACCGCCACTCTGAAGTTGCAAGTGCGGTATTCTGGCCACAATTATTTAAAAATGTGAAAAAGTTGCATAGTGTAGCTTTAATGCTTTGCTTAAGTATTAGACCGGGACACGGTATCAGCAGCTACTCAAAATCAAATGACTCGGACTCGGATTGAGGGCAAAAAAATGTGATGATTATAATAAAAAGTTACAAATTACAAAAGAAAGATCAAGAACGTTTTGTAAAAAGAATTTAAAACCTGCAGAACAAACAGCCATTTCATTACACTAGTTAAAGTCGTCAAAGTGTTTTAGTGGATCATTTCAGAAGAGTTCATAAAACCCACGAGTGGATTTACTTTAATTTTAAAGTGTTTTATGTGGGTTTTAATACGAGTGTGGACCTATAATGTGGATTAAAGCCTCTAGAGAAACAAGGGAACAGCTTTATAATACTGCTGCTTCTCTTGAAATCCTTGACAAAAACAATAAAAAGAACCAGAATGAATCTCCAGTTTTGCTGCCCGGACGGTGATGTTGAGCAAATCCTGCTCGTTTCCTCACAACAAACCCCCCAAAACAAATAGTCACCATTACAAACTGGATTCAGTGGAGGAGAAAATGAAAACCAATAAATCGGATGCAAAACATTCCCCTGCTGCAGCCTGAGCACCGGTCCGTTGGCGTTCCCGGGTCCCGCGGTGTCATCGCTGCTGAGGTTTAAGGTTAAAGAGGAGCAGAGCAAGGGAGATCCCCGTCTGACTGATTAGCTGGCGTGCAGGACTGCAGGGGAAGCTCTACGCTAAATGAAATTGTGCATGTGTGTGTGCAGCACTTGTCGCTGATGATGTCATGTGATGTAATCAGATTACATCTGCAACTGATGGGATGGCATAAACACTTTACATTCAGGACTGCAGAGAAAAGCTTGTGTGCATCAGTTTGAGCAAAGACTGAATTCTAATGGAGGTAAATAAAACACAGCTGTTAGCTTCAGCTGCTTTCATTTTTATAAAATCATCTCTGATCCAAATCGCTTCCACAAATCAGAATTGATGTTTTCATTTCGTAGGTGCATGAGATTGAATAGACGGCAGAAGATAAATAAATATGACGATTTTAAGCAACTATATCAAGAGGGAAAATTGTGACGTTGCTAGGCAACAACAGCTGGAAGGACATTGAGAAGCTTCACATGAAAGGAATCTGTAAAAAGGTTTTATAATCAAAGCGCCGGAGTAATAAAAGTTGTGTTTAGTGTGATCACAAACACTTAGAGAGGACTAACAAACGGGTTTTATGCCTTTCTGAGTCGCTGCTGAGCGGTTTGTCTATTAAGAGCAGGGAATAAATAGCAGATGGTACCTGTCAACATAACTAAATCTCATGAGAGACCTCTCCACTCGCCATCCTGGCACGTCAAACTGACGCTGCCATCCGGATGTGGATGAAATGGTGTTATAATTAAAACCTGTGGTGATGAGTGTTAACACAGACAAGGGCGGCTCGGTGGCGTGGTGAGCACTGTCGCCTCGGAGCAACAAGCCTGAGGATCCTGGTCTGAGTGTGGGTTGCTGCTGTGCCTTAAGGAGCAAAGTTTCTGCAGCCAACATGTCCGCCTATGGAAGAAATAGTCTCACCAGAATAAAACTTTTGTTAGACATTTAATTTATGACACTGAATATTTATTCTGTGAAATTATGTATTTGAATTTTTTACACTAGCAAAAATGTAATCTGTGAAAATTCAACAGAAAAATCTTCAAGAACAAATGGGGTGACCTCCTGGTGACACAAGCCAAAGCAATCATCACTCCATCAAGCTGAGTGGCTTTTAAAATCAAATTATGAGGCCTCACTGGTGTCACGTGATCAGAGAAGCGTCATGTGATTGGCTCAAAGTCACTCGACTTGATCGAGTGATGATTACTTTGCCTTGAGTCACCAAGAGGTCACCTCAGATGAAATTCAACAGTAGAATTTTTATGGATGAATTTTTTGCTGGTGGATGTCAAAGTGACAATGTGTCGCTTTTATTCATCTCTGGAAATATCCATTGAAATGTTGTTGAAAATTAATAAAATTATGTCCAGTCGTTGAAAAATACTGGCGACTTCGTAACATATAACCATAAAAATCGGGTTTAAAATACATAGGGCGCGAGTCTAAGTCCCTGGGGGATGCCATGTTTCCTTCTACGTGAGCTGGCTCAGGGTCCTGCGCCTGCTGATGATGTCACACTAGATGACTGGCTGGACGTACGATTTACGGAAGTTACGTTACCATGTTAGAAAACATTTAAGCGGTAAGAAACATGAATTTAATAACAAAACTGCTAAACTCTTTCCAAAACCTATGTAAAATAACAGAATTGAAAAAGTGATGCAATATATTTTGGCTGAGTGGTGTTGCCGTAGTTTGACATCATCAGCAGGCGCAGGACCCCGAGCAGATCCGGAACATACGCCACCAGAAAACTAGCATCAGCATTGCGTTCTCTAAATGGAATTAACTGAAGGACTATCAACGTCTGAGGAGTCACGCCGAGGTCGCATGCTTTCTGCTTTTTTTTTGTTTTTTGGTGCAAGAGCAACATTGCAACCATTCAGTCAATTTGCAGGGAGGTCAGTTTCCTGGATTTTAGGAAAAGTGCAGGTAAGTGCATGATGTTAGCTTTATCTGCATCACTCTGCAGCAGATTACAGGTAGCTAGGTTTTTCTCTGAACTACACATGCAGATATTAAATGAAGTATAGTCCCAGTCCAAGACAAGCAAACAATACACAAAAATGATCTCGACTTCAAACAGACTAAAATAACTAGCTCTCCCATACACTCTTGAACATTAGCCTCAATGCTAATTATTTTGACTTTACATGCAAATTATATCAGCTCAACCTACATTCGCTCTTAAGAAAGAGAATAACATCTGGATGTGCAAAATTCGGAAAAGCATTTTATTTCAAAAACAATATCAAACAAATTAATTTACAAGTTGAATTCTGTTAAATGCTTTGGAATGATACCAACACAGCTAACATCATGCACTTTCCTGCATTTTAGCAGGAAATAGCTGCAGGTTTGGTCCTGGACCAATAATGTTAGCGACCAGAACCAACGTAGTAGTGATGTGAATCGAATAGTTTGAACGGCTCTTCAAAGTGAACGATGAGAGCCGAGTTCTTGTAGAGAACCATTATCGACCTGGTCCAAGCACTTTAACCTCACTTTGCAGAAATCAACACTAACCTTTGAAATCAACTGTTCAACTGTGAGGAGCTTTCTGCATCAAACTTCATCTTTCTAACCTTGTTCATGGAGAGGAAAGTGGGTCAATTATTCAGACAAACAAAGCCCTGTTGTTGTCTCGCTATAAATTGCTTAGCTCTCCTGAAGAGGCATCAGCTCATCCAACCTTGTCCTGCATCTCAGCAACACTAATGAGAGTCTATGCAGCAGGTAGAAGTAGAAACTGAGGAGGAGACATTGAGACTGAATATCTGAGACATCGAGAGCAAAAAGGCAAGAAAACACCTACTTTCCTGTTGCAACCAGCTATTTCCCTCTGACTGAAAACAGCACTTGACATTTGGCCAGAGACAGAAGTAATCACTGCAGGGCTGCAGATGCACAAAGTTTCAGCTCAGTTGATTGCTTTGAGTCTTCCTGCAGGAAAATCTGGGCTTTTTCTGGGTAGGAAGGAATAGAAAGCAGTGATACGTTCGCATGCATTTGAATCTCAAAGCCGCATGCATTCACTTTCACACACATTCGTTCAGCCAAGGTTACCGAGGAGAAACCTATCTACTCAGTCAGCTGGAAATGCTGAAGCACCGTCGTCCACAAGTAGCCGGGGTGGATTAGGTTTTCACTATCTCATCAGAGGATCCTGTGAGCTCAGCAGCTGCAGCGGCGAGCGGACAAGTGCACGCTGCTGATTTCTTACACTCCCGGGAAATCAGAGCCTTCCTCCAACAGATGTCGTAAACAACGGTTAAGTTTCCTCATGTCTACTTCATTATTATTACCGTAGTTAAAAGACCACTATTTATGTTAACAAGAAGAGGATTCTGCAGGGTTATACGACACCGTGCATCCATCAGAGTCAACACGTGTGTAAACGTGTAAAACCCTAACCCATGTATGATCACTGTGGTCAGGCGGGGCAATATTCCAATCCTCTAATTAAGTTTAATTATTATAATATCATCATTTAGGAGCATTATAAAGACTAATTAGAAATCATAGAGTCTGTGGCAGCCCTGAACACACACACACACACACACACACACAAAGCTGGACCGAACATGAATTTAAATCCTGGTGCAGGTGTCACTCATGATGTCATCCTATTAATATTCTGAATAAAAAACCACGCTAACACCTTGAAATCGTTATCTTTTATAAATCTGCTCATCTTCCCATTCACCAGGACACGCTGTCCTGTCACACGGAGGATAGATGACTCATCTTCTGCATAAAAATCACTTATACTTCTGAAAAATCTCAACATCAGCGCTGTTCTGACAGAACTAAGGGTCTGAGAGTCCATTAGAGAATATGTAAGAAAACAAAAAAAATCCCAAAAAGCAGAATAATGAGCTGTAGCTGTAAATATGGTAAAAAGGTTACAAGGATTTATCATTCAGTGCAAAAAAAAACATCACAGAGGCATCAAAAACAATCCACATCAACATGACTCAGACAAATAACCCACACCAATAATCCAACACAGCTAATCCCCACCAAAGAAAAACCCACAGCTAAGAGAACACAACTGCCTCGACAACAGCAGGACTAAAATTAACTCCATACAGACCCAGTTCCCTGAGAATTCATGGTAAACATGGAGGGAGGTGAGGTAATCACCCACGTAAAGCTGTTTCACCGGTCCGCATCTGGTCACGAACATGCTAGTTTAAACGGTGGCAGCAATACGAGCTACGTTATAAACATTTAACATAACTGCTCTAAAATCCACTTACACCTATTTATTGATTTGCAAGAATAAAGAGCAGCTTGCTGACTTGAAAATAATACTATTCTGCAAGCTGCTCACTTATCTGAGTCTAACTCAGTGTGTGTGCACATTTTCTGTCATTTTAGAGAGAGAGAGGATAAATACAGCAGGAAAAAGAGGGTGCTCTGCCCCTGACAAAATGACATCCGCTGCCACCTTCTTTCACAAAGAGCCGACCTCCCTGTGTGACTCCTGTGGCTCGTACCTGCCTGCCTGCCACGCTGAACTAAGCTAAACAAAATGACTGGAAGGGGGAAAAAAGAAAAAGGGACCTTCTGGATGCATGAAGCCTTCAAACTATTGTAGTAAAATGCTTCATATGGTTTCATTTGAGCTATAAACAAACATAGAACCTCTAATAAATGAGAGGCCTCCTAAAAGGCATATTCTACGGAACCACAGAGCTGCCACCCACGCAAAAAAGAATAGAGCAATATCACGTTATAAAGTGATTATTTTATTGTTATAACAATATATTTTTCACGTTATCAAATTTTTACATATGTATCACATTTGTACAATATACATACATTATAAATGCATACACATATATGTGTATTGTAAGAATGCTTTATTATTTTTTTTTAAGAACGTAAAAATGATATTGCTAGAACAATAAAATCTATCACATTATTACATGATATTGCTCTATTTTTATTTTGTGACGTAGAAGCTCTACGTTGCTGTAAATATCAGCTTTCATGCATGAGTTCACATCTCTGGTAATCTATTACCAGCAAAACTCATAAATGTTTTTCTGAATACAAATTCATCAGAAAAACATTTAAAAAATTTACAGGTTAATTAAACCTCAAGCGCTTTAGCAATTTGCATAAAATATGCACAAAAAACCTCCTATTATTGCATTATTTTAGATGATAAATCAAACAATATTCATATAGCACCGGGGTCTACTAGCCTAGAAATCTAGACGGACAGTAGCCGAAACAAAATGATTTAGCTCTGCATGTTGGTCTAGGTACGTTCCATTGGAACCTCAGCAGGCCTGCCATTGGCCAGACCAGTCTTGTGTCTTGCCAATCACAGCGCTCTATCAGTTTGGTGGGCGGGACGTTGCCGCATCTGAGCGAAAAAACAAAGATGGCGACGGCTCATTTGAAACAGCTTTGGCATCAACTTTGGGCTATTTTGGGTTTTTCTTTGAGTCAAGAACAGATAAAAGTTCTTAAAGCCTTTATTTAGAAAAAAGTATGTATTTGCATCTTCACGTCTTCTTCGCCCCACAACTAAGCTCTCTCTACGGGTCGTGGCCAGAATATATACTCACATGTATAGGATGGCTTGCTAGGCTAGGAGTCTACATATGATTGCATTGAACTTCCACAACAGAACATTAAAAGTACCAATTCTTCCATTTAAATTCTCACTTGAAGATTATCATAAATGTACACACAAAATTAAGACTTTTTAAAAATGATCTACTTTAATCCAGAGAGAAGCTAAAGGGCAGACATTATATGAATATTATGAATAAATTATAAAGAAGACACAACAGGTGCAGTAGTTCCCCTCTTTACATGAGGATGTGCCGGTATGTTCCCATAGCCGGTCATTTCTATAACACCTAGAATAAATTACCCACAGGAGTCATCTCTGCACTTCTGCCTCTCTTTTGGGAATGCTTGTGTTATTTGCTAATTGAGTCCACGCCTGAGCTCCCCTGAGCTTCCTGCTGCGACACTGAGAACCTATAATGAGCAGGATCCTCACTGAGAGAGCAGAGGGTGGAGAAGCTCTAAGATCTAAAAGAAGTCTACAAGAAAAATCCAATGGATTTTTTATAGAGAGGTGGAAAAGAGTTTGGCGATCCAGGTTGCATCACTTGCCTGGAGTAATGGTAGACACTACACATGGTCACACCTGATGAGTCTGATGAGAATAATCATCTAGTTTAAGAAATTGGCCCCTAGATGCACTGAAGGTGCTGCTGATCATATTTATGCTTCTAAATAACAATAGAAGTTACAGTTTATGGATAATTGTGTATATGTGTATATGAAACCTTGGAGATTGTCCTTCTGTCTGTTTTAACCCGCTTGTCTGAGTCCTGGTTGAGGGGGTAACAGCTCCAGCAGAGAGGCTCAAACCAAAAGGCTCCACCAGCAGGATCCCATAGCATTCCCTGACCAACTTGGAGATATAATCCCTCCAACATTTCCTGGGTCGAGCCGGGGGCCCTGAAACACTTTCCTGGGAGGGGTCCAGTGGGCATCCTCACCAAATGCCCAAACCACTTCAGCTGGCTCTTCTCGGAGGAGTCTTCCAAATGTCCCAAATTGCACCCAATCGCTGAGGCTTTGGAGATTGTAGATGTTTTAAGAGCAGAAGCAACATACTTTGTTCTGGCTGTGCATGAACTAGCAGTTAGCATATTAGTCCTATATCTTCAAACAGCAACCATCTACAAAGTAATCTGCAACTACTAATTCATAAAGTTCATAAAGTAACAAAGAGCAGTTTCCATCTCCTCTGCCCTACTGGTTGAAAGTGGAATTACAACTGTCATAAACAACCATGCTGTAGCTAGTGCTAACAACAAGCTAACACTAACGTGAGCCAACTAATAAAACCACAAAGATAAAAGATCCACACGGTTGGACAAAAAATATTATTACTTACAAGTCCAGTAGCAACAAAGCCAGGTCACCATCAGTCCATGATCTTGTAGCCTCCTTTAGCTCTTTAGAACTGAAAATGCTAACCACTAGCATTACAGCTAGCAACCGTAAAGCAGGTAAAGAGCGCCCCCTAGAACACCTACCTGCTCCACAAACTATCTAGCGCGGTTTTTGGTCACCTCTAGCTTAAAGTTTAAAAAACTATCTATTGTTACTTTATCTTTTACACCAAAACTCACTTCTAATGGCTCCCTTCAGTCACCACCCTAAAACACTCGCCCTACTACTGCCAGCCAAGCAGAGAGTTACAAAGGTGTCACCAATAAAACCAAAAGGGTCTTGGGTCACCACACAATCTTTTAAACATGAAATAAATACTCTAAAATTCTCCTGAATCAAATCCTACTAAGAGCTTTGCAAAATCAATGTGAGAATTGGCACAAAAAAAGTTTGAATCTGTTATTTTCTAAGAACGAGCAGACGAGACACCGTTCCTAGGTCTCCCTGATTTATCACATTTATAACAGAACAAATCAACAACAGACAGACAGGAGGACAAAGACCAGCATAACAAAGGAAAAGGACAGAACAAGGTTTGAGGCTACATAGTTAAAGCATTTCTCATCAGTGAGTAAACATTTAGATTTATTGGACCCAAATCAGAGTACCACCTTATTATTAAACTGCCTTGTTAGTATCATAGTGCATCACGAATAAGCAACATAAGAGAAGTCTTTCACGTCCTCACAGAAGCACTAGAGTGCAAGGACTTCATGAATCGGCTGCTCTCATTAAGCAAACTAAAGAGCAGGTTCAAATTATTCAACATGCCTTCATGCATGGGTTTTAACAGCAGGGAGAGAACATCTGCTGTAAACAAGCCTTCATATTCCCACTGATACCAGAAACACGTTTTCCATTTGAAATAGAAACTCTTCTTCTTAAATTCTCCAGGGAGCAGTCAAAGAGAAAACTTTTTATTCTTTTTCAACCTTTTTAACTAACTAAACTCTTATTCAACGCGTGCTTTCGGTTTTAAACACAAAATAAAGACTGATGCAAAGTGGCTCCCAAAGACACACCAAGGACATGTCCTCACTCTCTGGCTGGAAATCGGTTATTCATGAGCGCGTCTTCTGGTTGTAATGTGGTCAGAATGTTAAAGAAGAAACAGAAAAATGCTAATCTTCCAAGAAAGTATTTTTGATAAATCCTCCTGTGATGGCTTCTGGAAGTGACGTGCGGAGGTTTTCCATCCAATAACGACAGAAAAGGGTGCATTTCTCACGGCAATAACTACTCAGTGGCACCCCCTGCTGGTCCATAAGTCTAACCGGATGCGTAAGCGGTGGGTAATGTAATAGACGCGTTTTCATCACGACCTCAGCGTTGCATCCCTTCCTACCGGGAGTGTTTCAGAAACAAAGCGGCACCGAAAGCGTTCCACACAGCTGGTCCCGGAAAATCACAAGAGATTTGCAAGATCACGTGTGATTTCACCAGTTCACGCGATAACAAGCAAGAAGAAAGATGGCAGCGTGTATCTGACAGGTATGTGGTTTATTTTCTGATGTTTTTACCTTGGCTACGGAGGTGTCACAGGTAATAATGTTTTTATTTTTAATAGTTGCAATAGCAAATCTGTACGTAAAAAATACCCAAAGCGTACATTTAGCGGAGTGCGGCACCACTACACTTCAGGGACGAGTCTAAAGGCTGATTTCTACTTCTCCATCAGCTCGAGTGTGGAGTCACACACTCGCATTGACGGAGATGTTTTCCCTTCTGACTAGGGCTGGGCGATAAATCAAAAATTTATCGTTATCAAAATCTCCGACAGTAATCAATATAATTTTTCCCTTGTCAATACATTTGGTAATAAAAAAAATGAAAAGATGTGTGTAGGAAGGTGCGGAGAGGATGTAGCACCTCAAGTCACATGACAACGTGACTCAATGTAATACATGTGACAGCTCCATCTAGTGGACAACTCTTGGTTTTGCGCATAAATGTAGTTATCGTCCAATTATCGTTATCGAGGTTAACTATTCAATATACCGTGATATTGATTTTAGGCCATATCGCCCAGCCATACCCATCACTATTAAATAAAAAGAATTGGAGAAAGTTCTCATATTTGCTTGTTTTTATTTTTAAGCCAAGAGTTAATTTAAATAATCTGTAAAATTGAAGAATGATAAATGTTACGATTTTTATCCATAAAACCTTTAAAAATCAGACAGAAAAACTAGTGAAAACACATAAAAACCCACAAAGGTTGTCCCAAAATGGCTAAATTCAACCCTCGTACCCTGGTTTTCTGCGGATTTAAAACACAATTTAGGGTTTTCCATTCAAATGGTGAAAATAAGGTGGTTCTGAAACTGATAGAGTCAAAATGTTGACACAAATATTTTCCTCACTGCTCGATGCTGAATCTCTGTCAACAACAAACAGCCCACACAGAACAAGCAGCTTCTTTTTCATTTATACCCAGAGCCAAACTCCAGTTCATGAAAAATCTTTGTGTTTCGGAGCGGTTGGAAATCCTAGATAGAGATCAGAAGCTAACTCTGCGTATCCCCCCAGAGCCTAACTCACAGCCCCCATCACTATGAAATACCTAAATCTTTATATAAATCAGTGCAGAAATAAATTAAAACTCCGTAATTTCAATGAGTTTGACAAGAAAAAAATATGCAATCTGCTTTTATTTAAAAAGTGCTATATAAATCCGGTTCATCTTCCCCCAGGAAAAAGTAGCAATAACAGCCTGAGAAGCTTAAATTATTTCTGATTTTTCTCCACAGCTTGGTGGGAGAAACGTTTTACAGCCTGGCAATTTGTGAAAACTATCTCTGCTTTGAAACTGTTTCTGGGAAAATAAGTTGATTTTAATGCTACGCACGCTGATGGCTGTGTAGTAGCTCTGTTATGTTCCTCAGAGAGAAGCTAAGATGTTTAGCGCTCCGAGGAAAGCAGCCTAATCACTTGTGGCATCTGCGCAGGAACAATAAGCCACTAAGGATCTGGGAAACTATATTCATAACTACATTAAAGCTTCAAAACAAAATAAGTGATGCTTAGGGCAAGTCGAGGAATGTTGATGCTTCTAAAATTATAGGCAACAAATATGTGTAAAATGCTGCAATAACCATATTTAGAATTGGAGCGGAAACTTTGAAACTGACAATGACAAAAGCAGAAATCACAAAACCTTCTCTCGACTACATAAAATGGGTTTATGTAGCTTTGATTAAATAAAGCCTTAATCAGATTACTGTACGTAAAGGGCAACATTTGCAATTCTATATGTAAACTTTACATAAACAAAACCATCTAACATACACGAGGCTTTTAAAGTCATACAAATATAATCATCACATAGTTTAATACCATTCATCCAGTGCAAAATGCATGAGTTTGGTTTGTGTTATCATACATCTTTAAAGACACACTCCACGACTTTTACACCTTAAAATAATGTTTTTTGTAAAGTTTTGGTGGCATACTGTCATCTATTATGTTCATTTTCGGAGCTGTGATGGTGTTAGGGGGTCCCACGTCTGTTTACCGCAATATACAGTTTATGACGCGCGGTCCACCGCCAGAAGTGCTAACTGCGTGTTGCTTTACGGCACTTTGGCAAGCAAAGGGGTCAAAAACGCGTGCGTTCTAAACGCACGATATGTCTACCAAAACAAGCATCTTGAACACGCGTTTTGATGCCAAAGGGGGCAAAAAACGTTGGCTTCTCAGCGTGAAATATTGAAGGTGTGGCGTGAGAGCATGTGAAGAGGGTCAGATACGCGAGTCTCACGCTCAATGCGTGGGAGTTGGCAGCCATGTGTTAGCAGTAGCTCAGGCTAGCGTTAGCAGTAGTTCGCATTAGCAGTAGCTCAGGCTAGCGTTAGCAGTAGCTAGCGTTGTTCTGTGGTTAGCATTACCAACATTTATATATTGCCAACGGTGAAGTGGGTTGGAACGTGCAATACAAGGTGGTGTGTCTACGTTTATGACGTGTTAAACTAGCTTTACTCAGAACAAACCGTTTCTCCGTGGCCATTACAAGATTACTAATTTACATAGGAAAGCAGCTCAGAGACTACACAGACTTTTGGGTTTGCTACATTAGACACACCAAGCTGCCTAAGTTGAACCACAAGGTAAATGGGGTTTTAAATTCAACGACCGCTTT
This sequence comes from Aphyosemion australe, assembly GCA_006937985.1. Taxonomy (NCBI): domain Eukaryota; kingdom Metazoa; phylum Chordata; class Actinopteri; order Cyprinodontiformes; family Nothobranchiidae; genus Aphyosemion; species Aphyosemion australe. The sequence goes on from SSNS01000002.1 coordinate 4,463,912, forward strand.
AAGCTCAAATCTCAGGTCCTCATGGGGCCACGGTCCAGCATGCTTCTCTAACACACCAGATTCAGTGGATTCAATTACCCGTTCAGTGTGTCCGTAGGCTCTAAAGCCGAGATACATCCAAACATGCAGGTTAGTGGTCCTCTAGCACCATGAAACAGAAAATGCTGCCAAAAAATAGCATGATACTTATTTTTTAATTACATCGCCTGAATCTGTCACATTATTGCTGAACTTCAAACTTGAATAATGCCAGATGAGGGTTGTTAACATCAGTCTATAAACATAATAGTTATAGTTATTAAAGCTAAGCTTTAATAAATACACACACACATAGGGAGGAGAATATTGTCTCACCTCAGCCTCTCCTCCTCCTTCTTCCTCAGCTTCATGTCACGCTGAACCACTTTCAGGACGTGTTCCGCCTCATCATCCGTCAGGCCAGACAAGTCCAGCTTGCGACCCATTGTTCCTGTTCGTTCCACACTGAGCTGCTGCTTCTCCTCAAAGTGAGGAGGAGGAGGAGGAGAGTCACAAGTGCTGCTGCTCTGGTGGCCGAGGTTGGGACAACCCTAAGTAAGACAAACAAATAAATGAACAAATAACGTGTGCACTTAAGGAATCAATCACTTTTCTGAGTGAAGCGTTGTTAGTATTTCTGGGAGATATTCTTAAATTAAAGTGATACTATGCAGTTTGTGCTTGCTTTTAGCACCCCTAGTGTCCGTTTGTCTTTTTAACACCTTAATCTAACTGCTGAAATGTCTCCTCAGCCTTCATTAGTGTCTACAGGAGCGGTTCATCACTAAATCAAACAAATCAGCTGTGTTCATGATCTAAAACATGCAGGAAACATGCTGGAAGCAGACTGCAGCACCAGGCATGTCAGCTCCACTTTACTAAGTCCAACAGGAACCGGACCGCCACTCTGAAGTTGCAAGTGTGGTATGCTGGCCACAGAGGGCGGTGGGGGTCTGAGTGACATTTCATTAACCCTGTAAAGGGTCATGTTAGTACATACTGGCTCAGGAACATGATTTAAACAGATGAAAAAGTTGCATAGTATGGCTTTAATGGATCACCAAAGAAAATCTGCATAAAAAGACGCTCAATTAAATGAAATCACGTTTGCTGTCATTTTGTTAAGAGATGCAAACCAGCAGAATTACTACATGAAAATCATATATGCCTCCTGTTACAGATTCCGTTTCTCAGCACGCTCACACCCTCACTGTGCAAATGAAAACATTCATTTACAACCAGATTTTACTTTTTTTTTGCTTTTGGATACACGATGAAACAATAGTCGTCCACAGCGACCGAGAAAAGACTCGCTGTTAGCAGAAAATCACACATTTGAATCTATTTGTCATTTGGGTGATAAGATCCTCCAACAGCGATAGCTGTGAAAAGAAGCAGTCTGTCAGCAAACACGAGCGCTGTTTACATGATATCTGATGGTGCTTTTGTCCAGCAGCCATTAACGTAAGAGCATGTGTTCAATGTGAAGCTAATTCTGTGCCTTTGTGTGGTTTTACCATGAAAAGAAGAGGGGATGGGGGTATGTGGTTATGATGGGAATCTTGGTCTGAAATTTTACTGATGTCTCAGTCATTTAACACCCTGTCCACAAAGGCAAACACGGCAGAGACAAGCTCGCAAGCATGTGTGAAGTGTGAGGGAAAGGTTTTTGTCACATTCGACTCTGGCGGGAAAAAAAAGAAAAAGCTGCTTAAATCTGCCAGTCTTACAAATCTGTTATCAAACAGCGTGAATCGGCTTCAGACCGTTGCCTGGCCTTTCATAAACGATCCTTATTCAGCCGCTGAGATAAGAGAAGTCGTCCTTCAACCTTGTGAAAGCTTTTCAGTCTGAAACAGACGTCTAAGACGTTAAATACAGACACGTGGGTACGTGGCCTTAAGGGTCACACCTTGCTTCCACCTCTTTAAAAATTATTTTTTAAAAGGTGATCAATGATTGCTGTATCATTTGTAGCACTCAGACATGTATTATTTTCATAACGGATAACAGTTGCTAGCTAAATTTAGAAAATCGTGATCTTCACAGTTCTAATATTAGTGTTGTTGCTGTTAATGAACCACAAAACTGTATCTCACTGGGCTGCATTCTCAAATGAGCTTTTGAAATGTCTTAAAGACCAAGTTCACTCGTTTTTACAATACATTTGCAGTGGTCTTTAGTATGAATGAATGCCTTGTGAGCTCTGACAGGAAGTAGAAGTTAACCTAAGGAGTGGGGAGGCAGAAAACAGCAGGATTTGGAGACTTACTCGATATTATTCATGATATTCGAACATCTAGCCTCTGATTGGCTAACATCGATGATTCTCTACCACTGATCCCATTTGCTCTGCAATGCTGATGATTTTACTCTGCAAAAAAGGAATTCTAATAAAGTAAAAAAAGCCTCATTTTTTGAGTCTAACAAGAAAACAAATGATTTCAAAATAAGGTAAATATTCTCAAATATGATCCAAATTTTCTTGTTTTGAGTAAAAAAAATCTAGCAATGAGGTAGAATTCTTAAAACTAGCAAAATAATCAAAAGTTTTGCTTGAGTAGCTAGTTTTAGCAGCCCTCTGCTGACCGAAAACCACACTACATAGTTTTGTGGAGCAGGTAGGTGTTCTAGGGGGCGCTCTTTACCTGCTTTACGGCTGTTAGCTGCAATGCTAACGGTTAGCATTTTCAGTCAATAAAAAACACAAGAAGAAGAAAAAGAAGTTTCCTTTTTCTGTTGGCATCATGGCGAAGCCTGGTAGTAAAAGAGTAATGTCTTTGGAGGCGAAGCAAAGAGCTAAAACCAGAGTAAACATCGGCGCGGCCTACGCTAGTTTGAGGGAGCTAAAGGAGGCTACAAAATCACGGACTGATGGTGACCTGGCTTTGTTGCTACTGGACTTGTAAGTAATAATATTTTTTGTCCAACAGTGTGGATCTTTTTACATCGTGATTTATTTTATTATTAATTGGCAAATGTTAGCGTTAGCTCGTTGTTAGCGCTAGCTACAGCAGGCTGCAGCAAGGTTGTTTACGGTAGTTGTAATTCCACTTTCCACCAGTAGGGCAGAGGAGCAGGAAACTGCTCTGTGTTAATTGTTAGGGTTATTACTTACGTTGGGAATAACTCTTAGCTACTACATCTGCTAAATTAGATTAGCTGTAGCAGCCCTCTTGAATTGGACTAATACCAAAATGTAATCAACCGTAAATGTACATCCATTGATTACTTTCTGTCAGTTTAATTAAAGTCCTCCCAGTGCTTCATGGGATATTTCGCTAACGGCTAATAAAAAAGTTCATAATAGAAAAATGAATCATATTTTCTGCAGCACCTTTAAAATAAATCTTCTCAGTTCCTAAAACAACGCCCAGCACCAATAGAGTCTGGCCCGTCTTCAATCACTGCAGCTATAATGTATGGAGGTGATGAACAGGCCATGACAGCATAGTCATTACTGTATGACTGCAGGGGAATTATTCAGACCACTTTTATCATGAGCAGTGTCGAGGATGGTGACTGAGCATCACTCGTGTGTGAAAGCGTCTGCACCGGAAGCTTTAGTCATGCAACAACAGACGACTGGACGCTCAGATTAGCCACTTCCTATTGGTTACATAATAAAAGGTGTTTATATTTAAACACACGTGTTTATTTTCTGCTGTCCTTGCGGTGCAACGCCCCGCGTGGCACTAATGGACAATTTACAGCATCAGTGTGGGCGAACCGATTGGGATTCTGAAAGTGCACACACAGTGCTATTTATATTATATTTTGGGTCAGCTACTGGGGAACTTTCCATGCATGGTTCCTTCTTTAACTCTTTCAGTTGAAAATTCGTTGAGCCGCTTGCAGACGGATCCGAAGAATCCTTACAGGAACGAGAAAATTTAGGTCACACTTGGTAAAATATGACACAAAAACCGCCTCAATGGGAAGAATCTGGATTATCCTCCGTTTTCATTATTGTTTTGTTGTTGTTTGGTAAAACTATAACTTATAAAGTTATACAATAAAATCAAAAATACTGTAAACGGGACCTTTAGTGGTTAAGATGCTGCTTGCATAACACTGAAATCTGATTAAATAACTGAGTGCATTGTGGGTAATGTTGGCAACGCTTGTCTTTGAGGAGGTTGGGTCCATCCGATGCCAATCCACCTCTCTAGTCTCAACAAACCTGCCTGTCCCTTTTTCTCTAGATTTCTACCCAAAATGCACGGTGCAGGGTCAAAAATCTACAAGTTAGATGAAAATAGATCTATAAGAATTCAGAAACCCACCACCAAACTCGTCCCGCTTCACACTGCTGAGTTCCGCTGCTATCCATCACCTCAGAGTCAGCAGACGACGGACAAGCGGAGGGCCTATTGGAGCTCTGAAAGGGCAGACGCAGCCAAGCGCTAAATGAACTGCTTGTTTTAGATGTTGGATCAGCTTTTTTGTCAGAGCCAGAGGGAGGGAGATTGAGACGGTCTCTGGTGAAATAATTATTTGGATCGAAGGTGAGAAAATGAACCAGACGTAGCAAAGAAGAGGGAGGAATGAAAGCGATCTGAGCTTAGGTCCCTACAGGGCTTGTTTGTCACACTTGTAGTTTCAAATCAGCTGATTAATTTTGTTGTTAGACAAATATAACCACAGTAAATACTAAAGCTATTCAAACCAACCTGGCCCTATAGAGGAAAATGAAAAGCCCTCCCCTTGTTGAGTCATGAATTATCTGTGATTAACCACATTATTTGTAAAGCCGAGTTCAGTTCCACCAGCCACAGTCAAGCCTGATTACTGCCAGACCTAAGAAATCCCTTTGATACAACCAGTCAGACAATAAGTAGGCCAAAAGAACTCAAAAAGCAACATGCGCCGTTCTAAAGGAATACAAAAACTGGAGAGCCCAGAAAATCTAAACCCGTAGACCTCGTTGTCATAAGATTCAACGAGAAGAGCGAGATGGGGATATAACGGCATCCTGGGATAGTTCCAAGGAGAAAATCTCCAGCCTAGAAAACAAGACAAACTGTAGCAAAAGAGTTGGCTCTGCAGGTCGGTCTAGCCACGCGTCATTGTAGCCTCAGCAGGTCTACCATTGGCTCGGCTAAGTTTAGACCAGGCCGATCACAGCTCTCTGTGTTTTTAGAGAGATGCTGGGCGGGCTTAGACCCATTACAACAGAGTTTTACTTTTTTTTAATGATGACAGCAGAACTGCAAAGAAGAAAAACAAAAACAACTTCTCAGGAACGGCATTCATTTGAAACGGCGTTGGCATTGACTTTGGACGATTTAGACTTGGGCTTTTCTTTGAGAAATGAGCAGATAGAGGTACTACTACTTCTTCTTCTTCTTCTTCTTCAATGGTGTATGGCGGACTGCCCCGTTTTCCCATAGTGATGAATGCATCACATTGTCGGTTGCTCTGATTGGTCCTAGCGCTGTCCAATTGCGTGCGGAGACAGTTAAGACAATCGTAGATTCCGCCTCTACAACTGATCTCTGTCCATGGGTCGTGGACAGACTTATATGTACATATCTAGAAAGGCTTGCCAGGGTAGAAAATCTCTGCTGACTAAAAAGAACACACAGACCTGGCGCTATACCGGTCTGTTGTGGTGAAGAGAGAGCTGAGCCGGAAGGCGAAGCTCTTGATTTACCGGTCAATTTACCAGTCCAACCCTCACTTATGGTCACAAGCTTTGGGTAGTGACCAAAAGAATGAGATCGCGTGTCTGGCCTCTCCCTTAGAGATAGGGTGAGAAGTGCGATCATCTGGGAGGGGCTCGGAGTAGATCTGCTGCTCCTCCACATCGAGAGGAGCCAGTTGAGGTGGCTCGGGCATCTGGTTAGATTGCCTCCTGGACGCCTCCCTGGTGAGGTTTTCTGGGTACATCTAACAGGGAGGAGACCTAAAGGAAGACCCAGGACACGCTGGAGGGACTATGTCTCTCGGCTGGTCAGGGATTCCCCCAGAGGAGCTGGGCCAAGTGGCTGGGGAGAGGGAAGTCTGGGCCTCCCTCCTTAGGCTGCTGCCCCCGTGACCCAACTCCAGAAAAGCGGAAGAAAATGGATGGATGGATGGATGGCTCTAGAATATTCTGAAGGATAATGTCTGACCATCACCTTTAATCTCAAGCACACTCATGTCCTGCTGCAGGACAATGAACTTTAGCTTTGGGTGTCTTCATTTGTCTCCTACAGGAACTTATAGGAGCTTTTCCCACTGAACTATCAGTCAAGTTAACACTAAGTGTTGCAGGCAGAGTTCAAAGAAAACACAAAAACTAGAGGAACCTCTCAACTCAAGCTCTAGAGTTTATTTTCATCCCCTCTAAATCAAAAATAGCAGCACATACTGAGAGCAAATAGATAAAACATTGATTTCTACTTTAAAAGAACACCAAAAACGTAAGAAACGGAGAAGATTAGGCTTCTCATCTCAGCCTCCGTGTACGAGGAGGAGCATTTGCTCATTTATCACTGTTTGACATCTACCTGCTGTGTCACATCAATCACATCCAGGCCGATCTGTGCAGAGCTGCAGAGGAAGCTGACAAGGTGAGACCGCTGCATCCGTCTGCAGAGATGCACCCGTGCTCTGGAGCACACAACACACACTCACTGGTGGAAACGCATTTTCACCTGGTGTTAAAGCAGAACAGGGCTTGGATCTGCCTGCATGTGCAAATGTGAGTAAGTGTTGAGAACGGCTGGAACACGAATACTAAGTAGAAGCAGGTGTAAATCAGGCTTTCTTCATTATGTGTGCTCCAGACTCCCAGGATGACTGTTGTCAACAGGTGCCACACAGAAAGAGCCAAAGGAGCCTGACACAATCACAAACTCTGAAAGGCAGCCAGGAGGGGATTTTACAGCTTGCATTCCTGAGGTTTAAACTTTCTTTCACAATTTTGTCTGAGACAAAACCTGACTTTTCTCCCTTTTCCCCTCCACTGGCTCCAGATCAGTTAAAGCAACAGTTTATCCAGAGAGATGAGTCACACTCTGCACCTCCAGGACCAGGTTTTAGCCCTCATGTGATGCGCTTTATCCTTTCCACCATGGAGGCTGGAAAACACGCACAGCGCGCACCTGCATCCACCTAATTCCGCCTGCCACGTCTCGCTGTGCCTGATAACATCTGCACATGCTTCACGGTGACGCACACCGAGCGCCATTCACCCATGAGGACATGCACCGAGCCTGTAAATAACACCCAGCAGACACCTTACTTACACAGGATCAGCGGGAGCCGAATGACCGCCAGTCAGCGCCTCCTTCACCTCCTATTCCACACAAAAAGACGCGGAGGGATGCGCCTCTGCAAGTGTAAACTTCCGCGGCACCTGTCAGCCTGCCTCCCGGATACTTTTCTCCCGCGTCTGCCCCTCGACTAGACGGCTTATCGGTTCTCCCCCCCCCCCCCCCCCCCCCCCCCCCCCCCCCCCCCAGAAAGCAGCAAACGCAGCCACAGCTGAATGGGAGATCACGAGGTTTGTATTAGAGGGAGGAGGAGGAGGAGGAGGAGGAGGTGAGCGATTAGGTGCCCAACCTTGGTTCTTCCCTTGTTCATGGTGGTGATACAGAGCGCTCTCACGACCAGGGATGGAGCTGTGAGGGGTTTCAGGGCTGGAAATGTGATTTAGTTCCCGGCTGAGCTGGTTTCGAGTCAATCTTTCCTCTGCTGGCACCTTGGCATCCTGCTCTGATCCTGCAGGAGGAGTTGGGAGGAGGAGGAGGAGGCGCTCAGCTGACTGGAGGCTTCATTCACAAAGCCATTCACGGTGATATGGGGGCTCATTTCCTAAAAGAAAATGTTCATAGAAAGAAAGTCACTGTAACCTTTAAAGGTCATTATTATGAGACAAAAAGTCATAATTATAATATTGAAACACATATGAGATATGAAGTCATAACCGTGAGCTAGAAAGTCATTTCTATTAGAAGTAAAGTCATAATTATTATTTACAGTCATAATTATGATGAGAGATAAAGTCATGAATGCAGGTTACAAAGTAATTAGATAGAAAGCTACTGTGAGCTTCAAAGTTATTACTTTAAGATATAAAGTCATAATTATTAGAAACAGTCATAATTATCATAATTATGATTTATAGTCATAATTATGATGAGAGATAAAGTCATGAATGCAGGTTACAAAGTAATTAGATAGAAAGACAATATTAGATAGAAAGTCATAACTGTGAGCTTCAAAGTTATTACTTTAAGATATCATAATTATGATTTATAGTCATAATTATGATGAGATATAAAGACATGAATGCAGGTTACAAAGTAATTAGACAGAAAGACAATATTAGATAGAAAGTCATAACTGTGAGCTTCAAAGTTATTACTTTAAGATATAAAGTCATAATTATGATTTATAGTCATAATTATTAGAAACAGTCATAATTATCATAATTATGATTTATAGTCATAATTATGAGATACAAAGTAATAACTGTGAGCTACAAAGCCATCACTATTAGATAAAGTTGGTTATGATTTCTAGTCATTTATAGTCATATTCTTTCATATTCTTTAGATACAAAGTCTTTAATTATGAAATGCAAAATTATGATTTTGAGATTTAATCATAGTTAATGGCCTACTTTCAGTCATAATTTCCGTCAAACTCCTATACGGTATCATGTTATATATATTATAACATAATTTTCATAATTATGAAATAGAATAAATATGACTTTTAAAATCATACTTGAGAGACGTTGGCATAATTGAGATACAAAATAAATCCATTACTTTCAAAGTTATAATTATGAGATATGAAATCATTATTATGACTACTAAAGCCATAAATGTGACTCTGTTATTTCAGAAGGAAGAAATGGGTTTCCATATGTGAGGTCAACCAGAGAAGCCATGAAAACATCTTTGCTCCCATATTGATTTATTATTACTTTAATTCATATTGAATAGAAATAGTCGTGCTTTTTAAAATTCATCACACAAAACAAAAAATTAGCATGAACAAGATGATGCTACAGTTGATTAATAAAAGAAACTCAAGTCAGCTAATAAAGATCCAGAGTCCCACTGAGAGGATCTGCTCCATCCGTGTGCAGCGGTCTCTGGCAGAACTCCAGAACCGATGCAGACAAAAAATCTGGCTCTGTTCTTTTTATTAGAGCACGCACTGCCTTCAGAAACTGCTGATGCGCCGATGCAGAGTCAGAACACTTCTTGGGCTTTTGCCCGACACGGTAAGATTCTGCAAAATAAGGAGCTCATCCAATTTAGTGATTACTTTATAGAGACTTTAAATCAAGCCGGAGCGATGCTTTCTCTCTATTAAGTGTATTGCTTTTTTCCCCAAAACCAAACACCAGCAGAGCAGTGTTCAAACTTGCATATCCAATATGTTACACTCTATTTACAGCACAGAAATACCTGCATGAGTCAGTGTGTGCTAACACAAGGTACGCCCTTGACCTACATAAAGAGAATGTACAGAATCAGTCACAGTGATGCCGCTGCTGCTGGGGCAGGTTTCTCCTAAACTGGGAGGACTTGAAGTTAAAATGTGGACTAAAGAGTCAAAGTGGTCACAGTCAATCACCTCTGATGCATTAGAAAATGTATTCATCAGATTAGTTCAGTGTCTGCACAACAACACAGAGCCTGAACTTTAAAGAATATTTTTAATCAACAAAGATGCGTAAAGTGCCATAGGAAACAAATAAACAAGAACGCAGGTAAATAGCAACAGGTATAAAAACAGGTATTGCATAATGAAGATCAGGGAGAGGATGCATGGTGGGGAAGTTGGTAGCACTGTTGCTTGCAGAAGGAAGGTTGCCGGTTCAAATCCCAGTAGCATGCTCCAGTTTTTTTGGCTTCCTCCCACAGACGAAAAGCCTCTCCATTAGGTTGATTGGAGACTCTAATGGGTCATTTACACCGAGTACGGAACGGATGCAATCCGGCTTTCGTACGGCTTCCACGGAGACCAAAAACCATGGAGTCCGATTAGAGCATTCACATTCGGCTTTCTGTGAGGAGTCTGTTTTTTTCCAGACACTTCTTACAAATTGTCACAAACTAAAAGGAGTTTCATGAGCCAGACAGGAAGTGAGACGTGTTTCACTGAGGTGCATTTGGTGCATTTCAAAATAAAACACTTGTTGCATTGTTATTATTAATAACAGTGATATCAGTTCACAGTGTTTACATTATTTTACAAGCATATCTTTAAACATATTAAACTTAGTCTTTTCAAACCCGCAGTGAGTCGTGACAGATGGCTGCTCATACTGAGCCAGGATCTACTGGAGGTTTCTTTCTGTTAAAGGGGAGTTTTCCTCTCCACTGTCGCTACATGCTTGCTTAGTATGAGGATTGCAGAAAAGTCACTGACACAACAAGTCAGTGACTTGATTGTTGGAATGTTTACTTTGTAAAATGCCTTGAGACGACTCTTGTGATTTGGAGTTACATAAATAGACTGAAGAATTGAATTGTGTCAAATTTCTAATCATCTGGTGCTCTCGCGGGAGCAAATTTTTAGAGATGTTCAGCACACGATCTGCAGTCTGTGAAAATGGTAGTCTGCCCGGAAGCCGTACGAAAACCATACTTTGCGGTAATGAGCCATAAATGGTCCCTAGGTGTAAGTGAGGGTGTGACTGGTTGTGTGTCCCTGTGATGGACTTGGAGACCTGTCCAGGGTGTCCACTCGTTGACCCCTGGAGATAGATGCCAGCGCCAGCAGATAATTGGATCGGTGGATAGAAGATAAAAACGCAGGATCTGAAGATGAAATAGTGAAACTGAGGACTATATATGCCGGGAGGGCTAATTACTTGATGTGGATAAGCCGAGTTAATTACTTACCAAAATAAATAAAAGCTTGAGAGATACAACCCATGACAAGATAGATTTAGTCATTTTCACAGACTTAAAACTAAATTTAAAAGATCACAACAAGGATTATTTCCATCTTAATCTGGCACAGTTCAAGTGTTCAGGGGCACATCTCATATTCAACAGCTTGAAGACATAAAGTACAACTTTTTCTTATTCTAGGTCATAAATACTTAGCTGGGGGTCAGCACTGCCCACGTTTCAAAGCCACGTCTAATCACTAAAAACTGTGTGCTGTAATATTAACCACACTGTTTGACCTGACCTTGCATTTCCATACAGAAATCTGTGTTGAATACAATTCTCCTTTTTCATCACTAATGATGTTTTTGTATCGTTAATAATTCTGCCTGAAGGATTCGGTGCAAGCTTTAATAATCCCATAAAACTCGCAGGGGGGCAACAGTGAGACGCGCTCCTTCAGTCGTTTTTCCGCTGCGGCTGTGTGAAAACACAATCATCGGGTCGGCGTGGCGTGCCTTAACGTGTGGTAGATTTTCGTCAGCGTGGAAGTCCTCAAAGCCTGTCGGGTAGCTGTGATTGCTGAAGTGGAGTGACTAAGGAGAGCAAAGCGTTCTGGTCTGAATGGAGTTGCACGTTGCTCATCTGAGGGTGTGTGGATTGTCCGGTGTGACATTCATCGTCTCTGTGTTTGGAGGGGATTATAGCTTCACATTTTCTGTTTTGGCATTTTGAGGTTTCTCTCCTCAGAGGGCTTCGCTGCTCACTCTATGATCTTGTCCCTGAAACCAAATGTCAGCCTTCAAAACCAGAGGAATGGGCAGTGAATCACAGCTCAGCCACCAACACGGCTTCATCTGCAAAGGTTTTGCTACGGAGGCTTTTATTTTGGAAATAAAACATTGAGAATAAGTCACCTTTATAACATTTAGGTAAATGTGTTACTTGTAAAAATAAAGTGTCTGATAAAATGCTATTAAATCAATAAGAAAATCACATAAAAACAACAAAATGCAAATCAAGAAGAACCAACAGTAGTGTATCTCTGTGGTTATATTAGAGATAATAAATATTTATAAGCCTAATGTAATGTTTAACTTTTTATTCAAGCCTGCTGTCATCGAAACGACTCATGATCTTGACTGATTTTAATGAAACGCTCAGAAAGCAATATTTAGATTCACAACTTTTTTTTATTGCTTTTATTCTGAAACTTTTCCGTTTCAACCTGCAGAGTGTATCCTCTCCATTTTCCTACTCAGCATGATTCATCAGAAACTTCATTTAATCTAATTTCAGTGGTAATTTTAAAACTTTTGGTCTAAATGGTAGGAAATTTTATTATTTTCAAAGAAAACTGAGCCATCTTGTTTTGTCTGGACTAAGAAGCCCGTCTCTGCGAAGGCAAACATGCATGACAGAGACGACAAATAACACAATTATCCAAACAGCTGAGTTTTCCTGTTGGAAAAATATCTTTTGACACGACTTCTTCATTTAACTTTGCACTACTTGTTTAGTAACGCTGAATTTACACAAAAAGAGTCTGGTAAGCCACCCTATAGTCTGACCACGACCCATAAACAGAGCTAAGTGGTAGGGGCTAAATCTACGATTGTCTTTCAAACTGTCTCTGCATGCAATTAAACAGCACTAGGATCAATCAGAGCAATGAATATTGTCATGTATTAATAGAGATGGAAATTAGCCAACGGGGAAGTCTGTCATGCACTGCCGAAGAAGAAAAAGAAGTACTTCTATCTGCTCATGTCTCAAAGAAAAGCCCAAGTCTAAATCGTCCAAAGTTGATGCCAAAATCGTTTCACATGAGCCGCCGCCATCTTTGTTGTTTTGCTCCATTGCAGCTCTGTTGTAATGGTTCTAAGCACTGACATCATATGTGGACGCCCCGGGGACTGGCGCTGCCTATTGGAGCTACAGTAGTGGCCGGCCGCCATCTTGGATGGGTCTCCATTCGCCCCCAGTAAAATTTTTTCTTCTGAGGAAGGTGCTTACCCAACTAAAGTCATCAATGGCATTGAATCAGTTAACGTAGCTGAGCGTGGCTAGACCGACCTGCAGAGCAAAAACGTTTACCACTGCTACGGTTTGTCTCCGTTTCTAGGCTAGGACTCTGTTGCATTATGGGTAAATGTCTTTCTGATGAAAATCTGCATGCCATTTCAGCTGTGTTTTTTTTTAATTATTAAATAACAGCAAGTAAAATAGCAAATGTATACTCAAAATAACCTAAGAGGGCTTAGACTGAATGAACTCCCTGGCAGATAGTTGCCTTTACTGTTTTCACTGTTTCTCTTCAGTCCGGAGGTTGGCTGTCCAGACACAGCTGGAGCTCTTCCTGACTGGAGTTTCCGTGTCTTTTTCTGTGCTTTGAAGATATTCTCAAAAGGAACAGATGACTGAGCTTATATGTCTCTTTTTTGGGATTATCCTTGCACCACAATGTGTGCAGGAAGCTAATAGAACATTTGCATTTGCCTCAGACAAGAAAAACATCCCCTTTTTCTCCCGGAACACTCATCAGTCAGCCCTCGTTGCTCTGTGCAGGGTTAGAGTCTGACCTTCATACATGAAATCACCTCTTTTTCTTTCTGCAGACAGTTAAAATCCGACTCTTGTCACATTTGCTGGGACTATCCCAGGAAAGCTTTTAACACCAGACCACTTCATCCGTCGGAGAGGACAGCTATGGTTTTTAGGTGTGCAGAATAATCACACACTTGCCGCCAGCCATTATTATTACCTCGTTCACAAGCCTATGCCACCAGCAGCCTGTCACATTACAGTTACTTGGAAACTGGAGACTGCTGAGATCATGGTGTGAGAATTCCTAGAATTTCCATGTTCATTCACCTCTCATTTTATTGAATGTTTGCAGAAATATATTTTTAAAGCTCTCATTCTCTTGTTTTTTTTAACACATTTGCAGTGGTCTCTAGTATAAATGAATGCCTTGTGAGTCGATTGTGATAAAAAAAAAAAGCTCTGGCGCTCCTGTTTCAGGAAGTAGAAGTGGGGGAGGGGCAGAAAACAGCAGGATTTGGACTCTTAGGGCCGTGATATACTTGCTGTTTAGCGACGCGTACGCGTGTTTAAAATGGCTGCCACGCATAGCGTCATTTGTGCGCGTCCCCCAAAATTAACGCGACGCGACACAACGCACCCGAATGCTGCAATATACGAGCAACCAGTAGGTGGAGTTGATAAAATGAGGGAGGCACACTCACCATGGTGACTCCATCTCTGGTTTCGAGGTCTTTCTCACCATCTACGATACCGCTGCTGTCTTTTTTTCTGCTGTAATCTCAAAATTAACCAGTTACTGCTCTCTTTTATTGACGCCATGTTTGTTTTGGTTGTACCGGCTCTCTATCCGGTCTGAGTACTCTCGTCTGCCCCCTAGTGGAACACTCCGGTACTACAACCAGTGCAGCGCTGTATAGCAGCAAGTATATGAACAAAGACGCAGCCTGCTGCCTGCGCCAACGCAAGGTTAAACAGCAAGTATATCCCGGCCCTTACTCATGATATTTGGACATCTCGCCTCTGATTGGCTAACAGAAACGCAACTCTTCCGCTGCATCTGTTTGCTTTACAACGTTGATGTTTTATCTCCACAAATAACACAAGCCTGAAGGATTTCTGCCATGTTGTGGAGTCGCTAATGCTAACAGTTAGCTTCTGCTAGCTGAAATGAGCTCTGCTCTCTCTTGGCTGCAAAAATCAACACATTCTTCCTTGATCGTGAGCCAAGATGGGTGAGAATGCTGATTTAAAGTGCGACAGATCTGTGTGGATTTTTCTGACCCGAGTGTTTCACGTCTATTTTCTTCCACCAATGCAGGAAATAGGGGTAGAAGACTATTTTCACGCTCAGCCTGCATGTGAAACTCAGAGTGACCCATCATATTTCAAAAAGAACAAGTAAGATATGTTTTGAAGCTGCTCTTTAACAAAAAAAGACACCAAAATGATGTAGGATTAACCTTAAACTCAGCATGCTGCATTCCCCAGAGTCAGAGGATGGATTCAGGATTAACATTCCAACTTTCAATCCCCCAGTAATGTCTCCCGATCCCAAGATGAACAACACGTTTCTCTCCCGTCACTCCCCACCGCTCACCTTTCTCCCTGTAAAACAATCATTCTCCGGTGTTAGTCACCGGGGAGGTGGAGGTGAAGCCTCTGCCTACTCAGCATGACTAATTGCCCATAAGTGGCCATTTCACCGCTGGAAACAAAGCATCACAAAAACCAAACAAACACAGTGAGTCACTCTGCTCGTTGTGGTGATTTGCGCCGTGTGTAGTAGAAGGGAGGGAAATGCATTTAAGGCAAAGTGAAGGCTGCTTTTGGCAAACAGATAAATGGATTAGTCCATTTTTTGTGTGTGTGTGTTCGATAAATGCATTTTCAGTAATCCCTGGGGTGGATGGGCCTCGGTGATGGAAGGAAGCCATGAAGCCATTTCCCTTGTTACAGCTAATAAGCTAGGGCTAATTGTCCTCCGGAGTGAGTAACAAGTTATGTGAAGAACCTGAAGAAAATCACGCTTGAGATGGAAAACAACTGCCTTTTTGTGCAACTTCAGAGCAGATGTTTATCACAACAAGTTAGGGTTAGGGTTAGGGTTGCAAACAAGTTAACAGAATTCCAATGCTTTTATGACAGGCGATGGAAAGTTGAGTGTTCATACATCAGGAGGGTGGAAAAAACTTGCTTGTAAGAAGCTTTCTTGTCCCTTTTGACTTCGAGTAACCCCCAGACTAATTCATTTCCCTGCTAATGTTTAGGAACCACAGCATATTGACAGTCTGGTCAGTCTCCCTCCAGACTGTATTAGTCACACAGGAGCTCAGAAGTCCGCTAAGCCCTCCTCCTTCCTTGTGTTTATTTCACAAATGTGCATGAGAGGGAGTACATTTGCCAGCCACTTTATTTCCCAATTTGCTTACCAGCAGTTCTGGCTGCAGCCAAGTTTAGCCGCAGCTGTGAGGAAGTTTTGTGTTGCTAGCAGCACATGTTGGCACGCTCAATACCAAAGCTGCATCCCATGAGGATACTTTAATAAATGACTTGGATTTTTGACACCAGATGTGGCGTCCTTAATACTTTCTGATTAATCAAAGTTAGAGTGAGTTTAATGGGGGGAAATCAAATAAAAGCTGCTTAAATTAAGTTTTTTACATTTTTATTGAATTACTAAAACAGAGGTAACTTGGAAATTATCTAAATCTACTAAGAACAACGTGTGCTCTTTAATTATTCAGCATTATGTTTTGAGGTTAAAGAAAGTGGTGGGGGTTGGCGTAGTGCAGGCATGTCCAACATGTGGCCCGGAGACCATTTGCAGCCCCCGCTAGCATTTTTAAAAGGTTGGAATTATGTTTCTCCAGCAGGCGGTTTATTTAGACAACTTCTTAAAGTAGCACTGGTTTTAACGCTTTAAGCTGTTGCTTTCAAACTGATTTCAGTGGTTCTTGAGCCAGAAACTTGAGCAACTTCACATGGGACAGCCCTCTGTAACCACCAGAAACAGTACTTTACAGCTTTGGTGGTTCAGGTAGTGGGAGGTCTTTATGTGCTTTACTGTGCCGGTAGCTCATATAAAGACTAGCAGTTAGCCTTTTCAGTTTACCGACCATCAATAAATGTGCCAGAAGAAGAAGAAGTATGCTTTTTTTTTGCATCATGCCGGAGCCTGGAAGTAAATGGGAAAGAGTAATGTCTGTGGAGGCAAAACAAAGAAAACGTGAACTATCCATTCATCCATTGTTGTCTGCTTATCCGTGGTCGGGTCATGGGGGCAGCAGCCTAAGCAAAGAGGCCCAGACTTCCCTCTCCCCAGCCATTTGGGCTTGCTCCTCCGGGGGAATCCCAAGGTGTTCCCTGGCCAGTCGAGAGATATAATCCCTCCAGCGTGTCCTGGGTCTTCCTTTAGGTCTCCTGATGGTTGGACGTGTCCGGAAAACCTCACCAGGGAGGCATCCAGGAGGCATCCTAACCAGATGCCCGAGCCACCTCAACTGGCTCCTCTCGATGTGGAGGAGCAGCGGGTCTACTCCGAGCCGCTCCCGGATGACTGAGTTTCTCACCCTATCTCTAAGGGAGAGCCCAGACACCCTGCAGAGAAAACTCATTTTGGCCACTTGTATCCGCGATCTCATTCTTTGGCTTCTTTGCAATGAGATCGCTCATAGACAAACAAATATCTGAAACCAGACTGAACACTCAGTTTCAGTTTAAAACCATCTAAAAATAGTAACAAGCAAAGTTCTAATCTTTTTCTTTGTTTCTGAACTACCAATGATCAAACATTCATGAAAACATGCAAAATACAACACCTCATCTGATGACATCATTATCTGCAAAACCTGCTGCAGGGTTGTTTACGACTGTTGTAATTCCTCTTTCAACCAGTAGAGGGGTAGTCGCTGGGAAACTTATACTTTAACATTTTTATGTTCCGATTTTTACCAGTATGTCAATTTTAGACCACCCTAAAATAAAATTAAACAATAACATTTTTGTGGCCCTCAAGGGCATTGAACTTGATGATTTTGGCCATCGTCCTGAAACGTTTGGACCCCCTATAGAGGACGACTATCCATCCATCAGGGCTGCAGGAGCCGGTGCATCTCTCCACTGCCTCTTGAATATAAAAAAACAGTGCATTCGATAAACTAGCATGATAAAGTTTTCAGATTTCAAAACAATGAACTGCATTAATCATCACCTGCTAATCTAATGTGGTAAAATACCCGATCATACTGCTTTAGTGTCTGATGCTGTACGGTAGATCATTTTCTCCCTGAGACACGGTGAGCTTTGTCCTCACGATGAAGGCTTCAGTCCTTATCTTCATTGTTTGACTCCAACTTCCTGCTGTCATGGTAACAGAGCAAAGAGAGGATGTGATATAAATGAGAGCTAGTGAAAGGTCATGACCTGAAATATGTCTGACAGTCTGTGATGACGTCGTGCTCAGTATTCGAGTCGTTGAAATGTGACACTTATTGGACAATTTAGGTTTTATCACTCTGTTTTTGATGGTATTTACTCAGCAAAAGTAGTGTGTGTGTGTGTGTGTGTGTGTGTGTGTGTGTGTGTGTGTGTGTGTGTGTGTGTGTGTGTGTGTGTGTGTGTGTGTTTTGTCCCAGTCACAGTGACTTAACATTTAATTGATTTTCTACAATCCTCTCGCTTCCTGTGAGCTTTGATGTCTAAGGTCATAAACTATAATAATCCTAATCAAAAGAGATGCGTTTGGAAGAAATCTGATTACCGACGCCTTTTTACCAAGTAAAAATACCACAAAATACAGGAGAAAACACAGATGTCAGATTGAAAGAGACGCTGGTAAAATATTAAGGATTAGGCCTGAATAAAGCGTAGAAACATGGCTGTCCTCAGACGGATTAAAGGGAAGTGAAGTGCATGAAAAGTCAGCCTGTAATCTGTCTCCGCTCAGTGACAAACACACATAAATTGCATCACTGTCATGTTGTTTTTTCCCCTGCCTCGTCCTTGGCTTCCTCGGCTGTTTCCACATGACGGCACTGAAAGCCTCGCTGCTTTTCTCTCCCTCTCACCTCTCGCTTCGCTGTTGCCAAAGCAGCCACTGAGGAGGAGAAGACAAATGAACAGAATGCTGCAGAGGAGTATTGATTTGATATCAGGTTTAGCTGCACAGACCGGTTAGGGCGGAGAAGAAGTTTTACACAATAAACTCAGTAAAAATCTTATTGTTGTTTATGCAAAAGTGATTCCTGCTCATCTATATCATGCACATCTGCATGCAGCAGCTCAGACATGTTTGCAGCGTGTTACCTTGTGCATAAGCTGAAGCTAAATGGAGGCCTGATAGGAACCGATTTTTGTCAGCGCACAATGCAGCTAATTGACCGCTGTGTCGATGGTTCATTGAATCTGGAAATGTCATATAAAGCAGGCTTCTGAGGGGTGAAGCAAATCCACTTGTATTAGCAGAAAAAGGTGGCTTTAAAAATACTCCCTAATAAAATGAGTCCATTAGACCATAATAGATATAGCTTCAATAGCTAATATTGACTCAATAATTGCGTATGTGCGTCCAACCGCTGTGTCGTCCTTTTGTTGTTTTGATCCACTGCTTAGCTGAAACCCTGGATTATTCCTCACTTAGCTCAAACTCCTCAGACTTTATTTCCAACATTTTATTTTTAAGGCCTGTTTCCACAATCGGACATTTCGGGTAATTTTACCGGACCTTCGAGGCATCGGTGTGTCTTCGTTTCGATTTTCGTCGCTATGAATACGTCACATTGTTCATTGCTCTGATTGGTCCTAGCGCTGTCCATTAGCGTGCAAAGACAGTTTGAAAGACAACGGTAGATTCCACTCTGTCTATGGGTCGTGACCAGACAGTTTTACATGTATAGGATGGCTTGCTAGGCTAGGCTAGACCCCACCTTTGGGAAACCCTGGTGTAGGATGTCAGTATCATCATGATGTATGACTTTTCTAGTCTAACCCTAGAACTCCAGTATTTTATTTTAATTAGATTTAAGACAATCTGTCTGGAGAGTCGATGTTTTAGTTACATAACGGTCATTTCTCCTTATCCAGATGTCAGATTTCTTGGGTTTCTGCTCTTGGACAGCCTGGTTACTTATCCTCGCTCCTGCACACAAACACATTTCTGTATGTCACAGTTTACCTGTCTTCTCCCCCTCCCTCAGACACAAGAGCACGAGGTGTTGAGTGGAAAATAGGTGTGTTTTTTTTCTCATGAGGTCAGAGGCGGTTTGCCATCAGAGCATCATCCTCAGACTCGGTGACAGCAGCTCTGCTTTGAGCCGCTGAGAAGTGACAGTTCCCATAGGGAGGCAGGGGGTGAGGGGGGTGCACAAAGTGGTTCAGCATAGCAATTTTTGTACGGTTAACTCCCACAGATGCTTCAAAAAAGTTACTTTCAACATGAAAGTGTTGAGTGAATGAGAGGGATTTGGAGTATGAAATTACTCTCCCTGGCTGTGATTACTGTCCTTTTACGCGGCCACACTCTGGTTTATGTGAGCTCAATCTGAACCGAAATCCTCGGTAACGACATTTTTTACATGTTTTCCAGGAGATTTTACAGGCGGGTGCAAACAGAGCACGGTCGGCTGACGTGTTGCTGCTGCTCGTATGGGCTCGGCTGCCAAATAAAGCAACGTTTGCTACTTCAAGATTGTTTTTCTTTCCTCCCCTTCCCTTGTCTCCGGACCAAACATCCCCTCCATCGATCCACATCATTAGCCCGCAGCTAGCCAGACGGTGGTCTCCCAGAATCTCCCGGGAAATGTTTGCGTAACAGTTCCTAACACACCCAATTCCAGGGTTTTCAGTGTGAAAACACTGATTTCACAATCGTTTTCAAATCCAATCAGTGATATAAAAGCAGCAAACAGGCTTGACTTGGACAGGAAATGAAACTTTTCTCCTTTTCACTTCCACTCGAGGTTCCCGTAACGTAAACCGCCTCCAGTCAGGAGGCTTTAATAGACGACTTAACCCATCAGGAGACGCATTCTTCATGTTTTAATGGTTGAATACTCCTGCAGAGGTTCAATAAACCTGTCGGTGCGTACGCGCCAGACAGACAACACAGGAGTTTCAGCTTAACAGCAACATTAGTTGTTTTTTCTCAGGGTTGCGTTAGAAAACACAGAGGACTTTCTCTGTGAGCAAAAAATCATGAACCACTGATTTTGTATTAAAAAAAAAGCTAAAAAATAATTAATAGATGCCAATTTATTAGCTTTGAAAATTGTCAGATTTTCCATTGATTGAATGAATGTTTTGGTTTATCTGGGTGCAGATTTTAGCTAAAACATTAAGAATAATGGTTAAAAAAAGAAGATTTCCTCATATTTATATTATTTAATTAGCATTAATTCTATAAAATTTGTCATTTTGAATTACCTCCTTTATATATTTGAAGGTAAATCTTGTTGCGGTAGATTGTGTGATCCCATGAGTTTTGTTTTTTTACGGTTTGACCAAAATGACAACAGCTCTGCTAGCTTTAGAATAAATAGTTGTTAAGTCGTGGCGTAAAAAGCATCGCTTAATCCTTTAATTCATGTCCACATTCGTTATTTGCTTCTGTTCGATCAATATTAAAGTAACACTAAATAGTTTTTTAAACTTTAAGCTAGAGCTTTAACGTTGATCTCAGTGATTGTTTCATATTTGACACCACTCTGCTGCCCTCTGCTGCCCAAAAACCACACTTTTGTGGTGCGGGTAGGTGCTCTATAGCGGGATCTCTTATACCTGCTTTAAGACTGTTAGCTGTTATGCTAGCAGTTAGCGTTTTCAGTTCACCGATCGTCAATAAAAAGCACAAGAAGAAGAAGAAGTTTGCTTTTTCTGTTGACATCATGGCGGAGCCTGGCTGTAAAAGTAACAGAGTAATGTCTTTGGAGGTGAAGCAAAGAGCTAAAACCAGAGTGAACGTCGGTGCGGCCTACGCTAGTTTGAGGAGCTAAAGGAGGCTACATAATCACGGACTGATGGTGACCTGGCTTTGTTGCTACTGGACTTGTAAGTAATAACATTTTTTGTCCAACAGTGTGGATCTTTTTACTTTGTGGTTTATTTTAGTATTAGTTGGCTCATGTTAGCGTTAGCTTGTTGTTAGCGCTAGCTACAGCAGGCTGCAGCAGGGTTGTTTACGGTAGTTGTAATTCCACTTTCAACCAGTAGGGCGGATGAGCTGGAAATCGCTCAGTGTTACTTTAAAGATGAAACTTGAAAAAATTAGAATATGGTGCAAAAGTTCATTTATGTCAGTAATTCAACTTAAAAGGTGAAACTAAAATATGAGATAGACTCATTACATGCAAATTGATATATTTTAAGTCTTTGTTATAATTATGATGATTATGAAGACCCCAAAAACATAAAGACCTTCTGAACAAAAAGGACAACTTCAAATTTATTCACTTAGTGGAGTTTTGACAACACGAATTTCCTCTTTCTCATTGAAAACACTCACACACTTGGAATGCAGGCGTAAGTGGAAAATGGTCTTATTTCTTTTTGGGTTGGGGTAGAGTGGGTTAGCGGGAGTAGGTGGAAGGGGGAGGCCCCCGCTGGATGTCTGACATGTTTCTGCAGGGGCCACAGGCCACTGGCTGGCGTGGAGCACATGCTTGTGGTGTGCTGTTTGTCTGAGTGAAGCTGGCATGGCCTCCCGCTCCTCTGCATCTGGTCCCCATTAGCAGAGCCGAGCGTATAAAGCAGGGAGCTGACAGAGGTTGGGAGCAGTCTAGTTCCTGCCTGGATCATGGGGTTTAGCGTGTGGCTGTGTGTGCTGTGCCTGCAGGCAAGCCTGCTGTCACACGCCGAGGCGAGTCAGGGAGAGCCGTGTGTCGGTGGACAGACCGCAGACAGACAGGTAAGTGACGCACTTCTGATGGATCTGATAGTTAGTGAGGGACGAGGGTGATCATCATGTGTCAGTCATCATCTCTGCTGCTGAGGCGAGGTAAGTCCAGCCAGTCTGAGTCCGGTTAAATGCTGTTTGCTTGCTGCAAACTACATAATAACTAACATCACGGCACGAGGAAAGGAAAGAAAAGTTCAGCAGCACCTCTATGAACTTTAACTTTTTTCTAGATAAACTTGTATTTGAAATAAGGAAGTTTGACATTTTATAATCTAAACACTCATTTTTCTGTGATTTTTCATAAAAGTGATGAGAAGTTTGTGCTTTAGTTTTAAAGTGTTTGTACAGTAGCTCGTCCAGAGGAAACCAGTAACTCTGCTGGAATGTCCTTTAAAAAGAGGAGAAGGAGACTGTCTAACCCTGACCTGTGCAGACGTATAATTCTACCAAAAACAAAGTCTCATTGTGATGGTTTTTACAGCCGTGGTGCCACCACACCAAAAATAAACCCCTCCATGGAACAAAAAGCGTTCCGCTACCCTCTCTGGCGTTTCATGTGGCCGCCAGCTGTTATACTTTAAACTTGTGGTTGACATTTTTCTGCGGACGGTCCTCATGTTCTGTCCAAAGCAATCATCCTCATCTGGACAAAAGATTCAACAGCTGCATGGAGGAGTTTGGTCGGAGAGGGTTGGTGCCACATGTGCTTTTCTGCAGCACTTTTTTTATAAAGTAATTACAGCGTGCCCAATTATAAGCTTCAGTTGTGGTGGGGGGATAACTAATACCAGCAGCAGCATCCTCTCATTGAATGCATTTGCTTTCATTTGCTCGTGTTGGCGTGTTCTTACCGAATTAATGTGTTTTAATGGGGCTTCATATAAAATAAGAGATTTACGGGACACAGTTTTTGTGCAGAAACACACTTTGATGAACATCTTCAACACGTTATTTAAAAAGAAAACTTCAGATTTATTTTGTCAATGTTCAAAGGATTCTTGTCTGAATAAAATGTACAGAGCTGTAATTTGCATGTTGTTTATTATTTTATGTAAATGAAGAATAATTTGATTTATTTTTTTCCCTTCAGCTCTGTGGACAAAGAGAGCTGAGACCTCTACCGTTAGATGAACGGCTGGTACGTGCAACCACTCACATCTGTTCTCAGCTTGAGTTTTGAATTATTTCACACTTTAATACAAAGTGAGCTCACTGTACGATCACAAGTTCTACTACTGGACGAGGAAAGCTCATAAAGATGACCAAAAAATGCAATTTGGGCATTTATTAATGGAGTGTGATCGTAAAATGTGTTGGTAACACTTTACAATAAGGGTTCCTTTATTAACGTTACTTAGTGCATTATTAAGCATTAATAAACAAAGGATCCCTTTATTAACGTTCAAGATATTGTTAACTATTAAGTGTCCTTAATAGGCCGGGGGTAAGGGGGGTGTCCTGCTTAGCAATGCATTATTTAATATTAACATTAATATTAAGCAGTTGTTAATACTTTATTTAATATTTTATTAATGCTTAATAATGCACTAAGTAATGTTAATAAAGGGACCCTTATTGAAAAGTGTTACCAATGTATTAAAGTAACAGAGCAATTTCCAGGTCCTCCACCCTACTGGTTGAAAGTGGAATTACAAGTACCGTAAACAACCCTGCTGTAGCTAGCGCTAACATCGAGCTAACACTAACGATGAGCCAACTAATACTAAATACTAGAGTCTCATATTGGACTGCAGTTGTCTTCAAACATAAAGATTTTTGTTAGGGATGTTCGATATTATCGATCTACCATTAATATAGGCAATCAAATTTAATATCGGAAAATATCGGTATCGGTTTTTTAATGACAACCTTTACATACCATACACATGTTATACATCAAACTCTTCAGGTGCTTCTCCTCTTTCTCAAAATGTCAAAATATGACAGATCTGAGGTAAAGGTTTTGAGATATTTTAGTTTATTTGGCACAACTTGTGAAGTAGAAATGTGCCCTGTGTAGTGAACGTACTTTATTTAGAGTTCAAAAGTGTTTTGTGGCCATCTGTCGACTCCCATTGTTTCTCATGGTGACAGCCCATTTATTAAGGAAGAATTGGTGAATCAATAGCAGGGATTCATTCTGAGAAAATCAATGGAGGAATTATTCATTTAGCCGTTTCCTGCCCTCAGAGCTGAAACCTGACTTCCAGTAAAGGAGAGAACACTCTAAAGTGAACAGTGACAGGAGGAGAAAACACAGCAGGAACAGATTAACTCTCACTCCAAACTAGATCCATATCTCATCACTGTTGTTTGCCTCTGTGGTTGCGGTTCTGACTGTCTCATCCTTGCAGGATTTGGTCAGACGTAAGAGGCAGCTGGAGCGGAAGGGTCCCACCCACCTGAGTCACGCCAGCCTACCAGGAGCGTTCTCCGTTAAGGGCTTCCCTAACACTCTCATCCAGGTAAGCCACTATGTTTAGTCACTCAGAAATCAGCACAAACCAAATTCAGAGGGATAGGGACTGGTTTATAGTGAGAGCCGAAAGATCAGGCGAGGTTTTAGTCATCTTGGCTCATCGGTGTGTGCTGACAGGCAGAACCGATCCAGAAAAACCACCTCGTTTGTAGCCAAATCAATCAGAGCTTGTGAGAGCTCAAGTATTAGATTCCTTAAAATAATTGGGTCTGTGCATTCATGAAATGTGATTATGATTCAGAAAGTGAGTGTGTGTGTGTGTAATCCCTGTGTCTATGTTTTCCTAGGCTGATAGGTCCAGAAGACACTTGAGTCCAGCAGTGACTAAGAAAATCAGAATCCGTAAACCTCGCCCCGGCACCTTCTCCCTCCTTAGCAACGACAGGAAAGCCAACCCCCTACAGGTGAGTTTCCATGGAAACCGAAAAGCAAGTGATGAACAGCTGGGACTAAGGCCCACCGCAACAGCAGACTTTGGTCAGATACGGTGCTGTGAGAAAGTATTCTCCCACCTTAAGGATTTATTCTGTTTTTGCTTTTTTTGTCACCTTGTCAGGTTTCAGGTCAGCAAACAAACCTGAATATCAGACAAATACAACCTGAGGCCCTATTGCTCCCAGACCGGTAGAGTTAAGAAATAGAAGTAGGCTAAAAGATCTCAAAAAGCAACACATCATGCCCGGTTCTAAAGAACGGTAAAACATCTGGATTATCGCCAAGACTTTTTGGGCAAATATTCTGTCGTTACATCTGGAGAGGACTCACCCATCTTGGCTCACGATCGGGGAAGGCTGTGTTGACTTTTGACGATAGGAGCGAGAGCAGAGAACGTCTTGGCTAGTAGAAGCTAACCGTTAGCATTAGCGACTCCACAACATGGCTAAACTCCTTCAGGTTTGAGTTATTTGTGGAGCTAAAACATCAACGTTGCAGAGCAAACGGAAGCCGTGGAAGAGTCGTGTTGCTGTTAGCCAATCATGGGTGAGATTTCTGAATATCATGAATATTAATGAGTAAGACTCCTAATCCTGCCGTTTTCTGCTGCTCGCACCTCCAGCTAAATTCTACTTCCTGAAACAGGAGCGCCAGAGCTTTTTTTCCTCTAGAGAACAACTCACAAGGCATTCATTTATTCTAGAGACCACTGCAGATCTATTGAAAAAACAAGTGAACAAAAGCTTTAAACGTTCATGCTAGAAAACCATCCAATGTGGGTTCAATTCCTTTTTCACACAGGTCCACACCACTCCAGTTAGCTATGTCTGATATTGAAACTTTTTACTCTGTTAGGTGAAAGCACGCGGGTGTTTTTATTTAAAAGATACCTGAAACGTCTACTAGGACATCATCAAATATGTTTTTAAAAACTGCTTAAACATTTTAATAACTAAGAGTTTGATGTGAATCTTTTCAGGTGATCAGAGTGAGGAGACAGGTGAAGCTCGATCCACCCAAAAGGGGGAAGTCTGGTCGTTCTGGAGCCTTCTCAGTCTTGGTGTGTGTGATGTTCATTAGCTTCTGGACAGCAGCACCTGGTTAGTGTTTAACTGGTACGTTTGTGTGTTCTCTGCAGGGAGATCCTACGATTGACGGGCAGACTGACAGACCTCAAAGCAGCGTGTAGAAGAGCTGCAGAATGGGATCAATTTGTAAATCTTTATTTAGTGGGTCATTTTATTTGTCAGCCGTGATTATTTTACCAGTGAGTTAGCGTTCATTAATTAGCCGGCCTGGTCTGTACTTAAAGCTTTACTAGAATATATGCACTTTGTTCTAATATATTCCTGCATGTTGTCACATAATAAGTTGTAACCTATTTAATCACAGATTCCTTTTGAATATATTTGAGGTATATTTTTGCAGAGCTGTTTCTATTGCTGCTGTATCAGCTTTCAATAAATGTTTAGAGAAAAAATGTGAGTTTAATTCATTTTTTTTAACCAACGAAGTACTTAAAAATGCATGATGTAAGAAGGAAGTAAGGTGGACATCCTGTGGCCAGATGTAGGTACTGCAGCCCATTTTTAAAACACACGAGTGACTTTCTCACTCTGTGGGTTTCATGACTGTGGGTTTCATGACTGTTGCCATTTACAGCTCAACGCCAGAAGATTCTAGAGGACGAGAGAAGACGAGTCATACACAGTAAGTTGATAAGAAGATAAATACTACGAGTGGGAATTTAACTCGTTAATTATGATTAATTAAATAGGAAAAAAAACGCATTCAAAATTTATCCCTTTGAGCCCGAATGCCTCCAATTGGGGGCCAAAAACGTTTAGCATCACAATTTATGCCCTATATACCAATAAATATCGAGCTGCAATCTAACAAAACAGCAGAGCCTGGGCTACAAGACCATATAAACCTTTTTTACGTGTTCCAAACACAACTAAAACTACAATTAAATGAATGATGACAAATCGCTCTTTATGAAGAAAGAATAAAGGAAGAAAACAATCAACTTTTTTACCGTTATGTTTTCTAGTTGGTAGAAAGCAGGCAGTAACTTTATCCATATGAACTTTGTTACAGCAGGAGGGACAAGCACACACACAGCATTCATCTTGTAACCCTCAGCAGAACTTCCCCTGAACTCTACACTACACCTCTATATATATTAGCAGTGCTCTGCTGCCACCTAGTGTTCAGTTCAGTACACAACATTTACAATGTTCCATGTCTATTAACACTTTATCAATAACACATATACTAATAGTTACACATCCCAACAAATCCCACAATAGTTATTTTATGAGTCTAAAGTAATCAAACAGACCTTGTGGTTACAGAAATATACTCATTAAAGTGTGGGTATGTCATCTGTGCCTCACTAACATTATTTTTGATTAAAAAAAAAATTGCTTGCGTGCAAATTGATCAAGATTAATTCATTACAAAGCCTCTAATTAATTAGATTAATTTTTTTAATCGAGTCCCACTCTTAATTGTCATTGTAATATCAAGTTCTTGGTAATTGAAAAAGTAGCTTGAGATATTTTTAGAGCTTACTATTTGCTTCTAATTTACCTTTAGCATTGTTAGCTCAACGTTAGCCCCTAGCCTGCTTCAAGATTCAAGATTTATTGTCATTCCTTACATGATATTTTAAAAATTGCTCAGATAGAAACGAAATGTTTCTCACTAGCTCCCTATCAGTGCCAATAACATAAATGATAAAGTGACTTAGGTCACTATTACCACAACTACATAGTAAGCTAAAAAGACACTATGTGTCAATAAATGCAATAAATAAAAAATCAATAAAAAATCAATAATAAAAACTAAATAAAAAGAACAATAAGCACATTCACTCATACATGTCACAGCAGCATGATGTAGATGGGGAGGTGGCATGGTCTGTTTAACAGAGTCTGTGCAAAGAAGCTGTTGAGCATCCTGGTAGTTCAGCATATGATGCTCCTGTAGCTCCTCCCACATGGCAGGAGGGCAAGCAGGTCATGAGAGGGGTGGTGACGGTCTTTGATAATGTCAGCAGCGCTGCTCATAATATTTCATCCAGACTTGGAAGAAGTTCGCCAACTGTCCTGGTGGCAGTTCACACGATATTAGAGTAAAACACAAAGATGCCGTGGCTTCTTAGAAAATTACAAGAAATAACTTCTGGGTCGCTCCTGTTTACCGGCTTAGGATCTTTACAAAACACTGCTTTGTTTTGTCGGCTGGTGTCGAATTACAAGTGCCAGTGCAGCAGCGTTTGCTGGTTCAGATTCGGCAACGTCACGGACTCACAGGTTGTAAACAAAGACTACGTCCCTCTTTGGCTTTTTTAAAAGAAGAAAAACTGACAATCACTCAGACGGCTGAGAAGGAAATCTGTTTCAATGTAACGTGATTGAGACATTAGACTGTTTTGTGATTATTTCACTGTAAAAATCTTACTTATTTAAAAAGTCCCTTTTCTGATCATGATCAAATGATTTAACAGGGAGGTTCAAAGAGTCTCATTACAAATCTAAATTAGAATGGCAAATGTTGAAAGTGAAGATAGCGGGCTAAACCCAGCAGGACGCTCACTGATCCATTCATATCACTGCATCAAAAGTCTAAATGAAGTCCAGACCATCTGCTGCAGGGTTTCCAACTCCTTTAGATGTGTTGCAGGATTTTTAATCATTCTTTGGCCCGAAATAGAAACAAGAATGTTGCATGAAAAGGATATTTGGGTGTTTCAGCCTCAACACGAGTCAACGTGGAGATTAAGTGACTCATCTAAAACAAAAGACAAAGAGATCAAAGCTTAGCTCTAAATTTGACGTTTTTACCGCCGCAAACACGGAAAATCACAACAACACACTAAATATAAACTTGGCAATTTCCCCAAAAGCACATAATTGGTGCTAAACATGCTTGAGCAGCTTGCTCTGGAGGAAAATAGACGAGTGAGAGGCTGAGTTGTTGTCGCTCAGTCATCAGATAGCCTGGATTAGCCGCTTGTGAGCGTGCTCAGCGTCGTCCTACCTCTCCATCACAGGATGGAGTCCTGATTTCTCTCAGACGCTGATATAAATAAAGACAAATAAGAGGCTGGCTGATATTCCAGTGCGATATAATTGTACACAGACGCTTTAAAGTTAGAATTAAGTTGTGAAGGAACGTCTCTTCTTGATTTAAAGGTCCGACCACGAAAGGGAATTCTTGTTGCTGTGTTTCTGTGGTGTTGTAATGGTGTGTGGCTTTGTTTCCACTCTGCTTTGGTTTTAAATCACCTTCACAAGAACAGAACTGATGATAGTCAGAGCCGAGAAAATGATCTGGAAGCTATCGGTCTATAGGTCTGTGGTGGGAAATGACCCAGGCAGGCTGGCATCTCCGAGTTTCCCATAAACGCTGCCGTCAGGTTCCTATTTAGTGGCTTACGCTCAGTTTCCCCAAACTGCTAAAACCACCACATAAGTAATAGCTTCTTTTCTGACGGTGATCGTCTCATCCCAAACAACGTGCAATGTGGGAAAACATGGAGATAAACAAGCTCCGAGATAGCAACGGGAAGACGTTCTGGAAAATTGGACCCAAAACTCCCAAAGTCATGACAATAAGAATCCTGTTATCATAAAAAACGGGTGATTGGATGATAAAACCCACATGAATAACTTCATGTATTGCTTAAAGACCAAGTTCACTTAATTTTTAATACATTTGCTATGGGCTCTATTATAAATGAACACCTTATGAGTCAATGTCTGTGGGGAAAAGCTCTGGCGCTCTTGTTTCAGGAACAAGAAGTGAGCCAGAGAGACATCTTGCCTCTGATTGGTTAACAGCAACACGACTCTTCCACTGCCTCCCTTCGCTCTGCAACGTTGATGTTTTATCTCTATAAATAACAAGCCTGGAGGAGTTCTGCTATGTGGTGGAGTTGCTAATGCTAACAGTTAGCCTCTACTAGCCGAGACGTGCTCTGCTCTCTCCTGGATGCTAAATAAACTTCAGCCTTCTCTGTCGTGAGTCAAGATGGGTGAGTCCATGAATGACCATTTTCTATATGACGTAGAATTGAGTGGTTTTTCTGATTCGAGCCTTTCCCCGTCTTTTTTCTATCAAGAAATAGGGGTAGAAGACTATTTTCACGCTTAGGCTGCATGTTAAACTCAGAGTGGCCGATCATATTTTAAAAATAACAAGAAAAAAACGGTTTCTCAGTGATCTTGGTCTTTAATATTATCAATAAATAAAGAAAATACTTAAAAACAGCACAACTAACCTTAGTAAAATTGCTGCGCAGGATCTAGAAAAGGTTAAAGGTCATTCCCAAACAACTTGGAGTCCATCATTTTGTGGTGAGATTATTCAGAAGTGGAAAACGTCTCAGACAGCCAGGGGTGGAAATGTTCAGAGAAACTACAGAAACCCCAAAGAGCTCCATCTCAGACTCTACAGGCCTCAGGCTGCAGGTTAAAGGTCACGACAGGACAATTAGATAAAGGCTGAACAATTATGATCATGCACAGCTCCATGTTTGGAAATAAAACAAAGCACAGACAGTAAGTGTGTGGGGAAGTTTAAATAAGCCTTAATATTTAAATAAAGGTTATTCAATTAAGTTGGTTCGTCAGACAGCTTACACTGAAGCAACAGTTGTTTCACCACATCAGAGAAATGATGTCTGCTGTCAGATTTTAAATGTAAACGAGGTTCTCCCTCCTCGGTTCTCATCGGCTATGGCCTCCTATCAGATCTCCTGCCGCCTCCCATCAGATCACATACAGACTGTTTGGTTGTCTCCTCTCTCGCTGTCACCCCTCTCCGGCCAGACGTCACCTCCCTGAGGCGGCCTTGTGAAGTCCATCTGTCAAAACCTCCTGCTGCTGCTGTCAGAGACCCGACTCCGTCACATCCCTCTGACCCTGATGGAGAAACGGCAAGGAAACAGGCAGGAAGACGCACATTTTAATGTCCGCAACATTATACGTGTGTGTGTGTGTGTGTGTGTGTGTGTGTGTGTGTGTGTGTGTGTGTGTGTGTGCGTGTGTGTGTGTGTGCGTGTGTGTGTTTATTACTCAGCACCAATATGGGTAATGATAATATTTTGGCTAATAATAATCTAAGGCAATAATATTTCACTATTATTATTTTACTGCGTTAGCAAATTTTTTATTTATTTGATTCTATTTGGAACTTTTTGTAAAGTTTTCCCCTTATTTTTATACTTTTTTTAATGTTTAAAAAAGTTTCTGTTTCAGGCTGCAAATCAAAACTTACATTTTGTGACTGATTTTCATAAGTTATATCAGTTCTATGTTCAAGACAAAACATGTTTATGAAGTTATTTGCACTAAATCCCTCTCACCTAAAGCGATTTCAGCAGTTTTATTCTTGGCATTTTCAGTACCTTCCAGAATGAGCCATTTCGGGGCTCTGTCACTTTAAGAAAACAAGCTGGAGCTGGCCACGCCCACCTATCCCCCACTCAGGCTGCTATAAGCTGAGGAGCTCCGATATCTGGGAGGGGCTTGGAGTAGATCCGCTGCTCCTCCAGCAGCAAATCTCTCTTGCATTTGAGAGAAGGTTCTATGCTAATTACCCCGTTTGTGATGTCACAAACAGGGACTTTTTGAAACTGTTTGTTTTAGACACATAAATCCTAAAACCAAACACTGACAAAATGTTTTCACCTTTGGAGTGTTTATAGAGACCCAGATGGTTGCAAAAATGATGCAAAAGGTGAGCTTTGCACAATCACCTTTAAGGTGTGCACAAGTGATCACCTATAGGTTTGAAAATTGTACTCAGATTCTAATTTGTGCTAAGAACCAGTTTACAATTACATATTGATTTTAGTTACTGATGCCATCAGTAACCGCCATGTCTTTACCCAACGGCTCTGCAGAAACACTCAGCTTCTCCACATCTACTGACCAGAACATCAAAACAACTTACTGTTGTTTTATTATTAGAATTTGTCAGCAGTCCTATTTTAAAACCATTTTAGATGCAAAAGTACTCAGTGACTGCTGTTTTTGTTTATTTTCTCCCCATTTCTATTAATATTTATACATAAAAATAACTGCAGCAAGCAGACTACTGCGTTATATTTACATGTGTTTTAATATGTCTGAATATTCTGGGGATTTTGCACAGAGAAAACAGTTTGTTTATTCGACCAGAAACTTTAAAATAGAACAGTTGTAAATTACATTTGCATGATTTAAAACTGCTCAATAAAAGTCACAGAGGAGCATTTAAAATTGCATGATGTAAAATTCTTCCAAAATAATAATAATTAAAATGAGTGCATTTATTCTTGTGTTTAGGGAAGAAGCTGTCACACAATCTTAGAAACGATAGACACGTGGGTGTGCAGCTCATTAAATGAAAAGCAGAAATTTCTCTAAACAGGTAAATTTAAAATTAAGTCTGATGTTTAATTGCCTGATTTCGCTGAAAATGACCAGTTATGGAGAAATAAAAGTATAATGTTTATTTAGTTGATCTCCGTCCAGGATCTGGATCATCCGCGTGTTTGTAGGGAAGCAGTTCTGGAGAGATTTGGACTCCCCAGACTTCCTGATCCCAGCCCCAGGACTCGGGTTCCTATCAGAGGATGGAGGCTTCCAACTCCTGAGCCTTTGTCATGAGGTAGATTTGATTGGCATGACCCAAAGTTGTCCAATGGACAAAAACTTGTCAAACACAACTTGCTTCACCTCCTCAAATGACCTGCCATCATCTAATTTCTTCTAACAAACCCATTCTTTCTCACTAGAGCTCAGCACTGCTCAGCAGCTCCACCTGCTGGCTCATGAGATGGGAGCAGCTGCAGGAATCAGAGCTGGACCAGGTTTGGCCCCGTGGCTTCCTCCTCCCCTTCAGTTAGATGACTGTATGCTGCAGCAGAAGCTGCTGCTGGTTTTATTTCTCAGTTTCTAAAAATAAACGGTTCATATTAATGTTCCTGCATGGAAACACTAACAGGTTCTCATCTTCACAGGCCCATGGACACCCTGTTCTTCATGATTTGCACTATATCGTAGTCTGGTGCTCACTACCCTAATCAAATGTTTTTCTTTTCTTTCGTTTTTTTCTTTCTTTTGTTCTTATCAAGAAGTAATAAAAGTTCTGAAATTCTAATAGAAATTTGTCCCATTAGGATCAGCTTTAGTTGTTCTTTCAGCGCACAGGTGATCAAATAAAAACATCCGTCCATTATTGTCTGTTTATCCAGGGTCAGGTCACGGGGGCAGCAGCCTAAGCAGAGAGGTCCAGACTTCCCTCTCCCCAGCAACTTGGGCCAGCTCCTCCAGGGGAATCCCAAGGTGTTCCCTGGCCAGCCAATAGAGAGCGTGTCCTGGGTCTTGCTTTGGGTCTCCTCTCAGTTGGATGTGCCTGGAAAACCTCACCAGGGAGGCATCCAGGAGGCATCCTGACCAGATCAGCCACCTCAACTGGCTTCTCTTGATGTGGAGGAGCAGTGGATCTACTCCAAGCCCCTCCCGGATGACCTATCTCCAAGGGAGAGCCCAGACACCCTGCAGAGAAAACTCATTTCAGCCGCTTGTATCCAGAATCTCATTATTTCGGTCACTACCCAAAGCTCGTGACCATAGGTGAGATAGGAACGTAGATTGACCGGTAAATCAAGAGTTTCGCCTTCCAGCTCAGCTCTCTCTTCACCACGACAGACCAGTACAACACCTGCATCACTGCAGACTCAGCACCAATCTGCTGAGATACTTAAACTCCTCCACTTGGGGCAGGACCTCGTCCCTGACCTGGAGAAGGCATTCTACCCTTTTCCAACTCAAGACCATGGTTTTATTCTCATCCCAGCTGCTTCACACTCGGCCGCGAACCTCTTCAAACAAAAGCCACAGATCACGTTCTGATGAAACCAACAGGATCACATAATCTGCAAAAAGCAGAGACCTGATCCTTAGGCCACCAAAACAGATCCCCTCAACATCTTGGCTGCACCTAGAAATCCTGTCCATAAAAGTTATGAACAGAATTGGTGACAAAGGGCAGCCTTGGTGGAGTCCAACTCTCACCGGAAACGAGCCTGACTGAGTACAATGGAGACCAAGCTCTGGCGCCGATCATACGGGGACCTAACAGCCTGTGTCAGGGGGCCTGGTACCCCAAACGTCCAGAGCACCCCCCACAGGACTCTCCAAGGGACACATCCAAACACCTTCTCCAAATCCACAACAGACATGTAGACAGGTTGGACAAACGCCCATGCACCCTCCCAGATCCTGCTAAGGGTATAGAGCTGGTCCAGTGTTAATATGATGAATCATACTTTATTGTATTTTATGCAGGATATTACGTTGTCATCGTGATGACATCGATGGCGAACAATTTTGAGCACACCACAATTATTAGTTGCCACAAAAAGATCTAAAAACACTGATGCAGCAAACTTTACGAAGATTATTGACAACTTTTGGCAGGTTACTTCTCAAAAATAAGTCCCTCTTGGCTCAGAGTGAGCTTCTGAAGAGTTTGATAAAAATCTGTTTTTTTCTGAGATGAGCACAGCTGAAGGAGAAAAGGCAGAACGTTGTCGTCTGCGTAGCTCTCTTTGAAGATGATAGATGTCTGCTGAGCACCAGTCATGAACCACTATGCCCTGCATAGTTCATTAAAGCAGAAAATCCTGCTGAGTTCTGCGTGCTGCCCTCTATATGGATCCCTGAAAACTGATTTATTAGGAGGAGAGTGCTGGCCGATGGGGTGAATCAATTTCAAATGTAAAGATTAGGAAAAGAATGGCAAGTGAGTTCATGACGAATTGAAAAGCATTTCTTCACAATTAATTTGGGAGCGTACGAAGTGAAAATATCATTTAGGAGCGATGCTGGAGCCATCTAGTGAATCAATCCCAGTTTAGAGCAGAGTAAACGCACACGCGTAACGGATTAAGAAGCTGAAACCAAGGCAGCAAGATACAAGTGTGTCGTGTTTGGTTCGGCGTAAGTGAAGATGAAATTCCTCCTTTCTCCTCAGTATGACACAAAGGTCGATGTGGGCTTTGAAGTGGACAGAGCTGTCAGTGGAGGGAAGCTGAGGGGATCACGCAGGGAGCTGGGCAGGCTGGGGAGGAATTACCAATCAGCCTGAACCCCAAAGGGCTGCATGCTGCAACACATTAGGTCACCGCCTCCAAGTCAAGCAACCACTTCAGTGAGCTTTAATGAGAAAAGTGCTCCTAACGTGGTTGGAAAAGAAACTTCTTCATTCTTTTTAGCCGAGTCTCAGCTGCACAAAATAACTTCAGATCGCATGATTAAGTCTTGCAGAGCAGAAAAGACAGCAGATAGAAATCATCAATACCTTTGTTGTTCCCTTATCTCCTACCAGCTGCTGTGTAGCGTCCTTGTCTATGTTATCTGGCAGACTCCTCTCAAAAACAGCACAATAAATGCCATGCACTATTGTGGAAAAGGAGCATCGATGCTCCGTGGAACAGAGAAACAACATCACAAGCTGCAAGAAAGGAACAAAGAGGAGACAAACAACACTTGGTTAATGTTTCTGCAGCTAGAAAACTCCCTAAAGTTCATTTCACTCTGTGGAGGTGAAGGGTGCCAGCCAGCGCAGAAACATTATTTCATTTCAGGCTAAATCTCTCCCTGCACTGTAGTCTCCCACTGACTTTCATTTCTGAGTCATAAATAGATGTTTCAGGACTACAGAGCGGGTGGTACTTTAGAGGTCCTGAGAGGACCATAAATCATTTGGTCATGGCTGTGCCCGGGCGGGCCCCCAGCGGATCAAAGAGCTCTCTCAGCAGCTCCTCGAGTGGGAAAGTCAGAGCTGTGTGAGGACAAAACATGGCTTCTTATTCTGAATAATAATAATAATCTGTCTCAGATGAGTGTCCATACTACAGATAAGGGTATTCATCATAGCTCTATCCCATTACAGGTGTAAAAAAGACTGTGGATGGTTACAATTTTCTGCAAAATGACAAAAAAAAGCAAAAAAAAAAAAAAAAAAAAAAAAAAAAAAAAAAAAAAATGAGACAAGTATTTCTGTTTTTTTTTGCCATAATCTCTAAATGATCTGTTATTATTTTTGCTGTGGTTACAAACTTTAGATCTCTAACTCTTCAGTGTTCACATACAGCACACAGCTTAATACAGACTGCCATCTAGTGGTTAGAAAATGCAACATTTCTTCAATAAACAAATTTTGTTTGTTTAATTAAGTTCATTACATACTTTCATAAATATACAAACTAAAATGGGCTTTTTCCTTTTTTCAAAAATACAACAAAACAAGAACATTTGACAAATAAATCTAAAGATGAAAGGACAAAGGTCGTTTTAGAAAAGTAATGTTCTTTCCAAGTTCTTGACATTTGATTCTTGGGAACATGCTTTAGGAAGTGTTTTGCTATTGCAAATGTATTCATCATGCAGGAATTTGGGATTTACACCAGTCTTGTGAAAATATCAACAAAATACACATATTTCTCTTTCAACTGTGGATGAAATACTTCAAATTTAATAGAATTTTATTTATGCTACAAAAACACAGTAAAATTATTTTTTGAAGGAACATTTAGGTGACTTGGTGGTCCTGTTGGGTCTCCTTGTCCTCCTCCACGGCCGCCATGTTTTCCTGTAGAACAGCCAGGTGTTTCTCAGTCAAACTCTTTAATGTAGTTTCGTAGCTGTCCCGTCGCACTTTGAGTCTCTTCATCTCCTGGATGAGTCTGTGTTTCTCCTGGAGGACCCGCTGATGCTGCATCCGGTGGTGGTCCCTCTCCTTCTGGACCCTCAGCAGAGTTTCCGCGGTGGCGCTGGACGCCTGTCTGTACTCCTCGTTCTCCTCTCGAGCGTGCTTCAGCTCGCTCTCCAAGCGCAGGTTTTCTGTGTAAACTTCCGGTACCGCACCGACCCAACTCGCATCCACCGGACCTTTCTGCGCCACCTCCGTCCACTCAGTTTCAAAACAGTCGAGCGTCTCCGTCATGCCGCTTTGGTGAAGAAAGTTGCGCAAAAAGTTGACGAGTGGTGGTTGCTGGTGAACGCTCACGGTTGAATTTGACTCCTGAATAGTTTCGTCTCGGTTTGCGGAGCTTTTCTCTTCTTCTTCTGTTAAGCTCATCGTCGGCGAGCTCATTGTTGCGTTTGAGACGCGGAGGAAAGAAAGTGATGTTGCCATGGTGATGTTCGGCCTATCATCGCGAGACTTTGCAAACTCACGTTCCTCCCGTCAGCAAACAATCATGGCGGACTACCAAGAGGCGCCCTTGGCCACTCGGCCAAAAACACTGGATCCAAACGAATATTTCAACCTTTCCCCGGAGCAGAGGCGTTTAGAGGAATCTAGGACGGCTATACGAGCCAACCTGAAGAGGCAGTATCAGGTTCAACTGAATAACCCGCACAGAAACGAGCTGATTGTAAGTGGCTACTTGCTAGCAGGCAAAGTCACCCTTAACTGGGCCTAGGCTATTTGCTGGAATGTGTCTGTAGCATATTGGATCACCTAAGGATAGACTGGAATAAATATACTTTCGTTTAAATAAATAATAACAGTTTAATAACTTTACTGGTTTATTTGCATTTATGCTATGGGTGCTAGGTAGCTAGCAGGGTGTTTGAGGTAGAGAACATGAATCCACACAGCGAAAATCAGTTTAACCACAACTCTTTATTTTGGTTTGACAGAATTACCCTGATGTTTTATTGAAGACAACCTGATCTACAAGTTAAAAACACAAACTCGTTATGCAAGAGTTGCTTTACATAGTCAGAATGTTTGTAATGTTAGCAAAAACATTGGTAGCCTCTTTAGTAGAGTCAGTTTAAAAAACAGGCACATCCGCGGGCAGCCCCCTGGTGCTGCTGCCAAATTTGATTTAAATGTATATTTACGTTAAACATCTGCTTAATAAACACTTTAATTTTTTAAACTTGGTCAGTTTATTGATATGTTTAATTAACTTTGGTTAAATGCTTGATTTTCATACTAAGCAGTGCACAGAATTAAGATGCAACAGATGGTTAAATTAAGACTGAGTTAAAAAGCTGATTCAGGTTCAGAAATGCTGTACTTCCTCTGTTATTAGTGACATTTTATTGTGCAAATAAGGCAGAATATGTCCACATATGGGCCATCGGCTGATCATGACCTCTACATATCGGTATTGGCAGAATAAAAACTCATCTGTCGATCTTTATTCTCAGTAGTCAACTTAATCAGGATTAGGAGCAGTTTTAATCAGATGTAAATCAGCTGTTGCTAATAGTTTATTTTGGGTTTTAAAAAAATCGTGCAATATTTTTTATATTCATGTTACAGATTTGTTTACTTTCTAGCTCAGCATTAATAGTGAATAATACTTATTAGTTTTTGATTAATTTAGCCTTTTAGGAGGGATGTTTTAAATAAGCTTCGAGATAAATGAGAATAGGTTTAATTCCAGCATGTAGTAGTTCCATTCGTTATCTTTAACCCTGTTATTTAAATCTATTTTTAAGTCACAGTGATTTCTAAAAGATGATTTTTGATCCGGGTTTTGCAGGAAGACCCTGCCCTGACACGGTGGGTGTATGCACGAGCCAACACTTACCCACACTTCAGAGCCACGAAGAAGACGTCTCTGCTTGGTTTCCTGTTTGGAGTGGTGCCTCTAATTGCCATGTACAAACTCTTCAAAACAGATCGGGTATGAGATGAAGTTCTTTTGTTTGCTTGATACTTAATAAATCAGAAATCACAGATGATGTAAGGTTGGATTTTTAGTAAATTTCTGCATAAATCTATCACTCTGTGGCTGTTTTGACTTTTTTACAGAGCAGCTAAGAATTAAAGCAAAATAAAATTGAATGATGATTTTTCTGGTGATAATATGTGAATTTTATAGCATCATTTATTGAGTAAAACTGTGATTTAGTCAGAAATAACTTGAAAGACATCTAAAAAAAAGTGGTTCATAGTCATTTTTCTCTTAAAAAGGCACAGTTACTGTGCCTTTTTCCACTCGCATCAGTTCACATTAGAAATAAATGCGTCTGGGTTCTCTTTTTCCTCCCGATTGTCATGGAGATTCATCCTCTGAACCATCAGCAATCACTCCTCCAGGGAGATTTTGGAGCAGTCGTCTCACTGCTAAGCTATCATGTGCGTCGAAAAAAAAAATAAAACTGCCTGAAAATCACAGAATCATAAAGCATGTAGTTGTGGAAAATCTGCAGAAGGTGAAGAGGGTGATGTGTCTTCGTTGTTATGGAAACTAACATCTGATCATCTGTTTTACAGGATAATAGGGAGGAGAAGCTCAAGGCTGGAACCCTCGTGCGCAAGTTCAACTTGTCGTCATGAGCTCATGTAAAAAGACCCTCTTGTGATGTTCTAGAGATGTTCTCCCTGTGTGTAATTATTATTATTAACCAAATTAAATCATATTGTCAAAGATCTTGGCTTTGATGTTTGATTTCATGAGTTCTGTAAGTAAATTGAAGCTGTGAAATATCACCATAACTAATTAAATAAACTACATAGTACAGGTGGGGTCATCTCTGATGAGTTTTCTTCTTAAAGCCCCAGTGTGTAATATTTTTACCTGTTTACTACCAAATTCTGTGCATTCAGTGCACAAACTTGTCCTTTTTCATTAATATTTCTCACCAACATCAATTCTAAATATTCCTCTCAACTTCAAATTTTACATTTTTAATACATAAATTGTGGTCGACGCTCCATGGGCATCCTCCATCTTGAAATACGGTAGCTATTTAGGGACATACGAGCTCTGAGTTACGCGTTTGCACTATGACTGTAACCTGAAAGAAACAGCAGAGGGCAGCAGTGCGCCGTGGAAGCATAGCGTCTGACAACGCAACTAAGAAGAGACGAGACTAGCTGCTACACTGTTGCTGTACTTTGTTAGTTTGAATAACGAACAATGAAGTCAAAAGACACATCAAATATGTCAGGTCTTATTGATTTCCAACAGTCAGCAGCCGCATATGATGAGAACCCTGCCCGCAACAGCTAGACACCAAGTGTTGTTCCTGACTCACCTCAGCTGATCATTCGTCTTTTCTTCATAAAGCTCCCAATCCGGTCCCAAAGTATCAGTTCCAAAGTCCTTCAAGAAAGTTCCTTCTATTAAAGTCTCCTCTCTTACCGCAGCCTGCCGTGTCTCTCCCAACACGCTTCAGCGGTGGTCCGCTAGCCGGTGGCTATGTTAGCATTAGTTACTTTATTTCCACAGCGTGTCCCCGGCTCCAGCCAAACCTCATCGGCTATCCGATCGCTAAACAGCCAGTGGTTGACTTTAGCTCCATCTTGATCTTCACTGCGGCGCACACAGTGTGCCACGATCAGCTGATGGCTAACCGGCAGACTCTTGTTTACGCTGCTGCTCTGATCCACATGACACCTGACGCCACAGCTGATGCCACCCCTCCTCCGTGTGTGAATCGGTGACAGGCAGCTATGCTAGCTTCCTCAGGACTGGTAGGTTGATATAACAGCTAACAGCAGTGTTTCCCCTAGAAATGTTTACAGCCTTGATGCTTGTTGACTGCGGGGGGGGGGATCGC
Source organism: Aphyosemion australe (assembly GCA_006937985.1). NCBI lineage: Eukaryota > Metazoa > Chordata > Actinopteri > Cyprinodontiformes > Nothobranchiidae > Aphyosemion > Aphyosemion australe. Next base: position 4,504,721 of record SSNS01000002.1, read on the forward strand.
GCCGCCTCGTGGGGGTGCGCGCGTCGTCTCGTCGGGGGAGGGGGGTGCGTGTGGCATTATGCATTAAGACTGAACAGTCATTAAAATGTTTTTTAACTGGTGGAGCAGTTATATGCTTTGTGTGGGTTAGGCTACAGAGATTGGAAATGAATCAATCTCATAGCCTGGCAAGCCATCCTATATATGTGAATATATAGTCTGGCCACGAACCATTGACGGCTCTCAGTCGTGAGGCGGGATCTACGGTTGTCTTTCAAAATGTCAGCACGCAATTGGATAGCGCTAGGACCAATCAGAGTGACGAACAACATGACATAATCACGGCGACGGAAAAGCAGGAGGCTTTAATAGCGTCTAGCTTCAATGATTTCTGTCGTTTTTGTATGAAAAACACGCGAATATCAGGTGTACTGGGACATTGCACTACTTTGTTTGATAAAAATAAGAAGCCGCTAAGTATAGCCGACAGACTTACGCATGTTGGAGTCTAAATAATCCAATGTTGATGACAAAGCCGTTTCAAACGAACGTGTTTTCCGAGTTGCCGCCATGTTGCTTGGGTTCGCGGCGTTCGCGGCCGCAGCGCTGACGTCATCAGCTACTCCCGCTCTGTGATTGGCCCATGATATAGAGCGCTGTGATTGGCCCAACCAAAACTATAGCGAGTTGTGATTGGATAGACACAGCAGTGGTTTGGGCTGCGAGGGTTCCAATGAAGCGTGCCTAGACCAAACTCTGCAAAGCAAGAATTGGTCTAGTTCACTAGGCTATCAATCTCATGCTTTTTATAAAAAAACGAACCAGATGGCTGGAGTGAACGCTGGAGTTGTTGCCTTTTTGAGTGGGCCACCGTAGCTGCAATACTTACTCTGAACTGCATGGCGCTAAAGAGTCGCAATTTTTACCATGATTTCTATGAATATCCCACATAGCACCTTTAAATTGAGGAAATGCAGCCTAAAGAGCCATAATGTAAATACATAGTCTGACCCATAGACAGACATGGGGTGGAATCTACGGTTGTCTTTCAAACTGTCTCTGCTTGCAATTGGACAGCGCTAGGACCAATCAGAGCAACGAACAACGTGACATTCATCGCTATGGCAATGTGGCAGGACGCCATACACTGTTGCAGAAGTAGAATAAGTACCTCTATCTGCTTATGTCTCAGAAAAATTCATCCAAAGTTGATGCCGAAAGCCGTTTCAAGTGAGCGCAGTTGCTGAGCAGATGCCATCTTTGTAGTTTTTTTACGCTGCAGCTCTGCCGGTGCTGATGGTGCGTTCGATTCGTCCTCGGAACTCGCAAATCCCAACTTCAGAGTAGGAAAAATCAACTGAAACGCCCCCCAAAGTTGGACCTCCCAGTCAGAAAGTTGGAAGAATTTCAGAACCTTGACATCCAAAGTCGCCATATTGGAATCCCGACTTCTCTTGCTACAGGTGTGATGTAATTCTGAGTTCTGAGGCAAATCGAATGCACCATCAGCCCGCCCAACGTCTCTAGAGAGTGTGGTGACTGGCCAACGATAGACCTGCTGAGGCTACGATGAAGCGTGGCTAGACCGACCTGCAGAGCTAAACCTTTGCTACTGCTACAGTTCTAGGCTAGAGAAAACGTGTCCTGCAACAAAATAAAGCAACCGGCAACAAGAGTTGAAGAGATTTGAAAAGTAAAATATTTAGTAAAACTCGAATCTCTTGTTGAAAAAAGATTTTCTTACAAAATAAATCACAAAACAACAGGCTGATGTTTGTTACACGATCCAGACTTTTATTTCTGTTTCGGTAAACCGTAGCTGTCTTTTACTTCTTGCTGGGCTTCCAGTTGGGATTGAAGTGGCTGCGCAGCGGTTCCCAGCACTGGTAGTAAGTCTTATCGAGTTTCTGACATGTTTGCAGACCCCATTTAGTCACAGCCATGCTGAAGGACGACTCGAACATGAAGGCCTGGAAGAGAGAAGCAAGTGACCTCTGGTGATGCAGACTGGGTTGACAATACGAAATTTAATGTTTCAAATCTAATAAAATCCAATATCAGACCTGAGTGAATAATCTGTCTGAACCAACCTGGCCTTGTGCGAAAGAGTGATTGACCCCTAATCCTGATAACTGGTTATACCAACTCCAATCAAGCACTGTTTAAGGTCAAAGGGCAGACATTCTCCAAGATTTTCTGCCAGAAAGCAGAATTCATGTTTACATCAATTACAGCAGGTGGTGCTGGAGCAGGCCCACACCATCACACCACCACCACTGTTGCGTTGAGGTTATTTCTTTCTGAAATGGTTATTTTTTTCTCCAGATGTGACGGGACACACTCTAGAACACTCCACTTTTGTCTCTTCAGGCCAAACAATCAAGATGTTTGTGACAAATGTGTCCTAAAACTCTCCACGTTTGCCTCTCTGTCTTTTTATTATAGTTAAACCGTGACCTCTGACCTTATATTCAACCCTACCCAACCTGCAGTGCTTTTGATGCTCTTGGTTCCTTAAGAACGAGGCATGATGTGTTGCTTTTTGAGATATTTTAGCTAATTCTACAGGTCTGGATCTCAGCTTTTCAAACAAGATTAATCTGTAAATTACCTCAGGTCAGGTTGATTTGACAGCTTTTTATCTTTTGTATTTGACTACGGTCATTACCATGGTTCCCTCAGCCACCCGCTCAGGCTGGAGCTCAGCTGTGCTGTTCTTCTCGAAGCAGTCTGCGTCAGGGCCGTGGGGGGTCATTATGCTGTGCAGGCTGGCTCCTCCTGGACGGAATCCCTCCTCTTTGGCTTCGTAGTGACCTTCGATCAGCCCCATGAATTCACTCATGCAGTTACCTGAAACGACAAGCAGGAGGCGCTGTAACACAGCACTGAGTCAGGAACAGAAATGGGAGGATTTCCACTAGATGGCCTTAGGGATCTGTGGTGAAACCAGACAAAAGGCACAGAGGTGTGAAGTGAGTCATACAGCAGGTGGATTGCTCTCTGATACTGTCTTGACACTGCTGGGTAAATGGGCCTGTTAGCTTCTACATGACTTGGTTTAATCCAGAATAGAATAAAATTCACCTCAGTGGGCTGATTCTGACTTTTCCATCCATGCATTCAGCTGTTGTAAACACCAAGTTCACTCGTTTTTTCAATACATTTGGTCTCTAGTATGAATGGATGCCTTGTTAGTCGTTTTCTGTGGGGAAAAAAAGCTCTGGCACTCCTGTTTCAGGAACTAGAACTGAGCCAGAGGAGAGGGGAGCAGAACACGACAGGATCTGGAGTCTTATTTCCTGATATTTGGAAATCTCGCCTCTGATTGTCTAACAGCAACAAGACTCTACCAGTGACTCTGTTTGCTCTGCAACGTTGATGCTTTATCTCCACAAATAACACAAGCCTGGAGGAGTTCTGCTGTGTGGTGGAGTTGCTAATGCTAACAGTTAACTTCTACCATAGACATGAATATGTAGATGCCCCATTGGGTGCTGGAGATCGTAACAGCATTGCCGCCGTATTGGATGGGTCTCCTCATTCTCCAAAGTCGATGCAAGGTGGGCATCTATGCCCGTTTTTGTGCAGCCTACAGTTGCAACAACCGGTGTACTATTGAAAACCGATCACGTGGGATTACTATTGACTTTTCTAGCCTACCTGATGCGATTTTATATTTTAATTTATTTTGTTTAATTATTTAAATATTTTAATTATCATGCCATACCATGTGTCTGATTTTGTAAAAAGAAGCTCGATAAAATGTGTTTTTTAGCTGGGTAAGCACCTTCCTCGGTAGAAATGAATGCACAGGGGGCGAATGGAGACCCAACTAAGATGGCGGCTGGCCACTACGGCAGCTCCAACAGGCAGCGCCAGTCCACGGGGCGTCTACGTATATATGTCTGTGGCTACTTCTAGCCAAGACGTGATCTGCTGTTTCCTGGACGCTAAATCAACAACAGCCTTCCCTGTCGCGAGCTAAGAAGGGCGAGTCTATGAATGCTAATTTTCAGTGTGACATAGATCTGTGTGGCTTTTCTAACCCGACAGTGTTAATTTCGTTGACGAATTATTTTCGTTTTTTTTTTCGTGACGAATGAATTTTTGCGGACTAAAACTAAACAAAAACGAAAATACACACGCCAAAAAAGACTAAATTATAACGAATATTGACCGACATTTTCGTTGACGAATAAGAAACGACAACGAAAATTGACAGAAACGAAAATCCAATGAGAAAACGGAAAGGATGGGCGACCGGAAAAAATAACCAATCATCAAATCGAATAGGCGGGACTAAATAAGAAAAGAACCAATCAGAGTCTGGAGCCGACTGTTGTTTGAAAAAGCTAGCGGTAAGCAAACATAAGATGTTTATGCCGGTAAAAGTTATGTCTGAAGGGATAAAATGTCCGCGGCTGGAAAGAAAAGCTTCAAATGTGACCATGTGAGACGTATTTGCTTGGTGAGTACACACCTGGGGTTTCCCCTGGTTTTAAAAGTGTTACGGTGTTGTTAGCAGCGAGCGGAGGCGGGGTGGGAGTGGTCAGCACATTACTGCTGGTGCCGTTCGGTTTGAGCTGCGGCACCGAACCGAGTTCACGCAGGGTCAGCGCGCTGCGCATCTTGTTGTCTAATCATTTTTCTTTTCTTGGCGCTGGTACGGCCGATATGATCAGTGTTCGGTGTTCTAGCGGTGTTTTTGAGGAGAAATGTTCAGGTGTCCCACCTTGATAAATCAGTCTAAGCACAGTCTAAGAAAACAATTCTTACCTTTAGTTTACCTCTTTGTGTTATAAGAGTAACACATTTTAATGTTTTGATGGTATGATGTCATTTCTTGTCATATTACTGCACATTATACAGAGTTTTTTTTTATTTTATTAATACTGAGAGGCACAATTTCAAACTGTCAGTGTTAAATTAGGTATTTTCCATTATTATTGTTATTAAAACAATTATAAATGTAGAGTTTTATTGATCCAAAATGTAAAATGTGATTTTTACATATTTATTTACAGTTTCAAATGGGTGTAGTAAACATTTCCTTTACACAAGTAGAAAAATTATTGCATCAGAAGAAAAATACACGTGTTTTAATTTTAGCCTTATTTTAGTCGACTAAAATTGAAAGCAATTTTAGTCGACTAAAATAAGACTAAAATAAAAACTAATTGGACGACTAAATTGTGACTAAAATTAAAAATAATTTTAGTCAAAAGACTAAGACTAAAACTAAATTAAAATTTCTTGTCAAAATTAACACTGTAACCCGGGCGTTTCCATCTATTTTCTATCAGCGGCTAATGCAGGAAATAGCAGTGTTTGCGAAAACACGTCGGACAGTCGGACATTACCGACGTGATTTAATATTGTCCGACGAAAAACTTGAAATCGTCGGACAATATGACCGACGCAGTGCGTCTACTCTGAACGTGCCAAAATAAAATAAACTTCCTGAAAACCACAAATTGCAGACTGTTTGTTGGCTTCCCCCTCAAAAGATCTAGTTTCTACCTATATTACATTATTTATTTGGACTCTCAGCG
>SSNS01000002.1:4510888-4589832 GCA_006937985.1 Aphyosemion australe
GTTTCACCTCAACCAGCCACAGCCTCTCTTAAAGGAACAGTAACATCAGGCTACAGCATCAGTCACAAAAAGCCCTTATGGATCATTACAATACTTAGAAATATTGTCATATATAATATGTTGTTTCTGGTGTTTCATAATAATTTAAAATAATTATATGATCTCTAATAATTTCCTGATAAATTCTGTTAATCCTCATTTTATGAATTTGGCAGAAAATCATATTGATGGTTCTTTTTTCAAATTATGTGAACAGATTATTGTCACAATGAAAATATGTATAATATGTAAAGGTCAGAGATCACTACAATACCCACTGTTAAATAGATACAAATCTGAAGCCCGCGAGGACATTGTCCTACGTGGTTCAAAAATGTCCTGCGTGAGACGCTCTCACGTCTGCCAGTTTGGTAGGCGTGGCTCAAAAGTTTTCGCAAACACTGAAATAGGGATAGATTTTTCACCTTTAGCCTGCACGTAAAACTCAGAATGGCTGACCATATTTAAAAAATAACAAGTAGAAAACAGATTCTCAGTGAACTTGCTCTTTAACAATAATGAGCCTAAAGATTCATCATTACAGTGAATCCTTACGGTGATAGTAGGGTGGACGGAAGGTGTGGTCGGCCACGCCCCATCGAGGTGGGAAGATGACAAAGTCAGCGACGGCCACGCCTGGTTTTGTGGACTTGGCCGTCAGCACAGTAAAGATGGATGGATCCTAAGAAAACAAACATCACTATTTAGAGTATATCGCTCCATTTAGGAGGTTTGTTTGCTGAGAATTCCCGCACCGCGTGATCAAAGGCCACGCAGTTGATGACCATGAAGTTCTTCAGGTTGTATTTGTACGGCGCGTAGTTCCCGTGCCAGGCGACCACATTGAACGGAGAGAAATCCTGCAAAGCAGTAAAAAAACAAAACAAATAAGAGAAGTCTACCCGAGCAACAAACACAAAAGACTTTAAATTGAGCTTTTTACAGGGAAGAAGGAACAATGAATAATGTCTTTGTAATCTTAAATTCCAAGAAAGTACTTCTTGACATAAAGAGAGAGAAAAAAAAACGGTCATAATGAAAATTGTAAGAGGGTGTGCTTCTTTCAATCTTTCTTCTCTTTCAATCCCCTCCTGTTCTTTGTGATACGAGGCTCCAGGTATTATGGGGTAATTGGCTTCACAATCAAACTTTCCCAAACTTCGAGCATTTTGACGCTCGCGGCGGTGCAGTTAGGGGGGGGGGCAGCATATGTGGGTGCAGAGATATTCTTTTATCTTGATTGTTAAAACCGCAGCAATTTTATATAGTTTCTCTGTTCTGATAATGTCACCGTGAAGAAGACATTCAACAGCTGCTCTAAAATCAATATAGTTCATTACAACTCAAACTGCCTCCATACTGACCTCCGTCCTCCCACACACACACACTCCAGCACATCTCCACACACACACACCTAGAATAAAAGCACATATACATTCACAGAAGTGTGTGTGCGGAAATCCACACACGGTGTAGCTAATGAACACCAGGGACGACTTAACTTCACACACCGAACAAAAGGTTCTCTGGGAGACCCGGTGCGGGTAATCTCTTGGACTTTCGTCTGCGATAACTCCACTATATTCGATTAAAGGAGGGAAAAAATAAGAAAAACGGAGGAGTTGCACACACGTGCACACAGAACACAAACATATTGGCCCAGTCAAGCAAATAATAAGTTAATTTGAGCAATTTTAGCACTCTGCGGGGGAACGAAACAGCAGGAGCTGCAGCATCTTTTCCCTGAGACGAGGCCTCTGTGTGTCTTGTTTCCTGTAGCCTGAAGGTGGAAACCAGAGTCACCTCTCACCTCCAGAGCATGCAATCAAGAAAAAAGCTTGTTAAATTAAAAAAAAAGGTTACTTTTGCCTTATAAAGGAGCCTTTATCAATAGCTATTCTTTCATGTATGATGAATAGTGTAAGTTGACATCGTTTCCATGGTTACAACCTCCTAACCCCTGTCTGTGTCAAAGCCTTCCTCACATCTATCCCCTGTCTCCGTTTTTAAAGAAAAGAACTCCTGTCAAGACATTATGTGTCGATCCAATTATGCGCCTAACGGGAAATCCAGGAGGGGGAGGATCATTTCCTGAGTGAAATATGGTGAAATTAATGCTTTACTTGGAAAAAAAGGTTTTTTCCCCATAAAGCAACGGCTTCACAGGTACGCTGTCTGCAGCTCCAGAATGCCTTAACTAATTATGAGTGATTAAGACTCATAAGGGAGTCGAAGCGGAAACCCAGTGAAAGGATAACAGCTAAGGCTTGGATATTAAATCATCAGGGATGGCAATTCAGCCGGCGGGAGCGGCTAATGGATCACATGCTTCACTTGGACCGTTTCCTGTTAGTCGCTGTGGCAGTTTGATGGTGTTTACTGAAGCAAACGCAAACCTAAATAGGGTAATAGGGCAAGTCTGCAGCGTGTGTGTGTGTGTTCCTCGCAGACAGTGTGTGTGATTACTGCACTGACACACACACAATGTCACAATAAGCACCTGTTGGCAAGCAAACAGCTTTCCCTGGTATTTGTTGATGACGGTGTAACCAGTGGGCACTTTGCGATCCTCGTACCACGCAACTGGACTCAGGAAGTCCCTTGGGTTGGCCAGACCATTGGCTCCTAAATACACACACACACACACGGCAGCATTTTGCAGATGATTTCAAGTTTATATTTGATCAAAAATGTGACCAGACACCAGATTTTAGGTGATTTTTGCTCAGAAATGGTTTGTTTGAGTTGTGTGTTATGTTAACTATATGCCTGTGTTCCTGGGTGTGTGGTGGTGACCTCAGCCTTATAATGCCTAATTGATCATATTTCATTTGCACATTTCTATCTCTTTAACACTTTATTCTAAAATAAAAGGCTGGGCTGGATCCTAAATGTGAAGTTTCTACGTGTGTCAATAATAATAATAATTATTATTACTTTTATTATAGTTTTACTAGTATTAGTAATATTTACATGAGATTATATTAGAATAGAATTTGAACTCCATAAATAAAACTTAATATTTGATTAATTCATGAAGTTTGCTTTAAGCCCCAGGGGTGGTTCTAGGAGGCTTCCAGGGTGGGCCAGTGCCCCCTCTGACAGCAAGCTTAGACCCCGATGGCCCCCCTGCTGAAGGCGGAGCCTAAGCATTAAAAGTTGAATATGGAACAATCTAATAAAAAGCTATATATTTTAAAAAATAATACCTCCAAGGGTCATTTAGAAGTGTGCAGAATTAATGTACAGTTTTTCCTTTAAAAGCTATATTTTAAAAAAATATCAAAAATCTATTTTGATGGGCACAACACTGGGTTCATGTTTACATCTACCAGCCACTAGAGGGCACCGTTGCGGTAAAAAGTCTGCTCAGCAAGACGAGGCTGGGACTGTGTAAAATGGCGGACTCGACAAGTCAAGCAGCTGATTCTGAGCCCAGAAGATGTTCTAACGGTAAAAACTGTTGTAAAATAAACTTATTAGTAGAAATTAGTCCTTACTCTGTACGATTCATCACTGGACATGGTGCTGGCTGGTCACTTCAGCAGTGAACCAACACCCCAACGGCTGGAAATTTTATTCTGTTGCTGCAATACAACCTCTAAACACTAGATGTCGCAATAGTGTCCGTGTTCTATATTCAACCTTTATTACGTAGTAATTTTTTGTGTTAATTAACGTAATACGAGATGTGGAACCAAAGCATGTGAATGCGTTTATCTGAAATTTCATGCGTCACTGAGATAAATAAATCAGATAAAGCATTTTTTTGCAAATTGTTATATTTTTAAACTAATTGAAAAGCTGTTGTGTTTAAAGTAACTGTAACTGAATTACTGTTATTATATTATTATAATTACTACCTAAAGGCATGTTTGTAGTGTGTTTTATTACAAAGGTGCCTCTCTTACAGAGCAGCTGGCCCCACCCTGCCCCCCTTTAATGTTAGTCTAGAACCACCCCTGTTAATCCCAGAGCATACCGTTTAGTTCAGCAAAACTCCAACAAATCATCTGAAACTACAGACAAATGTGTTAATTTAGCATAAATTTGTTCTTAAACCAAAAGCTTTAAACAAACTGAAAAGTTTGATGGCAGCAGATGAAAATTCACTCTAATTTATTTGGAATTTTTCCCCCAACATAGATACAATTCTGGGAATCAAACTGTATGATCAATCTGGTTAGCATGGCTAAAAAAATCCCCCAGATTCTCAGAGATAAGTGTCAACAATTTAGACAACAATAGCATGTTGCTGGAAATACAGGCAAAGTGGTTGGTGTGCAGGTTTTTTCCCCCCCATCTTTACAACCATCCTCCAAACACAAACCTATAGGCCCCAGGTCAGGGAGCTCAAAATGGGCTCCATACACTTCTAGGATGTAGCCTCTGGTTTCTCCAAACACATCCACGCTGAAGCGCATCCCTTGCTGGAAAAATAAAAACAAGAAAAGTGGCAGTTAGAGGAAAATTTAGTGCTGTTATGTAGCAAATGTGGGCTGTATCAGTGCTGAGGGGACTAATCATCTGTGTTTGGAAAAACACACATGCTGCAGTCGCAGTCCTGATGTTCAGGCTGTCCATAACGTGAAACCTCTTTCCACTATTATCTATTTTTTAAGGTCACTTCTGAAAAGTGCCAAACCACGGCTTTCTAAATATGGTAAGACAGAGTGTGGGGGCGGCAGCGCCGAAAGTAGAAAGTAGAGCCTACCTGGATGACACAGATTTCGTTCGGTTCGACCATCATCTTCCCAAACTCAGTGGTGACCAAGATCTCGCCCTGCTGTGGGACTGAGACACAAACAAAGAAACGACTGAGATAAAGAACGTCTGACGCAGAACATCAGTAACTCTTCCCCTCACCGATCAGAAAGTCTCCATCTGAGTTGTTGAAGCACCTGAAACGAGACAAAACGAGCTTTTAAATGATTCTGAAAGCACAGCCAAATATATAAAATGCATGTGTGTGTTGGGACACACTGACCTGTCAGCCATGGAGGTGTTGCAGGTGTACATGTGGACAGCGATGCCATTGCGGGATTTGCTGTTTCCTGCACCACAGATGGTATGAAGACCCTGAAATATACGGAAAAGCAATATTTAGTGTCTTTAAACAGAAATTTGTTGTTAACTCAATGAAGGTAATGTAGGGGGAAAAGCAGCACTCACGGCCACAAAGTCCACTTTCTTGTCTGTAGATTTAGGGATGGTGAAAGGCAGCCATCGCAGCTGTTAGTCAGAACAAAGTCAACATTTATCTTTTGTTAGAGATTTATGTTGATTAGGTAAAAGGGGTCAAACAGGAACCTTTCACAGTCAAACTTCCTGTCATGAGAGGGCGGGGCTTGGGTGACGCCTTCTTTTGACCATTGCATTTTTGTTGGTGGTCAGATAAGGACCAACCACAGCAGGTTTCATGACTTTCTGTCATGGAATTATGCCAAGTTTGAGGCTTAGCCCCGCCCCTTCAGCATGCACAAAAACTCACGATTTTGATAACTTTAGATTGTCCATGCCTTATGAGCAAATTTCAAGTTGATCAATTAAAATGTGTTAGAGGAGTTTGATCAAATGCAGAGGCTGCAATTCAGCCAACACTGGGTCAAAATTGCAACTTCAATCCAAAATGGCCGACTTCCAGTTGTGTTGATCTTGGTAAGTTCTACAAATGTACCAGATGTTGAACACTCGTAATCAGTACATTTCCAGTGGTCTCTAGTAGGAATGAATGCCTTGTATGTTGTACTTTGGGGAAGAAAAACACTGGTGCACCATTTTCAGGAAGTAGAAGTGAGCCACATCCATAGATATCATATATATCACTAGATGCCTTACCCGCGCTCTTCGTCGATTGGACGAACGTCCCTACGCGGCGGCCATCTTACCTCGGACAGCTGCCCCCTTTCGTAACATTGGTGTCAATGGTGAATGTACTATTTAAATAACTCTAACTTGCTCAATTTTCAACCGAATTTCAAACGGGTTGGTTTGTTATAAACGCCAGAGACTTGGCTATGAAATATATCGGGTTTGGCCCAATAATTTAAAAATGTTAAAGTATGTCCTATCAAGCCTATGTGCTATAAGGTTTGTAATAATGCAACCGGCTTGTAAATCCGTTAATATTTAATCGAGTTAAGAGTGTTTTTGTTTAAGTTGTTCACTCACCTTCCATCTGCTACCATTGAGAACGGAACGTAAGCTGTCCGAGGTAAGATGGCCGCCGTGTAGGGACGCTGTTGACTTCCAGTTAAGGCATCTAGTGATATATATGATATCTATGGCCACATCACCGCTGACGGCAGGATTTGGAGTCTTATTTCCTGACTTTTGGACATCTCGCCTCTGATTGGCTAACAGCAACGTGACTCTACCACTGACTCCGTTTGCTCTGCAACGTTGATGTTTTATCTCCAAAATAACACAAGCCTGAAGGAGTTCTGCAATGTGGTGGAGTTGCTAATGCTAATGGTTAGCTTCTGCTAGCTGAGACGTTCTCTGCTGTTTCCTGGACGCTAAACCAAAAGCAGCCTTCTCCGTCGCAAGTCACAATGGGTGAGTCCATGAATGTTAAGTGACAGTGTGACGTAGATCTGTGAGGATTTTCAAATCCTAGAGTTTCACCGTCTATTTTCTATCAGAAGCTAATGCAGGAGATAGGTGTAGAAGACTATTTTCACGGTTTGGATACCTGGTTCGGATCAGGCTCCACTTCATCCCAGTTCTCCGTCAGGTCCCCACATGGCACGAGGGTAAAGGGTTTATGCTTAACAGATGGAATGATTCGATACAACCAGCTACAGAAGGCAAGCAGCAGACTTTAGTTAATAATATATGTTATTTGTTTGGTCCAAATGACCGATTTAAAGTGTCAAACCTTCTCTTATTGGCTGGACGTGGGCAGGTGAAGGCCGAGCCGGAGAGCTGCTCGGCGTAGAGGCCATATGGACACACCTGAGGACTGTTCTGTACAGATTCAACATAAAAACACACAATCAGAGCTGATTTTGAAGCTTGACTTTCTCTGAAGGTACGTGAGGAGGCAAAGAAATGTTTGTGCAATGCAACCTGTCCTTCAGGTAAGGATCCAGGACACCGCGGATCCTCAGAGGAGAACTCGTTCCCAAAACCGCTCATGTACTGAAAACAAGGCAAACACAGAACCTTCAAACCACATTGAATTAATGTGAAAAATGATGGATCTCAAGCTTTTATCTGCAGGATAAACCATGTTTTAATGCCAATGACTTGGCGCCAATGGCCAAAATGTATCTTTACTGAAAATGTGATCAACTTGGGTCTCTAAAAGAACAAAATATTTAAATTTGTGTCTTTTTTCTGAGCTATTTAGTGAGTTTATTGCATATTGGGAAATTTTAGAATGCAAAAGGAAGAGTATCTATCTACTTCTCATACATTTTGGACTCTAAAGTACTTTTTTATAGAAATTTTAAATATCCAATGGTCACAAAGTGGTTGGAGGCTCTATTGCTAGTGTTTAGTTTGCCTGTAGCGTCTCTACAGGTGAACTATCTGAACAAATGTGACATTCATGGTACTTTGCTCAATTCAAAGAAGAGTGGTGTCTATATAAACAAAGAAAAGTTTGTAAAAGGCTCAAAATAAAATAAATTTACACAAGTTGAACTGATTTATGAGTAGCTACTGAGGAGAAATGATGCTGGAAACGTCTAAATTAGTACGATTATTTTGGGACAATTCTACTATGTTTTTGTTTGTGTTGTTGTCTTTTTATATTTTTATCTTCTTTCTGTCTAAAATACTTATTTTATGTGCGTACAGGTCATAAGGACAAGAGAAGAAACCAAGACAATAAGAAAAACTCTCTGATGGAGACTTAGGAAACTATATTGAGTATTAAAAAACAACAGAAATAAAGGTGAGAAATGCTTTGTGAAGCAGGATAACGGTCCGAAAAAACAAAAAGATAAAAGATCCAGACTGAACGTTTCTCTCATATGAACTTTGAACTTTATTGATCTTCTGTAGTCAGACTTTCAAAAAACAGCAAAACATCTAAAAATTGGTTTCTTTTACCAGAAACCACAACAAACCCGATTAAGAAAACTACAGTTGTGATGACTGTCAAAGGGTTAAAATGCCTAAAACAATAAAATAAACATATCTAGGGATATTTATGGATATTCTCAGCTAAATTCTGAACAAACATGAGCATGCTAACCACATACGATGCTCCTTTACTTCTACATCATCCCTGATCTTCTGGAACCATGTGAGCCCATCTTGCTGAGTCACAGTTATTCTGCAAAATATTCTCCCACAAACTTGAATTGTTTCCACATGTGAGCTCAGCTTTCACGTGCCTGAAGCTTCTAGAGCGGTTTCAGACAATTACATAAAGCAGAATTTCTCTAAATTTTACTTTTTAGAATTTACGTTAATGGAAAACATGATAAAAGTCCAACAGTTGATAGGAACTGCATGCATAAGTCATTTTTAGTCTAAAATACATTAATAAATGTATAAAACAGAAACTATAGCACACACAATAATATAAAGTAACAGAAAATGTAATCCTGTTCATCATTAACGTGGGAATTCCCAGTAAAATATGAAATAAACTGCGTTTCAGACCACATCTGGGCAGCTGCTGAATGCAGCGCTCTGATTGGCTGGAGGGAACGCCTCCTTCCTCTCAGCTGCTGCTGCAGCAATGATCAAACTTTAGAAGTTTTCCACACTTTTTCCTCCAAATCAAAACATGAAAACCCACCTTTACAGATTATTTTGTCATTTTCAGGTTAATGTGGACTTACTTGGAGTCCTGCCATTGTGCTGCTTTTTCAAAACCTTTCTCGTACGACTGTAGTAACAGATTAACTCGCAGCTCTCCCCTGGCTTTCCTTTGACCAGTATCCGCTTCAGGATGCCTGCATGCTGGTGTGCGCGCGGAGCGGTGAAGGGGGCTGGATTTATACACTCTTTCTCAATATGCTTTTAATTAGACCTTGACTGGAGCTGTGACGCAACAGATGGGTGTCCACTCAAAGAAGGGGACGGGTCGGGTGGGTGAAAACAGGAGACGGGGTTAATTTGGAGATGATTTGTGAAAAGAGCTGAGTGCAACATGAAGAAATAGGTTCATTTGTGTGATGAAGAGTAGGTGTCTTCACATCCTGCCAAATCAACATCAAAGTTTTTAAAGGGGGTGTATTATGCAAACTCACCGTTTGCATCCTTTTGTGCATCCATGTGTCTACAGCCTCTGTAAACACTCAAAACATGAAAAAAACCTGTCCGTTCATTTTCTCAGTGTTTGGTTTTAGGAATTATCTGCCTTAAACAAGTCTTTTCAAAAAGTCCCCATTTGTGATGTCACAAACAGGAAAATAATAGAATAGAGCCACCTCTCCAGGCTGGAGGAGCAGCGGCTGTACTCAGAGGCCCTCCCAGATGTCAGAGCTTCTCATTTTATTGACCCTTTGCAGCTACGTGTTCTGATCATGTGGGTCCACCATGGTGGACGTCAACAGTGACTTACGAGAGAGGGCAAAAGTGGCAACTGAAATGACTTTTTTTCCAGTTTAGACTGACTGCTACCAGTTCAAGCACAGTTCACTTTTTGGAAAGACGTTGCACACCTCGTTGGGGCTCATAGAGAGCAGTGTTTACAAAAGTTAGAGTTACCTAGCTTAGCTTAGCTTAGCTTCTTCCTGCTGAAACCGATTTGATCGGGTGGCCAACTTTGCCAGAAATCACCCTGGACCATTTATACCATTGTGTGATAAACAGTTTTCACTTTACTCTGGAGCTGATTTAAAAACCTACAAAAGTCTGGATCCCTACCAGTTATGTATCACTGGCTGGGTCACCGGGACCAGATGCTAACGGGGGGGGGGGGCAAGATATTTCAAAAGGACAAAGCTAACCATGCTAAATAGATAGCGTAGCTTTTTACACATATATTCTTACATGATTAGAACAATATTGTTAGTACCTATAAAATTCACTATAGTGGATGGAAACACTACCATAGTGACATATAGGATTATCAATACTAAATTAAAAAAGTCAACCTATCACATTTGTCATTTCAGGTCCATCACAGTCAGTCCCTGTCTTGCTGACGGAATATATGAACATTACTCCTACCCACTAAGAAACGTTCGCTGCAAATTCAAAAATACTTTGAGGGCTGTTAGTTCTTTTGATTGAGAGCTGCTGTCCATCCCCGTCTTCTGCCCACATCAAAAGGTATTGGATAAAAAGACAAGTTGGGTTTAAACCCTTGTCTGTTAGTGAAGCCAACCGCGCAGCACACGATTAACATTTTACTGTGAAATCGACAAAATAAAAAGGCTACAAGCTAGTTTGTTTTAGAATAAAGTTTTAATAGTCATGGTGAAAGAGGCATTTCCATGAGTAGCGTGATTTCTTCTTCTTTGGGAACGGCAGGCTGGACGCCCAAGAGGCGTATTGCTGCCACGACTACATTAACACAGCAACCAATCATGTTCACGATCTCTCATACATCCCAATCGACGCAGAAAACTCCGCAGCGCCCTCACCCTACGCCAATCCACCACACAGACACTCCTATAGTCTCTAGAAAACCGAACAAGGCACTCTGTTCAACCGCACATTGGCGGCAACGCAAAAGAACATGACCCACCATCTCAAGCTCCCCACAATCGCAGTTGTCATCCTGGTGCTTACCCACTAAAAACAACCCACCTCGAAGACAGCTATGACCTAACCTCAACCAGGTCAAAACCACAGAGTCTCTTCTCCAACAAAAACGACTGTCCATCCGGCATTGCAGCTCATAAAAGGCCCTCCCAGTAGCCCCCACATCCCATGATGCCTGCCACAGCTCCACTGCTACCTGACAGATCACAGCACGATAATCCGGCGGACCAAACTCCACCCCCAAGTCCACATCCCGCCTCCTCAGTGCACTCTTAGCCACAGCTAGCGTGATGTCGTATGTAAAGGGTCAATAGCAAACCTGAGTGGGGAATGGGTGGGCGTGGCCAGCTCCAGATTGTTTTCTTAAAGTGACAGAGCCCTGAAACGGCTCATTCTGGAAGGTACTGAAAATGTCAAGAATAAAACTGCTGAAATCGCTTCATGTGAGAGGGATTTTGTGCAAATAACTTCATAAACGTGTTTTTTATCGACCATAGAACTAACTTAAGTAAAAAGGTCAAAATATGTCTCATTTGAAATATCTCATGAGCCACTCGATAAATTTTATTGAAGCCATTGGATGAACATCTACAGCTTTTGTTGTCCACCCAGGTCAAGATGGCAGCTGGAGCTAGTCCACATTAGGAAACATGGTCACGATTCAGTCGATTTGGCAAATATGGAGCTACATGTGATAGCAGTGATTTACAGCTGCTACTCTGAGCACTGACAGATTGCATGAGATCACTGATTTGTGTGGAAGGATTTGTCATCAACACATAATTAATTCACCCTGACCAGCACCTTTTGGGTAACCGCCACCGAGGACGAGCGATTCCAGGTCACACAGGAACAGCAGAAGGCCTCTAAAAGCCTTATACATTACATCAAGCTAAATTTATTCACTTCATTTCTTCAAATAGGTGCTCAAACGAGGTGTACCTAATGTCCCCCATGCAGCATGTATCAAAAAGAATCAATTTCGCCTCTCTCCCAGTCCTGCCTCGCTTCCCCTGGTTGTCTATTTCTTTTCTGTGTTTTGGGAGATGTTGGGAAGGGTAAATGATGGCAATTCTCATAGCGAGGCGCAAATAAACTCGCCGCGGCAGAAGTAACTGTTCTCCGGCGAGGCGTGCAGTCAGACCCGGGCCTCCCGCTGGGAAGGCAGTCAGGGTGCCGCTCCAAAGACGAGAAAGCCCAACGGCAGGAAAATATCACGCCCCCCCTCCCATCTCCGGAAATTGATCTGCTCCTTGTATGGAGGAAGAAAATGAGCGATTTTAATTTCATCCCCGAGTCTGCTGATGGAAATCTGGAGTATCTGGGTCCAGTCTGGATGATGCCCGAGTGTTATAGGAGAGGAGGGAATAGCTGGAGCCTTAAGTGTTGTTGCCCACTTATTTCTATGCATGTCTAAGTGGGCCATAAATGCTTTGTTATTAGATGCCTGCTGAATTCAATGTCTTGATGGCAAATGACACACTCACCTGGCTCCGTCCGTCCACACGTGCAGAAACAAGCTACAGCAGCCAGACGCAAGCAGCTGTGAGCCGGTTCTGAGCTCTGATTGCATCTTTAGGTTTTCATGTAACTTACTTTAGTCTGGTTTCGCTCCAGAGTGACATCAGGAAAGGAATCTGACCGTCTGAATATGTTTTGGCTTAATGGACGAGGCTCCGCTTTGAAGAAAAAAGCCGTTTCTTTGGTTTTAATACCAAACTCAAGCGGAGAAACGACAGTACAGCTGCTTTTGATGTGACAGTGATTGTAGGATAATACCACTGTATTGTGTCAGAACTCTCAAAGAGAGATTACTCAAAACATTAATCTTGAAGCCAAAACTGCCGGCGTGTCTAACCGTTGTGGTGATTTAATCCCTGGACAAATGTCTCTAGCTGATGGAGAACGCAGCGGTAAAGGAAAACACAAATAAGCAGATTTTCTATAGGCTTTTGTCTCATCACGTCATTATCAAAGGCAACAAATAAAAAAACGAACTAAATATCTATTTTTTAATGTATGCTGTTAAAGATAATAAAGGTCATCCTTCATGACTGATTTTGGTGCATATTTCAAACCCCTCTGTGATAATGGCACTAATGCACATGGCGTATCAACAAGCCTCATTGCAAATGCTAAGTTTAGCACATTTGATTAGATTTCTGTTGATCTGATGAATTAAAGAACAGAACTGAATTCTTAGTGACTTTTAGAGAACCAGACCCACGGCATCACTGAGTTTATACAGGCCAGCACGCTGGTGGCAGCATCATTATATGGGCATGTTTGCCTATGACGACACAGGGATAGGGTCATTTTTTTCTTATTTTTAGTAAAATCTTTATGTATAATTAGCATAAATACAAGTTTACAGTAAGAATATCTATTAAACTTGGTAAAAAAATTAAAAATGAAACACAGTTATATTAGCAGGGGTTTTAAAGGGGGCGTATTATGCAAAACCCACCCATTGCATCCTTTTGTGCTGCCTTGTGGGTCTTTACTGCCTCTATAAACACTCCAAAACATGAAAAAAACTGTCCATCCATTTTCTCAGTGTTTGGTTTTTGGAATTATGTGCCGAAAACAAGGTGTTTCTAAAAGTCCCCTTTTGTGATGTCACAAAACCACCTCTCTCAGAGCTTCTTAGGATAAAGCAGCCTGAGTGCAGGGGGTGGGCTGCACTTGTTCTCTTAAAGTGACAGAGCCCTGAAATGGCTTATTCTGGACGGTACTGAAAATGTCATGGATACAATTGCTGAAATCGCTTCATGTGAGAGGGATATTGTGCAAAAAAATTAATAAATACGTTTTGCATCAACCATATTATAACTTAATAAAAAAGTTATAATATGACCTCCTTAACTTACACAAACACAAATAAAATACAAGAAGCAAAGACAATAAAACAAATAAGCTACATGTATGTGCATACAAATAGTGACACAAAAGTACCAGATTTGGAGTAAATAGGATCAATTTTACCAACATTTTTTAATTTCTGAAACTGTTTGAAAAGTAGGAGCAGGAAGAAACGTTAAGATTTTAGCACATTGCAGTAATAAATGTGATTAAAATCACATTTTTTATCTCTCACCCCTATAGGGTGGATGATATATCAGCTGGTATGGTATCAGTGTTTTGTGTCAGAGTGATCATCAACTGATGGCTCCTAGGCCATGCATGGACCACATGTGTATTCTGTTTGGTCCTAAAAGTAGCAATTTTTTATTACACATCATTTAAAATTGGAATTAAAGTAACAAAGAGCAGTTTCCTGCTCGTCCGCATCTACTGGTTGAAAGTGGAATTACAATTGTCGTAAACAACCCAGCTGCAGCCTGCTGTAGCTAGCGCTAACAACGAGCTAACACTAACATGAGCCAACTAATACTAAAGTAAACCACAAAATAAAAAGATCCACACTGTTGGACAAAAAATATTATTACTTACAAGTCCAGTAGCAACAAAGCCAGGTCATCATCAGTCTGTGATTTTGTAGCCTCCTTTAGCTCCCTCAAGCTAGCGTAGGCCGTGCCGATGTTCTCTCTGGTTTTAGCTCTTTGCTTCGCCTCCAAAAACATTACTCTGTTACTTTTACTTCCAGGCTCTTATTAAACTTAATCTTTTTCTTCTTTTTGTGCTTTTTATTGACGATCAGCGAACTGAAAATGCTAGCCACTAGCATTACAGCTAACCGCCTTAAAGCAGGGAAAAGACTGCCCCCTAGAACACCTACCCGCTCCACAAAACTATCTAGGGCAGTTTTTGTCCAGCAGAGGGCTGCAGAGTGGTGTCAAATATGAAACTGGTCAAGTTTCTAACCCAACAATGACTGAGATCAATGTTAAAGCTCTAGCTTAAAGTTAAACTATTGTTACTTTAACTTTAGTTCAGCTCAGACGTTTGTCTAAAATGTTTCCTTTGACGGGTCAAAGCCAAAGAACAGATTTTGATGCAATCCTCAGATAAACTGGTAAACTTTTGGGATGAACTCCATTAAAGATGGCCACCATGGCTAATCGACAAAAGCAAACACAAAATGTCTCTAACTTGGTTAATATTTAAAAGATTGAGTTAAAATTGGATGTTTTTGTTGCTGAGAGTCACAGTAATGCACACGTTTCTGCCGTGTCCACACTTTTGACTGCCACTGTATAGCTCGCTGTACTGTTGATTAAATTAATCAGGCGGTAGGAAGACAAACAATTACCCACCGCTTTGCTCTTTTATCTCTTCAGCACCAACTTCTCTCTTTTTTCTTCCTTAATTGTACAAATGCATCCATTTACAGTCAAAGCAAAGCAAAACCTCCTTTATTCGGTATAGATTCATCACGCAAACGTGAAATTGAGTCTTTTGTTGGTCGGCTGATATCACCAGAACCACTTCAACAAACGCTGGTAATGTCATTTGCTTTAACAAGGCAGTTTTTTGTTTCGTTGCTGCTCTTGAATGAAAAAGACCGTTTTTGTGACGGGCGTGTATGACATTTGAGCCATTACCACCTGAGTATCAGGTAACTGCTGCATTTACACGTCTACATCAAACTGTATTTTATAATTACAGCCCTGTTACATAGTAAGCTGCAGTTTGAAGCTAAATGACTCCTGACACAAGCGCACACGCTCACACACACTCGCGTGACAGCTCCATTTAACGCTGATTAGATTTGCAAGGACATGTAGTATACCCTCTGTGTGTCTCCTGCCTCGACACTCTCTCCGTCTCTCTCTGAGTAGCTGGAGTATCTCCTGAGTCGTACCCATCGCCGTAATGTTATGCAAATGGTTTAATATGAAGATAAAAGAGTGTTGCAGTGTGCGGCGCTCTCGCGGTTCACAGCCTCCCGTTTCCAGGACGATAGCTCTAACGAGGAGGGCACTATTTGGGAGTCATTAAATGATGGCCTTCCTGACACGCACCCGTTCACCGCCATCACCGCCCGCCCCGCGTCGGCCATTAAAAGCAGCTCACACCCACACCAAGACACACAACTGCAGACACCTTTTAGCGCCGGCTCCCAGTTTCTTACACATCACAGTGTCACAGAATAGAAAATTACACTCTCCTCCCACAGAGAAAATTGCTTTGGAATTGCTTGGTTATAAAGATGTGCTTTAAAGAGAGGGGGTGCATGCAATAAAAAAAGGACACACACAAACACAATTACTTAAGCACTCTAAGGACAATTCTTACAAGTTAATCAGAGGATTTACCAATTATTGATGTCAAAAGGATTTTTGTTACATGTGTGTATTTGGAGCTTGTGTGTTTATGTGATGCCTTCAGGGTATTTAGTATGCATCGTACTGGACTAGCTGATTCAGATGTTGCTTGTTGCTCTGCAGCCATTGTTAAATGAAGCTACTGCGGGAAAATGGCCACAGATGGTGAGGATGATGGCAGACACGTGGAGACCAACATCAAAAAAGTCAGAGTTTTAAACTCCTATGTTGAGAAATGATGGAGTTATAGCCCTTTTAGTGTTGTTGATTAGCTGTGGCAGACATCTTGAATTGAACAATGGATGAGCACTTAATGACTATTTTCAGATAATGTCACCAACATCTGTTGTGAAATATTGTGCTGATGGTCATAACGGCTTCTAGCCATGAAATCTAGACAAACCGTAGTGGTAGCAAAGATTTAGCCCTGCAGGTCGGTCTAGCTATGCTCCATTGGAGCCTCATCTGGTCTACCATTGACTCGGATAAGTTTAGGCCTGGCCGTTCACAGTGCTCTATGTTTGTAGAGATGTTAGCACCAGAGCTGAGATGGAAGCAAACCAACAACGATGGTGGTGATTCGTGGACGGCACTCGTTTGAAAAAGCTTTGGCATCAACTTTGAATGATTTAGACTTGGACTTTTCTTTGAGACATGAGCAGATAGAGGTACTTTTCCTTATTTCGTAAAAGATGGTGTATGGCAGACTGCCTTATTGACCGATTTTCATTGCTTTGAGTACGGCACAGTGTTCATTGCTCTGATTGGTCCAAGCGCTGTCCAACTGCGTGCAGAGACAATTTGAAAGACAACTGCAGATTCCACCCCTACAACTAATCTCTGGGCCGTGGCCAGACTATATAAAGACCTCAAACTGACCCTGGATCCAAAACACGCCAACATGTCTCAACATAAATAAAATTAGCTTCCTGGACAGCAGTGGTGCCTCCAAGGGGTGGCCAGGATGGGTCATGGCCACCCCTGGGAAGATCCCCCTCCTTTTAACCTTCTGAGACCCGTGGATGTTTTTGTGAAGACCAAAACTGGTCAATTAAGAACATTTTTTTTAATGATTATCCAAAAAACTGAAACATTTTTTATGAAATTTTTTGTTTCTCAATGGGCTCTATGCACGCTCCAACTTCCGCATTCCACATAAGACCGCACTTCTATGTCCGGTTGCCATAGTCGCCAGCGAAGCTGAGACATGGCTGAGAGTTTGGAGTTCACCCGGTGCTTCCTGGAGGTTAGTTGCTTATGGCTTTTTGGTCGGACGTGTTATTGGTAGAGGTTTTTTTTTTTTTTTTAATTCGAGAGAACCACTTTTTTCTTTTTTTCATCTAAACAAAGAGAAAATGTGCCTTACATCATTGATTGTAACTTTTGGTAACTCCAGTAAGCAGTGGGTGAACTCCAAACTCTCAGCCATGTCACAGCTTCACCGACAACTATGACAACCGGACATAGGAGTGCGGTCATATGTGGAATGCGGAGGTTGGAGTGTGCATAGAGCCCATTTTGATGTAAATGTGTTGGATGCACATTTTTTTTATAAAAAAGAATGAAGGAGCATGCAACAGACAGCTACATGCTAAACTCTCCCAGAGTTACCACAAGGATCAATTTGGTGTGTCACCCTAAAATATTACCATACCATTTTATTTGTGAAGCACCTTCAAGTTACAACAAATTTGAACAAAGTCCTGTCCATTAAAACCACACAATAAAACAAGTCCATTTGTATACAAGCCACATTATACTATATCAAAACCCAAAGAATAAAAATGGGTCTTCAAACGAGATTTAAACATGGAGAAGGAGGAGGCCTGTCTGACCTGAAGGAGCAATGCATTCTAAAGTCTCGGCCCCGTCACTTTAAAAGCTCTCCCCCCTGGATTTGCAGCGTATACGATTGGTACCTCTAGCAACATCTGACCAGCTGGCCTACATGAACGGGACGGTGCATAAGGTACGTTTTAAGAGCCACTGAGTGATTTAAAAACCATTAATAGAATTTTAAAATGAATCCTAAAATGCACCGGTAACCAATGGAGGGAAGCCAAGATTGGTGTGATGTGCTCGGACCTCATAGTCACTGTCAGAAACTGTGCAACAGCATTCTGCACCAGCTGGAGGTGACCAACTGTGGCCTGGGAGACCCCAAACTGTAAGCCATTACAGTAGTCCAGCCTAGATGTGACAAAGCATGGACTACAGCAGCTTCTTGGGAGGGATCCATCTTAGCGCCCAGGTTTGAGATGAGAGACTTCCAAAAGGGTGCGAGGGAGGGCAAATCACCCTCGGATATCTCTAGGAAACTGAGCGCCAATCAGCTCCTAATGCCCTTGAGTCAGTCCATCAGGAGCTGCACAGAGGGAGCACCAGTGTTCCTAATAGGTAAATAAATAAGGCAGTCGTCTGCGTACAGGTGAGGAAATGTGTTTACGGAGAATATTACCCAGTGGCATAAAAAAAGGCAAAGGCCCAAGGATCGATCCCTGAGGAACTCCCCTTGAGAGAGGAGCACAGTCAGATCTAAAATCCCCGACATGCACACTTATGACCCTATCAGACAGATAAGACCTAAACCAAAATTTTCTATGGGGCCCCATGAAAAAATTCTGGTCTGCTGCACAGACTCAAAATAACACCAGATCGCCATGGCCTTATGAGGGCCCAGTTAAACCATTCACTTCTCCGGTTGGAGTGGGCCGCCAGTGAGGATGTCTCCTCTAAAGCTGTGGTTTAGGTGTGAAGAGGAAAACTTGAGGTGAATTGTCTCTGAACAAAGAAAGATTGTGTTCCGCACCAGAGACACGAGTTGTGTTTAAATCTTTGTTCTATCAATCTGATTGTGTATTTTTTCTACAAGTGTATCCATATCTGAGCCCAGATCCATCATTAGGTCGTAGACACCAGAGGGGTTGTGCTGCCTCTCCTGCGGCCTCTTGGGCCAATTTAGGTGGAGAAAAGCACTTCGATCCTGGCCTGCAAGTCTGCGGGTCCCCAGCGGGAGGCAGCGCAGCCCTGCAATCTATATTGGATTTATTCCTTTTCCATCTGCGGGCCCCGCAAAGCGCACAGCGAGGAAGTCCCCACTGCACTCTCCCTGTCCCCTCAGACTACATGTTATGGCACACACATGAGTGCACATAATCGCGTAAACGCACACGTGCACACGCAGCCAGAGGTGTCCAGTCTATCCTCAAGGCGCACTCCGCCACAGCAAGGAAGTTCTAAAGGCGCACTACGGGAGCTGCACCGGGTCAAAGGACAATCATCCAGAACAACCTGCTGCAGACTTTTATTTCTCTTACAAAGGCCAGGATGACAAATGCATTTTTTATGATATCACAGCTAAAGAAAAAAAAGAATTTACATAAAACTCAGACAAGGTCAGGAAGAAACGAGCTTCTTAATTTAGTCTAATCAAATATCATTTGCATCGCGCCATTTGCGCAAGGTATTGCCACTAACTGAATAAATGGACTTCTTCAGACTCAAGGGGGGCACTCTGGTTTTGATAAGCTGGCAACATAACTGATTAGCATATATTACTTTGATTATCTCATTACTAGGATGATTCTTGCGGAATTTTTGACACTCGCGCAATCGAATTAAAATTAAGGCACGCAATCAATAAAAGGGCAACGCGGCGGTGAAAACACACACACACACACACACACACCGCTCTCCGGGTTGGTCAACTGAAGATGATGCTGACGATGGTGATGATGATGATGATGGTGATGAGCTCTTCAGCTCACGAGCCGGAGCCGGACCTTGCAGCGGGTTTCACTAGAGTGCCGGGCTCTTGATTCCTGTGATCAAAGCAGTAATCAGAGGAGACGATGGGGCCCGTGAAATTGCTGCTCTCCTGCGGGTGACCTGTCCACCTGTTATGAATCCAAGAGTGGCCCGCATGCAGCTCGTGCCCCCCCCCCAAATCGATAACACCGCGCACTCCTCTTCCTCCCCCTCTCATCTGACTGAACCTGTCTGTGGAGTCGTGCGTAAAGACGCACGGGTTCTCGGGTAATTTCGCAACCAAATACACAGACATGAAGCTGCTCTCCAAAACATAATAATAATCTTGACTCGTTTAAATTTCAAACTCTGTCATGTTTTCCTTTGTGTTCTCTGCAGTAGATCCGGAAGGCAGAGGAAGATCTGGAACTCCTCCTCTCTTTCCCTAACAGACCCGCGCTTGTTTGCACACTAAACCGGGACCAAAAAAGGCGCACGTCCGCGTTCTTAAATGCATGATGCAAATAATTACAGGCTTGGAAATTGATTTCCTTATAGGCTACCACCTCCTTCTTCTTCCAGCAAACGAGGCCTCCGACCCCCCTCCCCTCCAAGAAAAGCTACTTCTGCTGAAGCATTAAGTCATTAATTATTTTCCTTACATAAGGACAAATTATCGAGTCAGTTGAACGAAATTAGAACCCTTTGTTTCTGATCAGACCGCATTACCGCTGGAAATTACGGATGATGGCTGCGTGCGCGCTCGCCTTTGTTGTTTCGATCATTGCCTGTCGCTCTGAACCCGCGCTAACAAAGTCATTAAATTGACTCCCTCTCGCTCCCATTATGCGGGCTGTTAATAACCGCTAATTAACTTTGCTTACGCGCGCCTTAAAAGCCTCCCCCCTCCTCCCCCCTCCCCTCTCCCGGCGCACACTCTTCTTCCTCCTCTCTTCCTTCCTTCTTCTCCTGCTCGGCCTCTCCAGCAAAGCAAAGTGTCCAATTATGTCAAAGATGTTGGGGTGGCTTACCTAAACTGGTGCACAAACTCGAGACTGACAAAACGATTCGTTTTCTGCTGGAAAATGACTCATAAGGAAGGAAAATTTGGTCAAATTGTTTAAGAAATGTTGATTTAAAGCCAAATATATGATGCGTTTGAGCAGTTTCCGGTTCCTACCGGAAGATGGCGCCAGTAGAATGACCTGCAAGCCAAGGTTCAACCTTTAAAGTGGGGCTTACAGTTCAGATCTTTTAAAATGTTAGAAATATGCAGGCTGAACAACCTCAGTTTGGAGAAATGGAGATTAGTTCCAACAGCTATTCTGAGCAGTTGCTAAAAACTCTGATCTGAAAAGTAAAAAAACACCTTAAATATCACATTTTATGATTAATCAAAGAAAAATGATTAGATTTTGCAGCTGAACTAAATGAGCAAACTTCTAGCCATTTCCTTTCATAGCGGATTGTCAAGATTATTTTGTAAAAGATGTCAATTGTGACAATAAAGTTTAGAAAGATAGATTTAATATATTTTAGATTGGAACTGATTTAACCTTATAAAAATGGGCTTTTTGGTTTGGTTTGCAGTTCTTAAATTCCTCTATTCGCTAATGGAACTCATCAAAACTACAAACAGACGTTGTTTTAGAACAGTTTGAAGCTAAAAGACTTAAAATTATTATTTTTTATTATTTTATTCCTAAATCAAACCATTAAAACAGACAAATCCAAAATGTGGCCAGGGGGCCATGCGGCCCTCAGAGTGATTTTTATGGCCCTTGTTTTTCTTCCTCACTAGCAGGTTGTTGATGTAGATCAATATTTATTAGCAATTTTAAGTTTATAATTTTACTAATATATCTATTTTAGCAGTACAGATGAAAAATATTAACCATAAATTATTTTTGCATGTTTTAAATTTTAAAAAATCAAATTTTTGTGACCTGGGTGGCAAATTTGGTGATTTTTGCCCTCAATTTGAACGGTTTGGACACCCCTGCATTAAAATAAACCTTTCAGATTACAGCCACATGTCTGTGATTTAATAAAAAGTACAAATTGAAAAAAAATTTTATTTTACAGGACAAGAGTTTGAATACAGAGTCATTATAAGACACTTTGGCCGCATTGAGACTATATTAACTAGTGGCGGAAGTAATTGATTTCTTTTTTACTTAAGTAAAAGTACGGATAAAAAGGTAAAATAGTTACTTAGAGTGGAGGTATCCAAGAAATTTTTGAAATATGTTAAAGTTCTCATTCTAAGTCAAAAATAAAAGTGTTCAACTAACATTTAAATGTTGGGTGTGCAAATGCAAGTCCTAGGGGGCGTGCTACCGGTGTCCATCGGGCTGGGGTGAGGCATGGGTCGGACAAAATGCTAATAAAATTACTTTTGAAACTTTTTCATATTTTTAAATCATGTTCTTGAGCCAGTTTGTGCTAAAATGACCCTTTACAGGGTTAATGAAATGTCACTCAGACCTCCTCTGTGGTCAGAATACCACATTTGCAACTTCAGAGTGGCGGTCCGGTCCCTGTTGGACTTACTAAAGTGGAGCTGACATGCCTGGCGCTGCAGTCTGCTTCCAGCATGTTTCCTGCATGTTTTAGATCATGAACACAGCTGATTTGTTTGATTTAGTGATGAACCGCTCCTGTAGACACTAATGAAGGCTGAGGAGACTTTTCAGCAGTTGTTAAAAAGACGAACGCACAGCGAGGAGATAAGTTTTGGTTCTTCTAAACGGACACTAGGGGGTGCTAAAAGCAAGCCAAAACTGTGTAGTATCCCTTTAAAATGTAGTGGAGTAAAAGTAAAAAGTAGGCCTCAAGTAAGTACAAATACAGAACAAAATGTACTTAAGTACTTGTACTTCGTTACATTCCATCACTCTTATATCTCTTCAGGACGAATCTCTGTTTCTCCAAACTTAGGCTGCTCAGCAGCTTTTGTCCCTTTAATGAAGCTCATCAGCGCTTCTGAGGCCTTCACCTTCCTAAAGATGGGGCAAATGAGGAAATATGGCGAATTTTAACAGAAAACATATAAAAACTATCAGTTCGCGGCCTCCTGATAAACAAACAAAGGCTGTGGACTCCTCTGGTAAACAGAAAAGCAGCCGCGCGCGTGTTTCCCTGGATATTATCAGGTTATGAGGTGGTGAAAACACAAAAGGGAGGCGGGCTTGGTTTCCCTGTCTCCGCCATCCCTTCACCTGCGCGTCAAACAGACGGAAAATTGGAAATGTGAAAATTGCGCTCACGCTATATCCCCCCCGCCTCCCCCTCTCTAATGTATGCGCGTAATTAGTGCATTTAAACAAAGCGCGGATGTCCTGCTGGCTGAAATGGCGGCTGACATCTCTTTTTCCACAGGGTTAATAACAGTGTGCGGATAAATGAATCAAATTGTGGCCCCCAAATTACAGAGCGACTCTAAATACCCGTCTGTATTACGCGCGTCTTGTTTGTGACCGCGCAGGGGAAAAACAGGCAGAAGGTTTTATATTGTTATTCATTATATTGATTTGAGCGCAAATAAACAAGCTCGGAAGTTTGCGACACCTTGGATTTGTGCGTTTTTTAAACTTTAGGGGCGGATCCGTTCATCTGGCTGATTTAATGTCTCATTTGAAGGGAGGAAAAGGTGAAAATGTGAATCTTGAAGCTGTTAAACTTTAAGAAGTTAAACTTTCAGGGATAAATTGCGCCAGAAATATCACAAAAGTTGATAAAAGGAGAGGAAAAAAATGCTCTGGTCATATATTTTATTGTTATTGTTCGTTTGCTGCGAAGCTCTGATACATGGAGGAAGAGGAGGAGGAGGAGGAGGAGGAGAGGCAGAGGATGGGAGGAAAAAAGGAGAAGAGAGAGTGTAAATTGCAGCTTGCTGAAGTTTTTGGATTGAATTCTGAAAATGATCCTTTTAACAGTGATGGGCTCTGAGGCGAGGATAGGGGTCATGCCATTCACAGCGGGTTAAATAGACTTTCATTTAAAATTACATTCTCGATCCATCTCTCCGTCTCTCCCCCTCTCCGCGGCGGAGTCCCTGCGTGCTATCCCGGCGGCACCCCGCGCGCCACGCAGCTCATCACCGCCGCCTGCCACCCTCACCCCCATCCACAACTCCAGCAGAGAGCAATTGGAAAGAAAAAAACACAGACAGACAGACATATGATAGATAGATAGATAGATAGATAGATAGATAGATAGATAGATAGATAGATAGATAGATAGATAGATAGATAGATAGATAGATAGATAGATAGATAGATAGATAGATAGATAGATAGATAGATAGATAGATAGATAGATAGATAGATAGATAGATAGATAGATAGATAGATAGAGGCCTAATTTTTAATCACATTAAAATAGATTTGATCCCTCCCCAAGGGAAAAAACATGCATGTTTGCAATAAACAATAAATGCAAATAAAAGATTTAAATGTTGTAATTAAATAGATGCACCAAAAAGTCACACGACTGGAATCAGCCGGTGTTCTGTTTAATCAAACAAATGTTTTAAAAATCACATTTTATGCACCATTGCTAAGCAGCATTTTAAAAAACCTACATTTTACATGGTCTGTGAACACACCATCTCATGCAGCAATAACAGGTGTTTCGTGTTTCTACCTGCAGAATCGTCATTCTTTAGTTATTCATAATTTGCGAGGGAGGAAAATAATAATATTTAATAAGAAAAGAATATCTGAATTATGTCATTTTACAGAAAAAAACACATTTTTACATTAGATGGAGTTCAATTGTCCATTGTGTTGCTAAATGTATCATGGTTGAGTTTTGAATATAAAACATACAGATTAGTAACGATAATCCCATATTTTAATTGCTTTAGCATCTTGGCAATGTTTATTTAGGGGTCTATTTGGTTTAGTTCGACTCATTTCTTTGTGATTTTAAAATTGCATATTGGCATTGTGATGAATGAATGCCCAACAAATTGTGCAGATAGAGTTAGGGCTGCACAATAAGTTGCTATTCTGTCATGATGCTAACATGCTTCCATAGGTTTAAGAGATTCTGGATGTATACATGTTGGTTTGTTTATTATTTTTATTTGAGCAGCATCATTCCAGAAACCAATGAGTTCCACCCCAACAATGGTGGAATAAATGTTGTGATGTAATCAAATGTAATTGACACTTTGCCAGAGAATAGTCTAACCCTAAAGTTTAAAAAGTAATAATATATTTGAAACAACAAACAAAAAGAGAGGTTTCAAACATGCACTGTTCAAATAATACATGTTAATTTGTTTTTTATATGCAGGTTAATTTATTCTCAGGTTTTTAGCTTTTGTTTAAATATATTTTTTATCATTTGAACTCCGTGTTGCATCAAAGTTATTGTATAATAATCATAGGGCCTATGCCTCTTGTTATTGTGACGATATTAAAACCATAATAACATTGATTATTTATTGTTTACGGCTGTTGTAAACTCTCTAAACCATAGCTGATTACTTCATTGTGTTTTTTGTTTTAATTTACGTCATTATGAACTCATTTACGTTCTTCGATTAAAACCAAAAGTGGGAAGTTCTTCTCTTCCTGTCTTAGTTCGTTCCGCGGAGCAGAACCCTACTCCATGTCGGGTTTTGTTGCCTTTCTTCTCAAATTAACTTTATCGTAAAATATATAAAGCACCGTCACACACACACACACACACACACACACACACACACATATATGGGGCTGCACGAGCCAATCAGGCGCGCGGTGACAGAATACATGGTGAAGGAGCGCGCGGAGCCGGAGAAGCGCAGCGCGAGGCGGCCGAGAGCGAACCGCTGTGTGACATTAATCTGAGAGGAGAGCCGGGGGGAGGAGAGAGGAGCCAAGAGAGGAGCGGAGCGGAGCGGAGAGAGACGCAGCCAGGCGCCGACATGAGCGGTCAGTTTGAGGAAGACATCCAGGAGCGAGGCGAGAGGAAGAGCAGCAAGTCCCCCACGCTGCTCTCCTCCTACTGCATAGACAGCATCCTGGGCCGCCGCAGCCCCTGTAAGGTCAGGCTGATAGGGGCGCAAAGTTTCACGGCTCTGTCCGGCAGAGGGGAGCTGGACAAGCCCGCCGACGGTAAGTCGAGCTTTTATTATCCTAAAGTCAAGTTCATTCATTTATCCTGAAAATTAGTGCGAGGCGAGCAAACTAAAGTTTTTAAGTTGATCTAATCCAGCTGGTAAAAAAATGAAAATTTCACTTTTTTATTATAAATTAGGACCAATGAAGGAGCCCCTCTCCCTCAGCGCTGACATGCACCTGCCGCCCAAGCTGCGGCGCCTCTACGGACCCGGAGGAAAGTACCTCCAGGAGCACGCGGAGAAGCTGGAGCGGGAGCGGCTCCTCCTGGAGCAAGCCGCCGACAGCCTCAAGATCAACCAGGCGCCGCAGGTGAGCATCAGCCGCAGCAAGTCCTACCGGGAGAACGCCGCTCTAAGCCGGGGAGAGGGCGACCAGAGCCCCGGGGAGGCCTCGGAGGACGGCAGCCTCGGACTGGTGGAGCTCGGCCCTTTGAAGTTCGAGGAGGACGCCGGGAAAGAGGAGGAGGGCTGCGGAGACGCGGCCGCGCTGTCCCCGAAGGACGAGGAGAGGGAGAGCTTGAACGCCGGGGATGGGGACGTGAGGGACGGGGAGGACAGCGTGTGTCTGTCGGCGGGCAGTGACTCGGAGGAGGGGATGCTGAAAAGGAAGCAGAGAAGATACAGGACTACCTTCACCAGCTACCAGCTGGAGGAGCTGGAGAGGGCTTTCCAGAAGACGCACTACCCCGACGTCTTCACCAGGTGGGACATTTCAAATGACAATAAATTAGGACACATTTAAGTTAGTTAAAATACACAATAGAAGACGGATTTTAAAAAATATTCTCATATTCTAAATTAATATTAAACAAATATTTTGACTAATACGTTAACCTGATTTTATTATATATTTTATTACAATGAAAATATAAATAATTTAGGCCATAAATTATTATTATTATTATAATTAATAATAATAATAATGAAAAACATTTTCCCAGATTCGCATCCTTTATGTTTTTCTTTGCATCAAACCTGCTAAATTTGCATTTTCTACATTTCTGCTAAATCCATCCTAATAAATCCATGCATCTGCGCCTCATAAATGAATTATATATTTTTAAAGCTTGCACAGATAAATTAAAATATTTTAAGGTTTTAGGTGTAATTTTCCCAGGATATGTGTGATTAAAACCTGAATCAGCTCCTGATGATGCAGGAATAATTAAGTGGAGCAGCTGTAGGAATTTGTGCACAAACTCAGGGCCTATAAGATCAGAACCGAGGGCAGGTGAACACACACACATGCACACACATAAATAATTACACATTTGGTCACAAATAAAGTCAGAAATTAAAATATCTGCAGCTTTGCAGTTTTATTTGAACGAAAACACATTTTTCAACCCAGTTATGCACCACTTTAAAACCATTTTCATGCTAAATTAACACTTTTTCAAATTTCCTTGTTTTAATCATAAAAGCCTTTGCTTTGCCTTTATCGCCGAGATTATTCATATTTTCCAGTCGATTAACTTTCAGGCGACTCTGGCTCTAATTTGAGCTGCGAGCGCATCTTTGCAGCAGCTCCATCCAGAAAGGAGCGTCGATTGCTTTTGTGGCAGGCTAGTTTAGATGTCATTATTCCAGCCATTATGTTGTTACAGTGACAGGCCTGGGCTAAGGAAAATCTAACAATCACCGGGCCTATTTCTACCCAGCCGTGACGGGAGAAAATAGAATATGCGGCTATGGCGTCTTTCTGCAGCTCGTGGCGCAGAGGGCGCACAAAAAACCCTCTTCTATTGTTGACAGTTAACAACAGGAGGGGACAAAACAGCAATTCTGTCTGTAACCTTGAATCTTTACTATTTTATTATTATTATTTTCTTTCTTTTTCCAGAGAGGAGCTCGCGATGCGTCTGGATCTCACCGAGGCGCGCGTGCAGGTAAACGCGCTCCTTATTTCTAAAGGGAATAAAAAAAAGCGCATCCCCGGATTTACGCACGGTGCTGGATGACGTGCGTCATCCGATATGTTCCAATTTGAGGCAATAATTTATTACAGTAAAAAAAAAACGTGTTAAATGCCCCCCCTCCCCCCGGTTCCTGTTATTGAAAGTTATTAAACGCGAGCAGGGGGACGTTTTAGTGGCAATTAAGCCAGAATGAGACGCATAAAAAGGCTCACTTAGAGCCGGAGCAAACAGAACTGGAAGTTTGCATCAGAGGAGGAGGGGGGGAGTTAAAAAAAAGAGAGTGTGTGTGGGGAGGGGGGAGGAGGGGAGGGATAATGCTATTTGATTTCCCATTATGTGATTGCAATAGACCTGCATTGATCCGATGCTTTGCACTTGGGAGGGAATGAGAGACCATTAAAGGTGTTTGCCCCCCCTCCCTGTCCTCCCCCATCCTCCCCCCTTTCCCCCCTGAAAGCGTGGCCTGCATGTCCAAAGCATAACCACAGAGACAGTTCAAACAAGCTCCAGAGGTTATGGCCGCCGGTAAAACAACAGATGTCTCTTTAGGGAGGTGAACAAATCACTTAACGGGCGCCATCAGGAGGTGATAAAAACTCATAAATTCCCCAGAGGCTGTGTAATGCTAAACAGCCCTCTGGGAGTAGTGTGTGTGAGTGTGTGTGTGTGTGTGTGTGTGTGTGTGTGTGTGTGTGTGTGTGTGTGTGTGTGTGTGTGTGTGTGTGTGTGTGTGTGTGTGTGTGTGTGTGTGTGTGTGTCCCTGTCGCTCAACCCTTCAATCACTTTCCACATGTTGACATTTTGCCCATTGTGCTTCAGCAGAGCAAACCGGGCACCAGCGGATGCGTGGGAAAGTTAAATACTCTCCTGGATGGACGTCGTTTGTTCTACATCTCTTAAGAATTTAATTTAAAGCGCATTAATTGTTATTGGAGCCAGTTCAGCGGTAATTTTCTGGATCTTTTGTTAACAACGCTCTTAATTATCTCCCCTCCTTCCCACCCCGAAGCCCGTCTAAAAGGGAGGGAGTTTAATTAGACAGAAAGCAGATTTAAGGGGCTGGGAGCTGCAGGGTTTTTACGTGCACGTAATTACTGCTGACTTTACGCCTGGTGGCCGTGCACCTGAACTAGACACTGATGCTTTACACAGATGAGGGTGAAGTACTAAAGATCATGATGTTCTCCCCCCTCAGGTGTGGTTTCAGAACCGCAGGGCCAAGTGGAGGAAGCGAGAGAAGGCCGGGGTGCAGGCCCACCCGTCAGGCCTGCCCTTCCCAGGCCCGCTGGCGGCAGGTCATCCTCTCAGCCACTACCTGGAGGGAGGGCCCTTCCCTCCTCACCCTCACCCAGCGCTGGAGTCCGCCTGGACGGCTGCTGCTGCAGCTGCTGCAGCCTTCCCCGGCCTGGCCCCACCGCCTCACAACAGCTCCGCTCCACCCTTAGCCACCCCACTGGGTCTGGGCACCTTCCTGGGCACGGCCGCCATGTTCCGCCACCCCGCTTTCATCGGCCCCACTTTCGGCAGGTGAGTCACTCTGATGCACGGACCTCCTGCGGGTCTAATATCTGCTCTTGGGTTGTATTTTCATCCCAACGCGCCCATCACAGCAGGACTCAGGGGGCCAGCTGCCCCCCCCCACACACGACCTTCATTCATCCCTGCGGTTGGAAGTAAATCACAACACTTGTGCAGAAAAGTGCTCAGCGGTTAAAAAGGATTAAGATAAACTCCAAACACACGATGCGACTCATTCACACCCCGTCACAGTTTGTCTCTGTGTTTGGATGCAAACATGCTACGCTGTTAGCCACCATCCTGTCAGACGGACGGATGTGTGATCCTGCAAGTCAAGCTGTGAGAGGGACACACACACACACACACGTGACACCATAAAGGACCAGGCTGTCTACTTTTACTGCTAAAATTCAAAAAGCTTGAAAAACAACAAAACTAAAATCTGATTTATCATTTTAGCAGGAAAAGGGTGAAATATTTGTTTTTTTTAGCTAAGTTGCATATCTAAAAATATTTGCAAAATTTTGTAAAATTCTGCAACAAACAACAAAGATCATTTCACAACAATATTAAAAACAAAAAGCAGTTTTTTCTAATTTCTAAAGTCACATTTATGTTTATTTTGCATTTTTTCCAGGCTTTTCTCCAGCATGGGTCCCCTGACGAGTGCTTCCACCGCTGCAGCTCTCCTCCGCCAGCCCGCACCCCCTGTAGAGAACCCCTCCCACGCTGGCTCCGTCCTCCCCGACCCTTCGTCTTCTTCCTCCTCCTCCTCGACCTCGGCGGCAGCGGACCGCAGGGCCTCCAGTATCGCCGCGCTGCGCCTCAAGGCCAAGGAACACTCGGCCCAGCTCACCCAACTTAACATCCTGCCCACCGGAGGAGCAGGGAAGGAGGTGTGCTGAACACTCGACACCAGCCTCCCCCGTCTCCCAGGGGGCTCACGTCCCATTCCATCACTTCTCCTCCCAACAAAAAAATAATAATAATTTAAAATTTAATTCTCATTTATACCTCTGAAGGCTGACGCTGATGTTTGACTGCCCCCAACAAGAGAGCACAACCAAATGTAGAGGAGCACTGTGTGTGTGTGAGTGAGTGTGTGTGTGTGTGTGTGTGTGTGTGAGAGAGAGAGAGAGAGAGAGAGAGATCATTACCTCTACTAGAGTATTTCAAGAACCATCAAATTTCACATTTATATAGAAGTTTAAATATTTACAGACCCTTTCACAATAAGATTTAAGACTTTTATTTAATTAGTGTCTCTGACTTATTCTTTATTTTTTAATTTTCCAATAATTGTTGTTTTTTAAAAATGAGATTAAGAATTTAACCTCATAAAAGTAGAAAAGTATTAAATTAGATCACACACACACACACACACACACACACACACACACACACACACACACACACACACACACACACACACACACACACACAGTTTAAAAATTTAGTAACACTTTACAATAAGGGTCCCTTTATTAACGTTACTTAATGCATTATTAAGCATTAATTAAGTATTAACAACTACTTAACCATATTATGTAATGCACTACTAAGCAGACACCCCCGGCCCTTTGTCCTAACCTTAAGGACACTTACTAGTTAACAATATTGGGACCGCTAATAAAGGATTTCTTTGTTTATTAATGCTTAATAACGCACTAAGTAACGTTAATAAAGGGACCCTTATTGTAAAGTGTTACCAAAAATTTAAATACAATTTATTTAAATTTAATTAATTAATTAAAACAACTTTTAGGGAAAAAAAGTCTAGTTTATTTTGGTGAAAGATTAAACACACACACACACACACACACCCTGAACCAAAGGAATAAACGTCCACAGACCTTCCACAGCCTTCTCTCCTCGCCCGAGTCGTCTCCACTGCTCGTCTGTCCCTCAGTCCCACTCAGCAAAACCGTTTCCACCTCCCTCTAAACTCGACTCTATTCCTCTCACTTCTCCTCCTTTTATCACCGCAGAGACTTTTCAGCTGAGTCTGACTCCAGGACACGCGAGCACCTGAGATTTACCCTGACCTGACTGTGTGAAAAAAAACTGTAAATATTGTGTAGAATTTAAAAACCAGAAGGAAAAAAAAGGGGAAACAAATAAAAAAAAGGATGATTTTCAAAACAAAGGTGGTGTATATTTCAAGAGGCCGTGTTTTGATAACTTGCACTCGCTGTAGTGTATAATGAATGTGTAGAATTCCACCTGTGTTGATGAATTATTAGGTTTTTAGATCATTATTTATGTCAGAGGAAATGAGTGAAGGATGTTTTCTTTTCTTTATGAAGTGATTGTACGTTTCCTGGCTTATTAAGGTCAATTTGAATAAATGAAGTTGGTAAAATGAGTTTTTTTTAATCACTAAGTTTTTTAAAGACCAAGTTCACTTGTTTAATACATCGGCAGTGGTCTGTTAGGAAAAAGCTCTGGCGCTCCTGTTTCTGGAAGTAGAAATTAGCCAGAAGAGAGGTGAGCAGCAGGATTTGGACTCTTATTTCCTGATATTCTGACATCTCGCCTCTGATTGGCTAACAGCAACGTGACTCTTCCGCTGCCTCCATTCGCACTGCAACGTTAATGTTTTATCTCCACAAACAACACAAGCTTAAAGGAGTTCTGCCGTGTTGTGGAGTTGCTAATGCTAACGGTTAGCTTCTACTCCAAGATGGGTGAGTCCACGAATGCTAATTTTAAACGTGACGTAAATCTAACTAGCTTTTCTAATATGAGCGTTTCTACGTTTGTTTTATTTCGGCGGCTAATGCAGGAAATAGGGGTAGAAGACTATTTTCAAAAACCCCATTTCAAAAATAAAAATGGCTTCTAAGTGAACTTGCTCTTTAAATTAACAAACGTTGCAAAACGGGAGATTTATAGAGGTATTAATAAAATGTGTTCAAGAAAATAACGTGCCTTTTTTCCTTATAACGGGGAATTTGTGCTGCTATTTGGTGACAGATGTTCGTGAAAGGATGCAAG
Source organism: Aphyosemion australe (assembly GCA_006937985.1). Taxonomy (NCBI): domain Eukaryota; kingdom Metazoa; phylum Chordata; class Actinopteri; order Cyprinodontiformes; family Nothobranchiidae; genus Aphyosemion; species Aphyosemion australe. The sequence continues at coordinate 4,543,126 of SSNS01000002.1, forward strand.
AGGCGGAATTTCTCCACCTGCAAAAAATAAAAAAAAGGAGAAAATGGATTTAAATCCCTGCATGAGTCCATCCTCCTCAGCTCAGTTGACAAAATACTAACCATATATTCATGAGCTTAATCCCCTACATGGGAAACGCACGACAAAGGCGAGGGGTTTTCAATTAGAGCGCCCACTTTATCTTTTGGGGAGGGGGGGGGGCACTAAACTTGCTTAAAACCCCTTTAAAGGCGCTAAATTGGTCTTAACATCTGTAATGCCATGTCGATGGAAGAGTCGCCTTTGTCATTAATGAAGTAACAAACCACTTCATCAAACGGCTTTCAGACACACACACACACACACACACACACACAAATCCCCACTCTGACGCAGAACTATTACAGCAATCAATGCTCATTCTCCTCCGTTTGACCCATCCATGGTGCCCAAGCAAAACGCGTGAAATTACTCCGCGGATTAATGTAGTCCCCCTTTTTAGGTGAAAGCCCTTCTCTAATTCTTTCACCTGTTAATCACTTAATTTTGCTCCACAGATCCGATAAGAATGAGTTTGAGCTGCTTGGATGGAAAAGATAAAAAACGATTTTCTCCTCCATCTGAGAGCTGCTGCATGTTTTCTTTGGCTCTAAACCAGTGGAGCGTGTGTTTTTCCCCCTATAGGGTTTTCTGATGAGATTGTGTGGGGACTTTTAATCTTATTGTGAGTATAACTAATGAATGGCAAACCAATTTGTCCCTGATATTTGGGGGCGGACCACCTGCCAGGAGAGGGGCTCAAACCTCCAAATATGGGGAGAAAATTGAAATGCGGTGAATTTATAAAGTCACACTTAATCCCAGTTGAAGATGCTTCTCTTCGAGTGGAAAAAAGGTGTTTTGTGCAAAGAAAAAATGGTTCGTGTTGCCCCGCCCTCTCACAGGTGAATCCAGGTGTCCAGCAGAAACATCCACCCACGACTTGTCTCACCCATTTTCATCACGCACCCTTACCCTTTGATTTGGACTTGATTTGGATTCTCCCGGGCCTCGTTTCTCCCACCACGTCCCCACCCCAGAGAATAGGCCAAATCACTCCACAGCCTCCGACCGGATAAAGTCTTCACTCAGTCCCCGGGAGAGGAGAGAGGAGCTCTAAAAGGCGCTTTGATGAACAGCTCCCCCCTTTTCCTCCCCCGCTCCCTTAAAGGCGGAGAACAGGCCCCCGATGAAAGGAGCAGAAAAGCGGGGCCACGGCTCGACGCCCCCCTCTCGGTTCGCCCCTTAATTCCCCGTCTCTCTTGCTCTCATCCAATTAGCTCAGTGTATTAAGCGGTTTATCGTCTCATAACCGCCCTTTCAGCTCCAACAAGAGAGACACTTTGCAATAGGACCAGCTCTCCTTTTGACACCCTCTCCGGTGCTTGTATGTTCCGCGCCGCTATGAATAACTGCCACAGAATAGGCGACTAATTCCCTCATCAAAGCCTACCTTGTCCATCTCTGGTCAAAACGACAAGCAATAAAGCTTAACACGACAATTACAAAGAGACTTGTTCGACCTTATTAGCTTAGCAGGGTCGAATTAATGCAGGGACGTAATTTGACTGGGCTGAGTCCAAACTGGGGGGCCCCGCGTTGCACTTAAAAACCCGCAGAGGAGACAGCAGGGCCCACATATTCTGCTGTAGTTGATTAAACACAAGAAAGAAGGAGAAAAGCAACTGTGGGAGAAGAAGTGGAGCTGATATCATTTAATAAATATGTAAAGTTCTGAGCAGTAGGATGTTAAATGCACGGAGACGCTTTCTCGCACACAGCGCGTTCTATCCACAGCGCAGTGAATCACGGTTTAAGTGTTCAGCCCACTTAAGGTTTGCAAGTCGCAGAGGTTTGAAGTGATTTGTGAGGCGTGCAGTGTTTATGGAAATGCACGCAGCAGGATGGAGTTAAAAAAAACAGATTATTAACACAAAGGAGGGAAAAAAGGCTCAAACGCTTAAAGAAGTGGGCGGAGTTCAGCTGCAGATTAAATCCAGGACAGATTTAGATTATGAGACGGCATCAGAAATCATTTAGGGTGGATCATGGGGAAATGATGAGAATCCAGATTAATTATCTTATCAAACACTTTAAGAAAATAAGATAATTAGGCAACACTTCACAATAAGGGTCCCTTTATTAATGTTACTTAGTGCATTATTAAGCATTAATAAACTATTAAATAAAGTGTTAATAACTACTTAACCATATTATGTAATGCATTACTAAGACACCTCCCTGGCCATTAGTCCTAACCTTAAGGACACTTAATAGTTAACAATAATGGTAAAGTTAATAAAGGTATCCTTTGATTATTATTAATTAATAATGCACTAAATAACAATAATAAAGGGGCTTTTATTGTGAAGTGTTACAGATAATTCTGTTCTTTGTCCAGAAATAAATCTTCAAAAGTGTCTTTAAAGTCATCAAACCTTTTCTTTCCTGGTTGCTTTTTGCAAAAAATTAAATTCATTACGATTAAATCCTAAATTTTTTTCAAAAATTTTGCAAAATTTGTTTCCAAAAACAATCTGATTGGTGCCCAACTGCATGGCATAAAGAGGAGGATAGAGTATTAAGCTGGACTTAATCCTACAACCCCATCCCATAAACCAGCAGTGGCATAAGAAGTACTTGAGTTTTTTTACTTAAGTAAATGTATTAAAGTATGCATTTTCAAGTGTACCTAAAAGTAGAAAAGTAAAAGTATTCAACTAACATTTTTAATATGAGTTGTGTGTGTAGAAGTGTGTTGTTGCATGAGGGGGGGGGGGGGGGGGGGGGGGGGGGGGGGGCAAATGCAAATTAAAGTACTTTTCCTTTTTGAAACTTTTTAGAAATTGCAGTGGAGTAGAAAGTAAAGATTTAAAATGTAGTTGAGTAAAAGTAAAAAGTAGGATTCAAGAAAGATACTTAAAACCATACTATGGCACTTTTTCATATTTTTAAATCATGTTCTTGAGCCAGTTTGTGCTAAAATGACCCTTTACAGGGTTAATGAAATGTCACTCAGACCCCCACCGCCCTCTGTGGCCAGAATACCACACTTGCAACTTCAGAGTGGCGGTCCGGTCCCTGCTGGACTTAGTAAAGTGGAGCTGACATGCCTGGTGCTGCAGTCTGCTTCCAGCATGTTTCCTGCATGTTTTAGATCATGAACACAGCTGATTGGTTTGATTTAGTGATGAACCGCTCCTGTAGACACTAATGAAGGCTGAGGAGACGTTTCAGCTGTTAGATTAAGGTGTTAAAAAGACCAACGCACAGCGAGGAGATAAGTTTCACTTTTGGTTTCACTAACAGACACTAGGGGGTGCTAAAACAAGTCAAAACTGCCAAGTGTGCCTTTAAGTACAAATACAGAAAAATGTACTTAAGTACATTAACAAAGTACTTTTACTTGGTTACATTCTATCACTGCAAAGCAGCAGTGTGGGGTCTTGCAATAATCTATGAAAATTAAAAAACAAGCTGAAAAATTATTCCTGATGAAATATTTTCACTATAATTCACGTAAAAGCTAAAAATAACACAAAAGCAGCGCAAGTGAAATTTCTGTTTGTTTTTTATTATCTGTTTATCTTTGCCTGTTTTTTTTTTTTTTTTGGTTGACCATCTAAGAAAGTTTGAAAATCCCTGATATAAATGATATCAAACAGATTAAAGAGGATTTGACACAATCAAAATTGGGTGTAATTTGGGATTATTTTGACGCTTAATCCTCACTAATTTGTTGTTTTCAGGACTATGATTCCCATTAGTGTCAAAACATGTGATGAGAATTTCCAGAATCAGAAATCCCAGCATCCAGAAGCAGAATTAGCACCGGTCAACTGGTTTTCACTCAGTTTACAACACAACCAAAGACAAGCTCTAATAAATAAAGGCTAAATTGATCCAAAACATAATATTTTACATTTTGTGGTATTCTGATAAATTTATGTTGGTTGTAACAACTAGACCAGGTATGTTCAAAGTGCGGCTCAGGGGCCATTTTGGGCCCCTGGTTGCATATCTAGAACCATGAAATTTTCCTTTGATCTATGACAACATCTTTAAGTTCAGATTTTTACTAATATGTAACATTTTGGACCTTTTATCCAAAGAAAAAATATTACTAAAATAATTTTTGCATTTTTAATTAAATAAAAAAAATTAAAAAAAGAATTTGGGGGCTTTTAATGACCATTTTCACCCTCATCTTGAAGAGTTTGAACACCCCTGATCCAGATAAACGACTTTTATGGTTGGATGAAAGAAGTTTGACCATTTCTTATGTTTATGAAGTCAAAACTAACATTTGTCATGGAGGTCACTGGTGATGTCATGGTCGACAGAACATCATGTTCAAGTTCTGGATAATTTCTGAAGTTTTTGTCTGCCTGAACTCAGAGGATGAAGAAACTTTGTGTTCAAACTTGTGTTTTTAAGACTTTTGTTGGTAAGAAACTCCTGGTTGTTTAACTGGTTTCTAACAAAGTGAAGATTTGTGTTTTTATAGGATTGTAAGTAAATATTCTTAATCTTAGGTTTTATTCTATTATAGCATCCACCCACCCATCCACCCACCCATCCACCCATCCATCCATCCATCCAACAGAAGACAAACTTCTTACTGTTTTATTTCTTTATTTAGGTTTCCGTATCTAAAACAGCTGAAACATCAAAACATGAATACAAAATTTTCTGATTCTTAGAAAAAAACAACAAAATTCCAAAACAGAACAGGAACATTAAGAAGACGTGTTTTAAAAACACAACCTGTCCAGATCACAGAGGAAAGGACGAACCGGCATCAGTTAAACAGAGGCAGCAGAGAAGCAGATCAGACGTGGGACAAAAGGAGAAGCAGGAGCAGCGCGTGTGGCCTTCCTCACCCCGCCACTCCCTGCGTCCTCCTTCCTCCTTTCTTTCATCCTGGGATCTGACACACACTCTGGCACTCACACACGGGATGAATGGCGGTAATCAGAACAAGTGTCCGATCGCCACGGGCATCCAGTGGTCTTATAGTGGCTGGGGTCACTATCATTGGCTAATTAGCTGCCTCTGGAGTATAGCAGCTGCTCTGAGGACAAGTCATTTGTCACGCGCACACACACACACACATGCACGCACACACACACACATCTGGGCTCAGCTAGCCTCTGCACATACAATAGACTGTCATTTAGGTATGATTGCTACTCCCCTTTACCATACCGAGTCAGGGTGATAGGGTCAAGCCATGAGTGTATGAGTGTGTGAGGGGGGGAAGGACCAGGGAAAGGCGTGATTGGTGTTTTAAGGGATACAACAAGCCCATTAGCTGGAAGGAATGTGACATGAAGAGGAAAACGCTTCCATCAGCCATCACGCCTTTATTTGCAAACCAAAAACAGGTGATTGAAGCATCTAAACCTTCAGCTTCCCGTCCGAGCCTCCTGCTCGTCTGCAGGTGTGAGTTTTTACTTGACGGAGGCGAAAGCCTGGAAGAGTTTGGCCAAGTTAACGTCGGAGTAGCTGCTGGTGGCTAAAGCCTTGTCCGGCACCTCCTTCAGCCTCCGGTACGCCTCCTTCTCGCTGGACGACTTGCTGAATTTTTCTGGGGAAGACAAATATTGCGATATGAGATTTCTGACGGTATTAGCCACCCGATTTCAGTTCTGCCACCTTCTACACGAACTGGGCTTTGTATCACTTCTAATAAACACTTAAGAGCGTTTCAACCTTAACTGCAGAGCTAACAGATCCAATGGTGTCTGTAAGTAATGCTATCAGTTTGAGAGCTGCAAGGGTTATCGAACAGAATTGGACTGATGGGTCGATGGAGCGCGCACCCACACAAGATCATGAGATCGATAACAAAGCCCAACGAGAGCTTGCAGTCAATACCTCGTCCCTGTTATCTCTTCAGGTGGCCTGTAACAAGGCCAAAGAGAAGACCGAGGCACGGCTCTCTGGCAACCACAACCAAACCTTTTCAATATTACAGCGAGTGCCGAGTGTAGATTAAGTACCACGAAACCAAGTAATAACACCACCATCACACAAAAGAGAGCAGCGAGCTTCACTGGGTAGAAAAGTGACCTGAGAGGAGCTGCAGTTTAGCTCCAAGTCCCTTATTTTTCCTTTGATTCTGACCATTAATTATGTTTTAGTTTTAAAATCAAAAAGTTACATATAAACTATTTACAGAAACCACAATTACTCATCGAGATACTAAACCGTATGCAGACTTCCCATTTTAAGGAGACTGTAGGTGTCGATTTGCATCAGCAGGTGGCAGAGTTGAGCCGTTTAACCACTCTACGATCAAAACGGACCAAACATGAGAAAAGTTTAGGGAATCAAATATTTTAGAATTTGTTCAAAACAGAAACGAATTCCTTAAACTTTATCACATGGACGGACAGTGCTGCTACAAAAGCAGCGAAGAGCCGCTACATGAGCCCCGGTGACGAAACAGGAAGTTGGTGTGTATAAAATGCGTATTTTCAAAAAATTGATGCTTGGAAATAGTATTGCATTGAAAAACATTGCTGGAGATATGTCAAATTTTTCCAACTGGTGTTCACCAGTCCAACAAATGACGATCATCCCATGGGTATATTTGCGTTCCAAATTATATGGACTCGAAACACGGAAGGGACAAACGACTGCAATCAGCGAAACTCACCGCTATCGCTTTGATAACCTGACACATGGGAGGCGATATGCGGCAGCGACCAAAGCTAGCAATGCGCTCTGTTCCAGGGTGCATAGTGAGTCTTCCGTCGTTTTGATTGGCCATCAGATTGAATGGAATTTTGGGTTATTAAAGCAGTTCAGAGTTAAAAAAAAAAAAAAAAAAAGCTGTAGATATGAAGTCTCACAAGGTTTTGCTAGAGTTAAGTGTAGTGTTACTTCTGACTTTACCAAAAAAAAAAGTATTAACTTTTCCTCCGTGTTTGCCCGGAGATGTACTGAGAAGCATCCTGTCCGCTCATTGGTCAGTCAATGAAACCTCCGCTGATTTGTCCTTGTTCGAGCGACTGTGATGAAAAGTTTAAATTTTCTCACCTTTCTGGGTTCGCGTTGCCGACTCGCCTGTGCACGACACATGCACGAGCGCAAAATTTCACATGCATGTTTTTCACGTGTCGCTTAGCAGGAGGGAGATCCGCGGTTAACGCTTTGTCGCGCATGTGGGCCGTTTAGGGAAGCCGACCATGAGGTGTCTTCATGTGAGAGATTGTTGATTTCCTAATTTTATTGGTTATTTTATGCATCAGTCAACAATATACTGCACTGCAATTGGCTCACGCTACACGTGAGTGTAGGGGGCAGCACTTTGACCTACTGGCCAAAAGTGAAAGACTTTGCCTCAGCTTCAACTTTTGGTTTTGGATATCGTTCAAAATGGAGGTTATGATGAAAAAGACATGATTGAAGGAACTTTTTTTGAGCTGTGTATTATGTTGGACTGTGAATATAACACTTGTTGTGGACTAGCTACTTTATTGGAGTACTTTTATTAGACCCTTGTTGATGTAAAAGACCATTTTTGTTTGAGATGGCTCTATTCTGTCAATGATATGAAGCTTTGAATGTTGAGTTAGACATTATTTTGAATTTCCGAGCGGTTTGACAAAAGTGTTTTCTGTGTCTACAGTTATGGTTGTATCCCTGATTGGCCAAAAACCCTAGCTTTATGCATATTGTACATAAAAAGAGTATTTTGGAAATTTGTAATGTCCCGTCTTCGAGACTAAACAGATTTAGACGCGTATAATGCAAAAATGCAAACAAACATAAAAGGTAGCTTCCTGAATCTATCAGCTAGGAGACTTTGAGGAGTCTGATTGTAATTGTAGGGCACTGGAGCAACAAGAACCTATTTAGGCTAAAAACATTTAGTAACAAAGCCTGGATCACTGAGAACATATATAGATTCATTCATATTGAGCTCAATAATAAAGTGTTTTGAGAGGGGAGTCGTTTTAACTTCAGCACTAAAGGTGATGCTGAAACACCCAAAAAGGTAATAACCTTAGATGTACCTGGATTCACTTGGTAAAAACTTTATTCTAACCATAATCAATAATCATTTAACAAGAAATACATTTGAAACAATAAACATAAAATAAAGTGGCAAATGTTGGACAATTTATGTCAGGACGAATAATCGATCAGGATGATTAATCATTGTATCTCCATGTAACAGGTTCTGCTGCAAGATCCCTTTACACTGGTTCTACATTTCACATAAAAATAGCCTAGAAATCTAGTCTAGCCACACTCCACAGTACCTCAGCAGGTCTATAATTGGCCCGAACAGTTTTGTGTCTGGCCAATCACCACGCGCCTACATTTGTTGGGCGGGCTTAACACTACAGCTGCGATGGCCATTGATTGTTTTTACTTTGTCTTTTATAGTTTTTAAGTTTGTTTTTACTGTTCAGCACTGCGGTCAGCTCTCACACTGTGTTTTAATTTATTTATAAATAAACTTGGTGTGGTATAGAGAAAAACTACAAAGATGGCATCGGCTCAGGAATGGCGTTTGTTTTAAACGGCTTCGACTTCAACTTTGAACGATTTAGACTTGAGTCTTTGAGACATGAGCATATAGAGGTACTTAAGTCATTTACTTCAAGAAAGGATGCACTTGCTTCTTCTTTGACGGTGTATTGAGGACTGCCCCGTTGACTAATTTCCATAGTTGTTCATTGCTCTGATTGGTCCTAGCGCTGTCCAATCAGGTGCAGAGGCAACCGTAGATTCTGCCGCACGACTAGGTTGTTTCAACGTTTTGTGGCTATACATGTAAATATATAATATGGTAAATACATAATATGGCATTAATGTCAAAACATATTCTTGAATTAAAATTATTATTAGTATTATTGTTATTATTCCTCATCACCAGTTAAAATGTCTCTGCTCCCCATCAAGCTCCAGGTTGGGTTCAATACTCTGGACACCTTTTGTGATCCAAATCTTCTTAAAAACACTGGGCAAGTTATTGCTTTTTTTTTTTGCTTTATGATGACTTAAATTTATTGCTGTTATTGTAGGTTTTACTTCAACAAGCGCCACATTAACAGACAGACTCAAAAATGTCGCGTCTTCAGACCTTCTTAAAAAGAAAACAGGTGGTTAGAAGTTTTATTCATTGATTTTTTGTATCTAATATTATAACCTGGTTATTATATAATCCCACTTATAAATAAAAGCCATTTACTCTGTTTTTGCTGACATGATTTCTCCATTTATCAACAGTAAAACCATTAGGCACAGATTATCCACACAAACATACACACACACACACACACGCATGCACGATTCAATGCATATATTTTGCTAAAAGAACATTATATAGCGAGCTAGCAATAGAAAATGCTGCAGCATCTCCGTTTTCCTGCTTGGTAATCGGCTAAGTTTGCACAGGCATGACCAACAGATCATTTCCAAAGTGGTCAAAATTTAATGATTCAGTTTCTAACGATAAAAAGCAAATTCTTTCTTTTTAAACTTTTTGCACATCATAAATGAGGAAACTATTTAAGGGATTTTTTCATTAATAAAATAAAAGCAGCAGGTATGATTCGATTATTTGAGCCTAAATCTTAAACTAACGTCTTAATGAACTCGTTTAATGGGACAAGTGACACTTATCTTGACAAACGTTGCTTTTATTAATTTGACATTTGGGATATTTGGGCCTGATTTACCTTAAATACAAAAAAGTTCTTAGGAAAACAAAATCCGGGTTACCGGTGACGTGTGTTTGTGTTCGGGTATAGATTACATGAACGAGCAAACGCACGGTTGTCCATATGGCCAGTTGCGTCGTCCACGGCCCTATCTCCTGTCTGGTCCTTCCTGCCGGCTGCATTAGCGGCTGCTGGATAAATAACAGCCCACCGACAGCCCACAGGTTAAATACACAAAGATCTACACACACACACACACACACACACTACAAACATATACACAACGCTGGTAGTTAAACACTTAAAAAGCCTGGTAACTCAGCCACTAAGAAACGTTCTCGCGTCAGACAGTGATCATCACACATGCACAAAGATGGTGTGGTTGACTTAAACGCCAGCAGCAACTATTACCAGATAATCCTCATTTTAGCGAGGAAGGGAACGGCGGGAGGAAAACGGGGGGGAGGAGAGAGAAAAGGGGTGATGATGCATGATCAAGCGAAAGCAATCATGTCATCATTTTCTGAAAGGTAGAAGAAAATAATTCTCCCCTTTCCTCTATTCTCCCCCTTCTTCACTCCGCTCCCGTTCCCAACTCAATCACAGTGTGGCGAACAGATAAAAGAATGATTTAAGAGCGGTGGAGAGCAAAAGAGAGAGAGTGGGCGCTCGGTGGGGAGCGTGTCTCGAATAAGACCGGGGAGAGGCGGAAGTGGAGGGAAAAAATAAGGAACGGTGAAGTGGAGGCCCAGACGTGACAGAGGGATGAAGTCCAGGAGCGGTGCACGTTACCGGAGGTTATCCTCGCTCTAACTAGGTGTTGTCACACACTCGTGCACGCACTGGTGGAGCTGGGCACGGGGAGATCGGGGCTCTGCACGCTCTAACTAGGTGTAAATACAATAACAAGCCTGTAATTAAGTGAGCATGATGAAGTTAATGGAGATCGGCCATTCTGTCGGCCGCCTCCATGAATATTCTATTAGTCTGGTGGCGACGGGCAGCTGGAATAGCAGTTAATTTAATCACTACTCGGAGCACGGGGAAACTTCTTTGTGTGAGTGTAATTGCACAGAATGAATAATTGATTTGACAATCGCACCCGTGGATTTTGCCACCCTGCTTTGTATCGCTGGCGAGAGGGAGGTGGGAGAAGGAGAGACGGAGGAGTGGGAGGGCAGAGAAGAGGACCGCGGCTCTGAGAGGTGTCTGTAAATGGATCATTAGAAAAAGCGAAGCTCAAGGACAATTTATATTTTATCAATGCGACAAAATTACATTATTGCACGCAATCATGCTGCCTACACTCCAGGCTGAAACCCGGAGGGATGGAGGGGCATCGGAGAGGAGAGGAGAAAAGAAAACAAGGGAGGAGATGTGAAGGAAAAGTGAAACGATTTGAAAGTCATTGATACGGGACGCTCCTAGCTACGAAAACGGACAGCGTGTGTGTGGGATTTAGTGTTTTTTTCCTCTCCTCTGTGTGTAATCTATTAGAGATCTCCTGCGGCGGATGAAATTACCTCCATGTTTTACTCAGTCGCGCCAATCAGGCACAAAAAAACGCAACGTACATGTAGATAAGACACGCTTGCAAATGTGGAGCGTACACACACACACACACACATTACAACCTGCGTTGAGTCAGAGCTCTTTTGTGCTGCAGGTACAGTCTGTGCAATTTTCCATTTATGTCTTCTATTATATATATGCTCGCTGAGCTCTCAAGAATATGCATTCAGACTGCATCGCGGCTGGACTGCAGGTAAAAACACAGATATTATCTAAACTGACGCGACGAGAATCGCCTCCGTCGGCTCTGAGCAAACAAAAGCAGACTTAGACGATCGATCCATTCAAAAGGCCAAAAAAACGTAGTTGTGAGGTTTAAATGCAGCCCTCAGGAGCGCGTGTCCAGCGTGGAGGGCGACAGGTTGAGGGCGCGCCGCTGAGAGTCGAGCTCGAGGAGAAAGGCCGGCTCGTATTCGCGGCGGCGTTAGCGGCACATTTCCAACGCTCACGCCACACATTCATAATCACCGTTCTGTCACTCTCCACCTCTGTAGCATCCGCCCAGCTGATGTTAAGCCAGCAGACTGAGTAAAACACAAGGAGTAATAATAACAGAGTGAAACGTGAGCCGTCACCAGCCGGAGCGGCTGCTGAAACAAAAGCGGCGTGGTTACCAGTGGAGGAATTTCTGATTTAAATAATAGAGTTAGCTGGTGGGAGACTGGGTGTATTTTCTGCACATTTATGACTCATGGTTATAAAAAACCCACAAAACCAAGGCTCAGTGGTTGCATTAGTTATAAATCTAATTTGCTGCATTTATAACTCAAACTATTGAAGTAAAATCAGCTCCAGAAAGCAGAAACGGGTTCTCCTGAATGTGTGTTTATGCTAACGTTAACAAAGATGCACAGACTGGTGGTAGGTGTGCAGGATTGTACATCTCCTCCCTGTAATCTGAGCGGTGCGGGCCCCTGGGTGTGTAATGCAGTAATATGGGGCATTACTGCCCCAGGACTGAGGGATTACACCTTCAGCCTATATTTTATATAGCAGCGTGAGTGTGTGTGTGTGTGTGTGTGTTTTAAAGAAAGGAGTGTGTGTGCTGGAAATTAATAGTTTCGTTTGGAAGTGCAGTGAGACGGGATGAAATGATATAGTGACACAATGTAAACCAGTTCAGACGACACACACACACACACACACACACGGGTGTAAACAGTGGCTAATGCGCGATGCGTTCAAGTCACGGCAGAAATGTTGTAAACGTGACCTCCTGCTAAAGTCGTTGTTGGTCTTAACGGAACGTTGAAGTGGTTTATTACAGCCTTTCATGTCCAAAATGAGCTCCACCTCTTTCAGTCGAAACAATAAATTATTTGTAGTTGAAAGAAAAACTATTTTTCATTATTCTTCATATAATTTTCAGACCTTCTGATGTTTATTTTTCCAAAGGTTTCTTTGGACTTTGGCTTCTTTTTCAATTTCTAGGGAGGAAAGTGAACAATTTGAAGACATAAGAATAAGTATCAGGTTTTTAAAATTGATCTAAAAGTGTCTGAAAGTTGTGTCTGAGGGGCAAAACCCATCGAACCCTAAAACAGGACCTGAGAGATGCATCTCTTGATAACAACTCTGTTGGAGCTAAAAGAAACTATTCTGTGTCAATCTCAGCTTTGTTTTTGTTTTGTATTAATTGAGCTTAAAAACTGGGAGTAAATAGTTCATTTCTGCTCAAATAACAAAAATGAGCTTTTTTTAAATAATTTGTCTTTTACTGGCTCATCCCTTGAGTTATTTGAATAAGATTTAGGTGGTTTGACCAACAAGACGTTCGTCCCAAATGATCTTAAAATAACAAGATGGATGGCTTATGACCCACGGTTTGAGCCAAATACGTTCATTTTTAAAGAATGGATACAAAATAAGGTTGGATGATGTATAAAAATGTTTCAAGCAATATTAGTCAGTCCAAAAAATGACAAAGGGTGATATACTGGCACAGGACATGTTTAGATGTTTTGTGGGTCTGACACACTGCACGAAGCGCGCCACCAATTACAATCGTTTCTAAATCAGTTTGCGGAAGCAGGCCACGATGGCTCCACGTGAGATTTAATGTTCTTTTCTGATTTTCATTGGCTATTTTATGCGTCAGTCAACTAGAAACAGCGCCGCAGTTAGTTTGCACTACACACGTGATAAAAGAAGGCGGTACTTCTGGCCCGTCAGATAACAGCTGATGATTTTGCCCCAGCGGGGGGGGGGGAGGAGACCCTTCAGTTATTGGTTCAGTAAGATGTCACTCAAAAGTTTGAAGCTAACACAAAAAGGCAAACGGAGGTTATGACAGACGCATCTGAGGGACTTTTTGAATGTTCTATTATGCTCCCTAATCTAGTGGAGTACTTTTATTGGACTTGTGGATGCAAAAAGACTTGTTGGAGATGGTACTATTCTGTCAATGATACAAAGCATTGTGAGTTAGACATCATTTCAAAAGCGTTTACGGTTATAGTTGTATCCTTCATTGCCATATATCATTGGAATCCTAGCTTTCAAATGATGTGTAATATGTATATGTACATAGAAATAGAGTTGCAAAATAGATGCTGATTTGACATAGATGTTTGCAATGTTCCATGCGCTAAGCTAATTCATAAGCATAAAAAATACCACTCATGATCAACGAAAGGCTTGGCCAATCACCGATGGGCGAATAATTCGTCCAACCTTAATTAAAAAGAAATCATCACTCAGTGAGAGATAAATAACAAAATAAAGTTTTCAGGGTTTAAAAGTAAAACACGGAATGGATAAACAAGACTTACTACAGGCGAGACTCTAGTGTGATGAAATAAATGTACAACAAAATAATCGAGATGCACAGCAAACTGTTTCGTCCTTGTTTAGTGCTAAAAATGAGGATTTGACTTAATCAATGTGATCCAAACCAAAGATGTGGATAGTAGGGGTGTGGATGGGCAAGAATCTGGTGATACGATAAATACGTCACAATACGGGGGAGACGATACGATATATTGTGATATTTGCAACTTTTAAGACTGAATGTAATAGGAAAACTCAGGCTAGACAGGTATCGCGAGATTTCGTTGTTGCGTCAGAATGAAGGCGGTAAAATCTGCTGCCACCTAGCAGTCGGAGTTTGAATTGCACCACACAAAATAAATAAAGTAAATGTTTGTATGGAAATTCTCAATTGAAAAAAAAAGCTTTTAAATATCGATTCAGTATCGTAACACCAAATATCGCGATACTTTGGTGAATCGATATTTTCTTACATTCCTAACGGATTGCTACATTAGATGCTAGCTCTACGCTTGTATTGAACCATTTCCTGGTGAAAATGCGATGTCATGAATAGAGATACAAAAAAGACCAACAGCAAGAAAAACGCACCAGTGCTGTGAAACACAAGTGAACATAAAGAAAAGAGGAGAGTCAGGAATTGATTGGTGATGATTTCTTGCATCTGAGCAAAGACAGAAATAAAAGAAAGCAAAAATGGAGGCTATAATCATGTTAGCACCCCCCCTTCTTCCACAATCGCTCTATTTCAGCTCCCTCCATCCTCTGAGTGGTCATCTGTTGATTACACGTTATATTTAAGTCAGCTGTCTCACTCTTTTGCTGCCCCGCACGCTCAGGCGTACATACATAAATAACATACATACATAAATATTTAATCAAATAAATAAATCACTCGGCCCGGCGGCCCTTTCTAATCAAGTGACATCAATCAGGGAGAGCTGTGGCTAAAGAGGCCTTGGAGCTGACGCCTACTGAGTGCACCCAGATCGCTGGAGTAGCGTCTATTTGAGTCCAAGGGGGGAAATATACGCTCCATGTCCCATTACAGGAGAAGGGCTATCCTTTCGTCAGCGCACCCATTACTCGCCCTATCATTTCCCCAAATCTAAAACCTGTTTTCAATCAACACAGCCAAACGAGTGCCTGTCCAAGAGAGGCAGAGAGAGAGAGACAAAAAGGAGAGAGGGAGCACGGAGGAGAAAGCCGGAGAGATGGACAGTGAGGGGAGAGGGAGAGCGATGGAGGGCCCTTTCCTGCTTTCTTCCAGTGATTGGAGCGTTTTGCATTCTGTATGTGTGTGTGATTGAATCCGTCTCCTAAATTAGGGCTGTCGACTCGAGGAGCTGAATGTCCTTAACCCCCCCTACCCATAACCAGCGCCTGTGCGCCGCGGCTTGGTGTGTGTTCGTGTGCGTCGCATCGCCGGTGAATAATTTAAGTGCAGCTTGGGTAAAAAGGTTTATGTTGAGACATTGATTGCTAATGCTATGTTGTACGTGCGAGAAAGCATTGTTAGGCTATTAAAATTCAAAGTTCTTTTAGTGGAACCACTAACTTGATTTCAAAGCTGGAACGGCAGAATAATGAGAGGAAAAGTGAAATAAAGTGGACTTTGTTTCACAGAAGCCACTAAAATGTAACACTTGGATATGATATCACAAACTTACTTCTTTCATCAGGTGGCAGGACTTTAGCGACGGCGTGCTCCCAATCAAAGATGAATCTGTAGAAGCACATCTGGTTGTAGAGCGCCTTTTCAGAGTACTGCAAAACAAAAAAAACATAAATAAACTAAAACTATCGTATCTGATTCCCGTCATCAGCTTCCATTTAATCTCTAATTTAAACACTTATAATCAGATTTTATTTTGTATGTTTTAAATGTCAAAGGATTCCGGTAAATAATCATCAAATAAACTAAAATATTGTTCAAATTTTTCTTCTCTGTGGTTTCCTAACTTTATAATTAGGTACAGAGACTCAGCCAAACAAACCCATTTGAAACAACCCCCTCGTTACAGCCGCTCGTCTGTGTGTGACGAACACTGCAGCCAGAAATATTAAATAGTGCTGGTTGTGTTTGAAAAGTGGAATAAAATAGACAGAATAGGAGGCACTTTCTTCTCAACTTCTCTTCCTTTTGCGTTTTTTTTAATGAAAAGTCGACAAACATCGACAAACCATCGACAGAGCTACCATGAAGTTCTAAAAACACCCAAATTTGATCAGAAGTTACACCAAGAAGTCAGAAATTTGGTAAATACTTGAAAAATGTTTCAAATATAAACCTAATTCATGTTTTACACCACTATTAGCAGTGGCTTGTTACTATTAATGTAAAAGTTTAGCGTAAAGATGGAGGACAAATGTGGTCTTTATGACCTTCTCCACATCCACAACATCAAAATACAGAGAAAGAACAGCGTTAGCTCGGCTAAAGATTCTCCCAAATCTGTGTTTTTCTTGGACATTTTACAAAAAAAGCAATGTGCGGCTGAAGTTATTCTTAAGAGACTCATACTTTAAACTCAATGTTAGACGAAAATTAAATTTTAAGAGGTAAAGTTTAAGCTAACTTCCTAACCGGCAGATCAAATGACCAATAAAATAACTAAAATCAACAATTATGAGTTTTTAACACTTTAAGCTATTGCTTTCAGAATGGTTTTAGTGATTGCTGAGTCAGAAACTTGAGCAACTTCACGTTGGTCAGCACTCTGCTGCCCTCTGCTGGCCAGAAACTGCAATTAACAACTCTGTGGTTCAGGTAGGTACTAGTGTGAAGTCTCCACCTGCTTTAAGCCGGGCGTACCCTGTGCGACTTTTTCACTCGTAGCGTTCAGCTTCAGCTCAAACTGTACGAGTTCCTCGCAGAGCAAATCTCACGAGTCATGTGCTCACACTGTACGACCCAGTTCTCGGATGCGACCTGACTGCTCACACTGTACGTCTGGCATGAACTCGTCACAGCTAAAAAAAAGTATATATGACGCAACACGTTGGTCTGAGTACGGGAGGACGAGGACGGCATTTGGAATAGAAGCATACTCTGTTGCTTCATGGCAAGCGCTGCTTGTTGCTACGGTTAAAAAATCAATCTGACATAAAAATAAAAGTCTGGTTTGTTCCTTAAATAACAAAATAACAATGAAAACATATTATCTGTATTATATTTGATCCACTTTTGATCAAAATCAATAAATTACCAGCATTTCCTGCTGTTAAATGAAGAAAAAAAGTTAATTTTTTCATCAAAACAAAGCAACGCTGCTTTTATTTTGATAGTGGGTTAGCGATTTGGTTTGTTTTCGCTTCCACTTCCTTGATTTACGCTACTGCTTCTGTGTTTACGCATGCGCCGTGTGTGGTTCTGATACTTTTTGGGTCACAGACGCTCGCAGCGCCGCTTCAACAGTGCGATACCCTCACGAGGGACGAGCAAAATATCAAACACGCCAAAAATCTGTGCGAGCTTACGATTGCTGATCGGTAGCTGGTCATGTGGTGTTAATCGCCTCTCGTAACCCCCTGTATAGTACACGACGCTCAGCGCAAAACTCGCCTTGATCTTGTACATTCTCACACAAGTGAAAAAGTCACACAGTGTACGCCCGCCTTTACGGAAACAGCTGATAGGTGGAGCAACAGTGAGGCTGGAGTTTGCGGTGCTGGTAGGTCATGCAAAGGCTAGCAGTTAGCTTTTTCAGTTTACCGACTAAATAAAAAGTGCAAAAAGAAGAATTTTTTTTTGGCATCATGGCGGAGCCTGAAAATAAAAGTAAGAGAGTAATGTCTTTGGAAGCGAAGTAAAGAGCTAAAACCAGAGGCCGACACTCGAGGGAGCAGAAAGCTCCAGCAAAGTTGTTTACGACTGGTGTAATTCCACTTTCAACCAGTAGAGGGAGAAGCGAGAAACTTATTAAGTGTTACTTTAACTCACAATCTGGAACATTAAACTATTTCAGCTTGTTTAAAAAGAAGTCTGGATCATGATAGGATGTGGGAAAAAAACATGCAAAACAGAATAATAAGCCGAGTTCAGCAGGCAGATTGAGCGCGACTCTGCGAGGGCGCGCCCCGCTCTAACGACTACACCTCCCCGAGAAGATCTCTCTTCCTCTGTGTGACACGGTGAAGCAAGAAAACAAATTTGCTTGCTTTGTTAATTTCCACTGCAATTAAGTGGAGCCACATGACAGCCTGCCAAAGAGAGAGAGAGAGAGCAGTGGGAGGGAGAAGGAGAAGAGAGGGAGTTAAGATCTAGAAAGAAGGGAGAGATGGCAAAAAAACAGACAGCAAGGAGGAGAGAGAGAGAGAAAGAAGAGCGCGGATCAGACCTGGTATCCCCTCCCTCATAATAGTTTGTTGTGATAAGCCATTGTGAGAGAGGCATGCGAACAGCCGAGGCTGTCAATTTGATTAGCCATTATACTGCATGTTTAATTGCAGTTATTGGCTCGTCATTTCCCTGCTACACTGCAGAGGGCACGCTAAGCCTCGACCCCACACTGCCATCAGGTGTGCGCAGAGTGCTTTATTATTACCACCAGGAAGAATCCCCTGACAATTCCTGTGTGTGTGTGCGTGTGTGTGTGTGTGTGTGTGTGTGCGCACGCCCATTATACCTGCCAATCGGCAATGTGCGTAATTGTAATTTCAGTTTTTACTGCTGTGGCATAATCAAGTGGTGAGAGTATCTAATGCAGCTAAATGCAAACTATGTGATGTGTGTGTGTGTGTGTGTGTGTGTAATGGCTTTCCGTCACTGCCCACATGGCACGCACAGCTGTTGACCGTTGATGCACTGCCTAGTCAACAACCAAACCATGCGCATCCCATAATGGAGCCTCGGTTACGGTTGCCAAGGTTGAACGAGCTCAGTCGGCACAAGCAGTGCACGCCACCTCTTCCTCTTGAAAAACACACATACACACACACACACATTCAAACAATATACTGCTGATTGTGGGCGGGTTTGTCGCTGCACACTGATTGACTGACAGGTGTCAGAAAGGTGTGGCTAAAATGTTACAGGATTGTTATTGAATTTAGAGCCCCACAACCCCACCTCACTCTCTTCCTCACACACACACGCGCGCACACACACACACACCTACCTCGTCATTCAGCTCGGCGCTTTGTTCCCGCACTGACACCATTTCAATTTGCTCCACAAATCTGCAGCATTTTCAGCCTGACTGCCTAAGGAGCAAACCAGCTGTGAAATTGCCTCTCTCTCGGGAGTGTCGGACCCCCCCCTCCAGCCCCCACCTTGTACCCCCTTTGCCTCTCGCATCCCCGACCGGCTTACCCGCCCTCCCCGCTCTTCCTCGTAACACACATCTTTGCCCCCTGAGCACAGATGTATGCTTAAGAGAAGAAAGAGCAAACAGGATGTATGGAAGACGAGTCGAAATCCAACAAATTCATCCAAACGGCACAATAAAACAACCACTCATATCTGTTAGGTGACACGACCTCCAGATAAGTTTTTGCCCCCTCTCTGCAGCATCCCCGAGCGCCGAGGCCTTCCCCTCTAAACTCCAGAGAGACAACATCCCAAACCCTCGCAGGAACCGCAGCTGCAGGGAAAAACAGAGAAAGGGAGGGAGCGAAACAAACATACCCCCCCTCCATCAGCTGCAAAGGCCACACAGCTTTAAAACTCTTGAGCTTTTCAGACGCGATGAGCATTATTGCCAGTTGTGGTAGTCACGCCGATCAGCTTCACAAGACACCATAATGAGTCAATATATGTAAATCTTTACTAGGCAAACACGGCGGGAAACAAAGGCATTTAACTGGTGCTCTCGCCCGCGAGCCTCCAGAACCATTCAGCACCGGTAATTTCTCCCCATTGAAAGGCATAATTGCCTGCTATTTGAAGATATTCATGCTCAATTTTTGAAATTAATTTCAATTGGGGGGAAATGTAGAAATGTCAGCTCCAGTGAAAGGGATTTGATTTCAATTATCCTCGCTCAAAGGACTGTGATTTCCAAATACACTTAAGCAAAATTATGACAAGAATTTTTGTTCGGCAAAATTCAGTGTTTAAAGAGCGATTAGGCGATAATGGGGCAGCTTTGAGCCGGCAGTGAATGCAGCCGTCTCCCTCTGAAAGGCACTCAATTATCTCTGATTGCTCCCGCTATAATGTATCAAATAGAGATACCTGCTATTGCCGTAATTTGTGTGAAAATTAACATGCTGCAATTTCCACTAGAGGGAAAAAGGGAGCTCTAATGGGCGCCTGAGCGTACATCAATAAAACGAGGGGAGAAAAGAGAGAGAGGGAGAAGGGAGGGGAGAATGAACGTGCCAGGAGAAGACAGAATGAGTGTGAGAGCTAAAGGAGGGGAGGGAAAGAAATGAAAAGAGAGCAGCAAAAGAAAAGGGAAGGAAAGTCGGGACACGTTTAGGAGAAAGGGTGAGGAAAATGTAGAAATCAAGCACCGAGGAGGGAGGGATGGAGAGAGAGAGAGAGGAAGAGAAAGAAATTTAATTTACTGAAAATATTACAAATTGCACCTGTGCATAACTCCCCCAAATTACCAACCAATCAAGGCAGAGTGCCTATTACTCTCCCATTACATGGAGATCAGATCACGCTCTGAATCTGTGTCCAAAGAGGGGGGGGGGGGGGGGGGGGGGGGGGGGGGGGGGGCAGAATGAGAGAGATGGATGGAGGGAGAAGAGAAGAGACGGGCTGCAACGAGATATTAAAACGGGGAAAGAAAACGTTTCTGCAGGAAATCTGACGGCGCTGCAGCTAACGAGCTAAACGAGAGCGACGCGTTAAACAAACCCAGAATGCATCTGGAGGTTCCAGCAACCAAAACTTTATTTAACAAGAAAAAAAGACGACGTCTGGTTGAAAAAGTCTTTCTCACTCGTCTGAGCAGTCTGTCTACCAGCAGCTCAAACAGGCATGAAAGACCTCTTGAGTGCTTTATATAATTAGCACCAATTAAATATGTAAGCTGCAGGGTTTTTACTCTCCGTGCGCTGGTTTGATTCAGTCTGCCGTGTTACCCTACACCCAACAGCCAATATTAGCATACTAGGAGTCATAATTTCAATGATTCTTGGGGGGAAAAGGACAAAAAAGGGCAGTAATTAGGATTTAAATGTTTAGTTTAAGGGTGCTTCAGCTGGGTGAATGGTTGTACGGCTGGATAGCTGCCAGCTTTTTAAACAACAAGGTGGATAAACAGACTGGTGTGTGGTTGTTAAAGACAATAAATGTGTCTTTTTACGTCAGAGTTTTACACTAACCCGGCCTTTCCACTGGAGGTGTGGGTGGCGTGTAACGTAATAGACTTGTTTTACCACTGGAAGTAGGGGTGGGCGATATGGAAAAAAAATCATATCACGATTTATTTTTTGCAAAATCACGATCTCGATTTTATCTCGATTTTTTTCCATTTCGACAATTCATACATTTTGGAAGTTATTTACCGATAAAATAAATCAATTTAAAAGCATACCCCTTCACAGAAAATATGATAGAATATTTCAGACAGGGTACTGTTTGAACACTTGTTTTAATTTAGGTAAGAAAAATAGTAAATTTGTTCTATTACAATAAACATGATCAAACAAAAAATGCCTTCCATTTAAAAATCCATAATGGGTTCATATATTAGCTTTTAGTGTCTTTGGGGTAGCTTTAGAGTCAAATATTTATGCCACAGTTCCAGGGCTTAGTTTATTTATTTGTTTGAACAAATAAGTTCAGAAATGTTGGAGAATGGACCAAGTTCTGTTTAATGGCATGTCTCAAATGTCCCACAGGCACTTTTATTTATTATATATTTATAATTAATGAAAAATATTTTAACTTCTATTTAGAGGTGGCTCATAGCCTATCATCCAAAATATATTAGTAATTAAATTAAATTCTAAATTCATGATGTGTTTGCGTTTGCATCCAATACAAGAGGATTACGCTCATTGCCTTTTTGGACTTGCTGCTCTCCGTAGATGTTTCCTATGAGGGAGGGGTTTGACCCGTCTCTTCACAGGATAAACAAAGCTGCGGTGGCAGCCACGGTGAAAAGGCTCGCTAAAATACGAACGAACGTCCCCAAATAATAAAAGACACAAAGCCAAATGCAAAGTTTAGAGCAGAACACAGACCCACAGGTTTCCTGATTGAGCAGATGCGTGAGAATGTAATTAGCGCTTAGAGACGGAGCAAGCTAGCGGCTAGTGCTAGTGGCTAGCGCTACAAGTGGTGTGCTTCTTCAACTGTTCATAATTGTTTGTCATCATCTTAATCGATTAGATTATTTTATTCATCTCTACCGAGCACCCCAGCTAAACAAACCAACACACTGCCTAAAGTTATGATTGGTTTATCGGTGTGTCTGTCGTGCCGACAGAAGCAGACTAGCAAATGGCGTGACTCGGCTGAGAAAAAAACAACACAAATGTGTGCCGCGTACAGAAATAATAGCATAGACGGGTGATAGAATGCAAATAGACGGTTCTACGATCTCCGAGCTTTGGTAGATCGTCATCACATTAAAATTCTTAACGATCTTATATCGTGAAATCGCACGGCCCTAACTGGAAGTATTTCTGACGCAAAACGGCATCAAAAGCATTCCATGCAGCTGGTCCCGCGAGGTCACGAAAAGGTCGGAGAATTGCGAGATCACACATGATTTCGGCAGTTCACGCGATTATTAAGGAAGGAGAAAGATGGCAGCATGTATCCAAAATGGTCTGTGGTTTATTTTCTGTTCCGTTTACCTCGGCTATGGAGGTATCAGGTAATTACGCGCTTTTTAAGCAACTGGAAATCTGCACATGACTTTTATTTTGAAAGTTCCTGGATGTTTTACACTATTTTCGGTAGGGATGTCCCGTTCCGATATCGATATTGGAAATAGGTCCCATATCTGCCCAAAAAAACTGTATCGGATTATATCGGACTGCATCAAAAATCTCTGATATAAGCAGTCCGTTCTGCTTTAAATTCCGTTCCAGCAATTCTATCCAGCAGCACCCAGATCCAGCACGCAATCCCACGTAATCAGAACAGCGCGTGCTAGCGAAGTAGCAAGGAACAAGAGCGATGTCAGCCGTGTGGCAGTATTTTTTGGTAAAGTCCGAAATATCGGTATCGTATCGGAAGTAAAAAAGTTGTATCGCAATATCCCAAATTTTTGGTTTTGACTTCCTGTCTGTCCCAATCTGAACTGCTGAGCTTGACGCTTGCTGGAAGAGTAGCGCGTAAAAAATAGACTTGAAGTGTACATTTAGAGAAGCGAGGTGTCCCTATGCTTCTGGGACGTGTCCAAAATGCGACGCTTCAGTGCGGGTGGAAACGCACCTAGCTAACTGCTTTATACGGTAGAAAATATGCTTTTTATTACACGTGTGCATGTTTATCAGGGCTGCATCATGTGACCTGCCTTTCATTCATTTATTTATTTATAAAGCACCTTCCATGACCGAAGCGGACGCCCAAGGTGCTGAACACATCAATACAACATGATATAAAAACCATCAAATAAAATGTGACAATCATAAAAACCATCAAAGAAACAATAAAAGAAAAAAAAATTGAAAACAAACAATAAAATACAGCAAAGGAATAAGAGGTCGGACAACGATACCATGTAGAGTTGACATAAAACTGGGTCTTCAGGCAAGACTTAAAAATCATCAATGAAGGTGACTGACGCACCAACAAAGGCAACTGGTATATAATAACGGCCCCTCCGAGACGAGTGAAGGGCCCGCAATTGGGGCATGTCTCTGCAGGAGGCCGGCAAGGTAAGATGGAGCCACTCCTTGTAGGGCCTTGTATGTTAGTAACAAGACCTTAAATTTGACTCTGTATTGCACTGGAAGCCAACACAGGAGTGATATGCTCCCTGCGGCTAGTGCCCGTCACAAACCTAGCAGTGGAATTCTGGGTCAACTGCAAGCGTGCATCCACGTCCTGACTCAGGACGGCATACAATGCATTGCAGTAGTCAAGCATAGACAAAATAAAAGCATGGGTGACAGACTTGAGATGAACTCTGCTTGTTTGTGTGCATCCTCTGAAATTAACGCAACACATTTGCAAGCTGCAATATGTGAGTAACCAGTAGGGGGAGTGTGTCTCACTGGCAAAATGAGCAAGGCACTCGCCATTGTCACGCCGTGTCTGGTTTAGAGGTCTACGTACAATCTACGATACTGTTGCTGTCTTTTTTTCTTTTGTCGTGATCTCAAAACTAACCAGCTGCTGATCTCTTCTATTGTTATGATTGTTTTGTTTGTACCTTACAAATCCGGCGCACTATCCTGTCTGAGTTCTGTACTCTGCCCCCTAGCGGAAGCCTCCAGTACTACATGCAAGACACAGCCAGCTGCCTGTGTCAACGCAAGGTTAAAAAGTTGACATGAGATGCTCAAGTGTACGGTGGAAAAGCTCGTTTGATCAGATCTTGACGAAAACGTGAAGAGGGATCTCACATCTCCGAGTTGAGGCAAACGCTGCAGTTTCAGCAGAGATCGTGGGGGCAGTGTTGCGCAAAATACCTCGAGCCTGACCAACGGGTAGAAAGAAGACAACCTGGTCGTAAATTTGAACGCAGTGAAGAAGACGTTACAAAATGCTGCTTATTAATGAGAGTTTGCTCTCATCCATAATGAAAAATACCAAACCAGGTGTGGGTTACAGGCTGAAACTAAAGTTACTTCTCTCAACCCCCTTTAGGTTCAGCACCAGGTCCTCAGGTCCAGACAAATGGCTGATTTGTCTCACAGCAGCTTCAAATCAGTCCAATGAGCGCCACAGGAGGACCGCTGATCAGCCAATCAGCAGGCCAGACGAGGCGCATTACCAAAGTGTAAAGGCCAGAATCACACCGTGTGAGAAATCATACAGCTGCAGCCAGACACCAGCTACGAGGGGACAATATGGCGCTGGGCATGTGAACGTAAACATGTCGGGAGGATTAACGAACAGCACAGATGCAAACATGACTTTCTGCATAACACCACCAGGTGACTGGGGGTGTAAAACATAAAAAGTCAGATGAAATGATTTTTTAGGATAGAGAAAGGTTGCATGAGCAAGCACAGAAAGTTAAGTGTTGTAGTCAGCCTGCAGTTTAAAGTGCCACGGCCCTCAGGCGCAGCAATGGCCGCCTAAGTGGCCGCAGTGACAGCAGAAATTGGCCTTCTGGTTTACAACCTGTCGCCACATAGCCAGACAGAGCAAAGCAGCCGGAGGAGGGGAGAGCAGCGGTGTTTTATATTTATCTGTATAAAAAAGACACATAAAAAAAAAAACACACGAGAGAGAGAAAAGTCAGATTCTCTCAAATCCAGTGGTCAAACTAACAAAGTGTTCACGAGGATGGTGCTGCAGAGACGGGAGCGTTGAACGGCTAAACTAGCACCCAGCTGATCAAACAGAACTTCAGACTGGATATATGATCAGATGAGATGCACACGAGAGAGGAGACTGCAGCTCCATAGCACCATCACCTGGAAAAGATCCACAGAACACAGAAAGGTGCTGGTGTGCAGCTTCAGCTGCAGCTTTTCGTGGTTCGGTGCAGTACCTCGGGTCTGAGCGTGGCTCTCCTGCAGCCGGGGCAGATGGGGCCGTATCGGGAGAAGGCGATGGGTAAACGTCTGGTTCTGTTCTGGCAGGCCTGGTCCTCACACACCAACCAACCCTGGAAGAAACCACCACATTTTACTCATCTAAAATCTCCGATTCCTCATCTTTAATCTAGTTTTTTTACACGTCGACCACTTGTTTGAATATTTACTACAGCTCTGGAAAACTTAGAGAAACAACTGCTGATAAAACAAAAATAAAAGTTTTAAACTACACCCTGCACAAACTAATCCACTTACTCATTTCTAAAGCGCCTCGCCGCTCCTGGCTCGTCCCATTACTGCGTCCCTTCTTTAAATACCTCAGAACACCAGAAACGAAGCCAGTTTTGGATGAAAACACATTCACAGCAGTCTATACTGGCTGTTGTGATTACTCATTTATAAAAACATGTTTATGTCGCCGTTTATTCCGTCGATAAAAATGTTCTTTAAAAAAGATAACTTGTTGGCTGGAGACACTTTAAGAAGCAGTTTTCCAGTAATGAGGAAATTTTGCTGAAAATTGTCGCTTCCATTTAGCCGCTCTAATTCAGCACAACAATCTGACAACAACAGTGAAAGGGAAAATAAAGGCTTGTGGAATAAAATGAAAGTAAAGAGAGGAGGTGAAGCAGAGGTTTACGTCTGACTTGGGTCTGCGGGCCTTTAGGTTTCAGCTCCTCTGTCACAGGCAGAGCAGCGGACAGCCAAAACGGCAGTAGTTAGGACCCCTGGGGTGAGGCGGTGACCCCGGGCAGGTGCTGTGTTCTAACCCTCTCAATCTCTACATATTCTTCCCAACTCCTGCCTCCCCCTTCTGGTTCTTATGCCCTGTCATTACTGGGGGGGTGTAAAGGAGAGGGGGGGTTAATGCCCAACTAATGACAGAGCATAAGTCCCACCGCCATCAGCGCCTTAGCTCCTCTCATACGTCCATCTTCCCCTCCCTTCTTCTTTCCTTCCATTCACTCAAAATAAACCAGTGCACCTGTCTTTCTGCTCCCCCAACCACCACACACACACACACACACACACACACACACACACACGGATCGATTTTTAGGTTCGTCTTTGTCTACTCTTGATCAGTTTTGAACAGCAGGAGTTTAAAAAATAGAATTTTTCTCTTTCCAGCTGATTTGACCTGGTATAAAAACATCTGCACCTGCGCCTTTCAGGCTAAAAAACACAACGAGCTTCAGGACAAGGATCATTTGAGATTTGAATGTAAAAGTTCAAACATTATGGAGGCTAAGGCAAATAATTTAGAACATGTTTACAGGACTAGAGCAGCTTCAGAAAAATTCTAATAAACTCAAATAAAAGAGTTGAGTCCAATTAGTCCAAAAAAGTTTAGAAATTTCTGTAAAGTTGTGTTTTTGTGGTTGAAACCAACCGCCGAAGCAGAAAACACTATTATTTTGCTTTAGAAGAAATCTCACGAAACCTCTTTTAAAATGAAATGACTGAAATGTGTGACTCTTGTCTAGGATGTCTGTATAAAGGATTTTTAATAAGAATCTCAATTCTTAGTTGATACAGTGGAATATATATATAAATATATATATACATACGTGTATATATATACACGTATGTATATATATATACATTTGTGGAAAGAGAGGAGAGGTAGCTGAAGAGTTGATGTATAATATGTGCATGGTATGTGAAAGTTGGGTCATTAAGAATAAAAACCGATACAGATATTTTCCGATATTACCAATATTGGCTGATATTAATGGTAGACTGATAATATCGGACATCCTTAATACGAATATATACACATCTATATAGAAGTATATATACATACACACATATATTTGTATGTATTTGAACAACTTTTCACTCTCCTTTTTTATTTTAAGAAAAAAAGTCGCTCTGATTAGACTGACATGCTAACGGCTAGTCTCAGCAAGACCAAAGTGGATTGTTGGCGTTTAAAGGAACACTTGGCAGTTTTGGCTTGTTTTTAGCACCCCCTAGTGTACAGTTAGTGAAACCAAAAGTGAAACTTATCTCCTCGCTGTGAGTTTGACTTTTTAACACCTTAATCTAACTGCTGAAATGTCTCCTCAGCCTTCATTAGTGTCTACAGGAGCGGTTCAACACTAAATCAAACAAATCAGCTGTGTTCATGATCTAAAACATGCAGGAAATATGCTGGAAGCAGACTGCAGCACCAGGCATGTCAGCTCCACTTTACTAAAGCCAACAGGGACCGGACCGCCTCTCTGAAGTTGCAAGTGCCATATTCTGGCCACAGAGGGCGGTGGGGGTCTGAGTGACATTTCATTAACCCTGTGAAGGGTCATTTTAGCACAAACTGACTCAAGAAGATGATTGAAAAAGTTGCATAGTGTGCCTTTAAATTGGCTTCCGTTTTTTTTTAGAAACTTTAAAGAAACTTTTACAGTTGTGGTGGGTGGGTGTTGTGAGTTATCTATTCTGTAATGTTTAAAATATTAAAAAGCTCAATAAAAAGATCTTTTGTTACGTTCATTCTGTGTTTTCTGTCCAATTTTCTTTTTTTTTTTTTAATACCAGCAGCCAAAAGTAGCATTTCCTGCTGGAATATCAACAAACTTCTGCTAAAATACCCATGTTATGTACAAATCTGCCAGAAGAGTAAGTACCACCATGTAGTCTTCATAAAAGTTTGCAATGAACAATAAATTTCAATTCAAGTCAATTCAGTTTATTTATGTAGCTCCAATTCACAACTAGTCATCTCAAGGCACTTTACAAGCAAACATTATTATTCCAAACAGTTGAAAGTTTCCTATGCATGAAACCCAGCAGATTGCATCGAGTCACTGACTTGTGTCAGACTTTACAGCAATCCCCATTCTATGCAAGCATGTAGCGACAGTGGAGAGGAAAACTCCAGCAGAACCTGACTCAGTGTGAGCAGCCATCTGTCACGACAGAATGGGGGTTTGAGAAGATGCACATAAAGAAATTAACAGATGAACTAGTAGTAGCGCTTTCTATGTTGAAGAAAGTAAAAACTAGCAGGAGACGCGAGTCGACTCATCCAGTGCATCAATATTAAAAAATATTTAGTAACTGTTGTGATTTTTACATAAAATTAAGTTGATAACGCACACAAATGTTTAATCCAGTATTACACATGCTAACAGCTAATTTAAAAATGCTTTAATTTTACTTGAAATTAAACCACCTACTTTTTAATTATTTTAGTACAACTATCCATCAATCAATCGACTCATCAAAGCAAACCAAAAAGGACGTTTTATAGTTAAAAAATTAATAATCTGCAGGATTTACATCTGACTAAATGAGTTGCATGAGTAATTAGAGAAATTCGTGGAGCCAACACACAAAAACAAGCCCACCACACACTCAAACACACACACAGACCGAGCCAATCTCCTCTAAATGAAAGCCAAACACACACATATGTCCCAAATCAATTAGAAAGTCCCGGAGTTCACAGCTTTACCCACAAACCCCAGCTCCAGAAGTAATTACCACAACACCTCTGATACTCTTGTGCAAAGAACCGAGCATCATGGGAAACAGCGCAACCTCTCCATCTGCAGAAGAGTCTGCAAGCAGGACAAAGGTTCAGGAGGGGCCGATACCCATAATGCCCCTCTGCTCAGCCTGGGCAACCCCAAACCAATCCAGACAAATATTACTAATAAAGATTAAGTGCATTAGCGCCGCACAGAAAGGATTCAAAACAAGAAGGGCACCAGGAGCTGAGCAGAGTGGAAAGAAAAAAATAAAATAACATCTAATTGAGGCATTTTGCTGGAGCGAGGGAGGGGCAGGTGGGGGGTGTACAGTCGGACCTTAGAGAATAAAGGCTCATAATTGCATAATTATAGCAGCGGATACCTGACACGCTGAATGCAGACGTCAAATGAGTTCCACATAATTTGACCAAACAGAGGCAGGACCGGGCCGTGACAGGGCCCACCAGGAAATACACCCGCCCCTCTACTTCTTCCTCTTTGTCTGCTCGCTTTCCCCCCAAAACCTCTTTGCTGTGTTGATTGTTACGACTCATGGTTTGAGATTTCAGAATGCCTTTTAGTGCCCTACTTTTCCATCGCTGCTCGGCGGACGTATTAGGCAAAGTGTGTTGTTTTTTGAATTGTTCGGTGGTCAAGAAGGAACTCTTTCTGACCCTTAAATGCCTCACTTAAAAAAGCTGCTTGATACTGAAATATTTAAGCGATTCACCAGTCAGTCAAAAAGATTTGGCGACAACTGCGATAATTCCTTAAAGTGATTTTTAAAGTAAAAAAAAAACATCTTGGACCAAATTAGGGCTCCACAATATATCAAAGATATATATTTATCACAATATCTACGTGCAAAATATCAATATCTGAAGAGATTTATGGGAAATCACAGGCTTCGGGCTGTTGGTGCCAACAATTGGTTTGGTTGATATAAGTCACGATGCTACAGCACAAAGAGTGACTCTCAGAAGGACAGAACAGGAGAAAGAGAGAAAAATCGGGTAAATTTAATTCAAAAATCAGTAAAATGTGACATTTTTTAAAAAACATCAAGCATCCCTAAAACAAAGGCAAAAATAGGACAGGTCAGCTTTAAGAAACTGATAAATAAATGTAATTTTCAAAGAATGAGACCAAAATCAATATTAACCGACAGCATATTGTTTTTCTCAGTTTTAGGATTTAAATATAACTAGTGTTCCATCTGAGGTCTAAGCGGCACGTTACTTAAGTCATGTTCTTTCTGGCTGTAAATGCGTTCCACGCAACTGGTCCCGCGAGATCACAAGAGAATTGCAAAATCACGTGTGAATTCGCAAGTTCACGCCATATCTAACGAGCGAAAAGGCAGCATGTATCCAAACGGTTTGTGGATAAATTTCTGTTCTTTTTACCTCCACTATATTTATTTTTTATATTTAAGCAAGTGCAAGTGACTTTTATTTTGAAAGTTGTCTGATGTTTTATACTGCTCCTTTGTTTGACTTCCTGGCTGGCCCGATCTGAAATGCTGAGTTTGACGTGTTATGGAAGCGCAGCACGTAAAAAATGGCGGGTAAAAATAGCAGAGTAGCACAACACTACGCTTCTGACCCTGGCTTTTCACAAAATGCTTAAACAGCGCTTAATGTAATAGAAGTGTTTTACCCGCGAGCTTCCTTCCCAGCAGGATCGTTTCCGATCAGCTACAGCGCTCCACTCAGCTGGTCCCACAAAGTCACTTGAAGGACCGCGCATGATTTCAGCTAAAAGATAAAGATGGCAGAATGTATCCAAAAAGATCTGTGGTTTATTTTCTGTCCGTTTATCTTGGCTACGGAGGTTTCACAGATAATGACGTACTTTATTTTTTTAATAGTTAAGCAACTGGAAATCTGCACACAACTTATTTTGAAAGTTTCTGAATGTTTTACCCTACTCCTGTTTTGGACTTCCTGTCTGGCCCGATCTGAAACGTTGACGTGTTCTGGAAGCGTAGCGCGTAAAAAATAGACTTGAAGTGTAAATTTAGTGAATCCATTATAACGGCAGCTAATTGCGGCGTACTACGCTTCGCGGACACTGCGACACACTTTACGCGTCTGGTGCAAAGGCCTGGTCAGTGGCTATTAAGTGTGTATTGAACTTGACAGATGTTACATGCCGCTTTCTGTGGAAAGCCGGGGTAAAAGAGTTAATGCTGCTAAATACGTGCACCATTCGCTGCAGTTCCTTTTCTAACCAGCAGGAATAACACTACAAGAAGCTCCACAGGAAGTTTCTTCTTGTTACCACACTTATCTAATAACTAGATCCAGAAATAGAACCTGGAATGTGAAGCTGAAGCAAAACAAGCTCCCCCTAGTGGCTGGCTGCAGTACGCGTTTTAAGCCACACCTCCTCTGTGGTAAATGAGGCATTATTCTTGCTTGAAATTTTAAAAAAAATACAGCTCAAATACTTATTTCTAGGTGCTGACATCATATTGTTCTTGTTTTGCTGCTTTAAGCTGAAATATTTTTTCCCAATGTTTAGCTTTAATTTGTCGTTTGACTGTGTGCATGGGAGTAGGAGGGGACGGACATCTAGAGCTTAATGTTTCAAGCATAAACAACTTTTAGAGTATCCATTATTCTGCAGTGCAAATTTGAGTTCTTTACAATTGTTTCAGGGTTTTTTGTAGATTTTTATTTTGTCATGAATTTCTATCAATCAGAAGTTTGATCTGTGTCCACTTCAGTAGAAAAGTCCCTCTAACTGGACTCCGGTAGCAGAGGAATCCACCGGCCAGAGTCCCACACACCAGCTCCAAAAAGACCCCTCGCTGCCTTCAGTTCACATTTCCAGCTTCAAGGAGAACAAACCTAAAAAAAAAGCTGGTCCACTTCACAAACACACTCTCTCACACAGACACACACCGAGTGAAAAGAGCTCAAACGGTTCCACTTTGTACCTCCTCCGCTTAATCAAAGCTTTACTATTCAACAATTTGACCTTTTGTTCAAAACAGGATTATCACCTTCTCTGGTCTTCATTCACCCTCTCTCTATCCATCCCCCTTTCTTCCTTTGCCCCTCAGCCCGTTTCCAGGGGCGACCCACATGACGAGGGTAATTGCAATAATTTGTTAAATGCCATGGCAACGGTGGTCGGATGGGAGGGGTTAAGAAAGAGAGAGAAAACGAAGAACCGGGTGGCTCAGGAAACAAACAAATCTCATTTCGCCAAAGACAGCGGGCTGAGACGAGGGAGGACTGACCAGTGTGTGTGTGTGTGTGTGTGTGTGTGTCAGGTTGTGAACAAGTGTTTGCTCATTCTCAGGGGGCTGGTTTATTGATAACTGTGGGGATTTTGGTGGAAAAGACGGGGTGAAAGGTAATTTTCTTAATGATTAATGTGTCTGTGGTCCCAGCTGAAGACGCCAACACGCACACACACACACACACACGTACACACACACACCCCGAGCTTTCAGCCTATCTGTCCAGACAAACAGCTCTATTTGAACTCTCCCTCAGTCTGAAAGGAATCCTTAATTACACAATATTACCCTCTTCATCGCTCCGCTGTGTGTGCTGTGTCCACTGCTGTTCAGCCTACAGTGGTGTGTGTGCATGTGAGGGTGTGTGTGTGTGTGTGTGTGTTGCTGTGCAAGTATTCAGTGGCAGCAGCTGTTTCACACATATTAACAAAGGGGTAGGGGGGATTCAATCCCCTCACATTCACCACACTAATTGATTTCTGTTCAGCACTGTGGGAGAGTTACCCCCCCCAACACACACACACACACACACACACACACACACACACACACACACACACACACACACACACACACACACACACACACACACACACACACACACACACACACACACACACACACACATTCCACACACTCAGAACCAAGGTGCTGGAAGCTACCCAGAGAGAGGGAGACAGCACAGGCATCCAGTTTAATTTCACTTCACTGTTTTGCGTTTGAGGCTTTTTTCCTAGAAAATTCCACCTCCCAGGAGAAAACGAGCAAAGATACCTCTTCATACATCAAACCCTGCATGACAGACGAGTTTCATCCCCTACTTCTGTCTGCAACATCACGTAAACGCTGATCTATCCACCGTGGAGGAGAACTGGATAACACTTGGATAATCCCAAATCTGATCCTTCCTTTAACTCTCCAGGGTCTCCTTCAGACGGGATTAGGACTCCGATACTCCCTCTATGACCCGTCGAAACGTGGCGGGATGGCTGCTAATTTGAAAAGACAACCACAATCATCACCAAAGATATTTTTCTACATCTGGATGCAGCTGTGCAACCCAGAGATCAGTGCCTAAGTGACAAAGTCACGACACCATCAGGGTGGTAACGACTGTTAATGCACGCCTGAAGACCTCACCGACCCTTGCTCAGGCTGATTTTAACAGACATGCACAGCTCGTTTGTGCTCCACGTGCAACGAGAATTAATTTGCACGCTCTTTAATGTGCACACTTCAATTTTAGCAATAGAGTTCCTAAATAAATGAAACTATGCAGCGAATAGTTTAAAAATGTTGCGGCAGTGAGGCGTTTGTCATCCAAAACAACTGCATATGCATTTCCTGGTTAAAGTTGAACACATAAATGGTAATTTAGGTATTATTCTGCCACCACAAATCACTTTTTTCTCTCTGCACAGTGTGATCTCTGGCTGAAAATGTCAGCCCGCTGCCCTGCTGAGGTCTAACATCTCTGTGATGGCGTCTCTTAACATTACTGCATCTATTGCAACCCCCGTTGAGTTAAACACAGTTTAAACATTTCATAGAGACACAAAGACATTTCATTACACCACACAGACGATTTTTGCTCCATTTCAGCTTTTTTTATTGTCCGGATGAGACAGAATTAATTTTAGAAAGAGTTTATGGATATTTGAACTCCATGCAACACTTACTGTGCTGCTGAGGTCTGAATGGAGCCTCCGTGGACCAGAATCACATCAGGTAAGAGTTTAAGTGAGGATAACAGAATATCTGTGAGCTGGAGTTCTGTGTGGAGGAATGATGGAGCTACAGGTCACTCCAGAGCTGCTTTATCCTCACTAGGGTCGCATGGAGCAATGGTCAATGGTTGAGAGGCGGGGGACACCCTGGACATGTCTGCGGTCCATCACAGGGAGACGGAGACAAACATTCACACACAACAGCCTGGGAGCAGCTGAACTTTTAATGAAGAAAACTCAAAACATACCTGTTCACTGTGTTTAGTTCACTTATTTGTTTAATAACTTTTAGCAAGTCTTAACTGTATCTTTTATTTGACTGTACTTTAGCCTCATGTTTTAGCTAAATTATAACAAAAAATATTTTTATACCTTATGTTACCTTGGTTTTTATTACCTTTTATATTAAAGGTGTCCTAGAATGCAGTTAATCAACAATCTAAAACAGAGCTTTGAGCCTCCAAAAAGCATAAGAATTTTTTTTGGCTTTCATCTGTCCCAGGAGCCCTGATACAGGCCATTCTAAACCCCCTTACTCAGGCCTTCAGTGAAAAGAGCTGTTAGCCCCTCCCACTCGGCCAGGACATGCTGATTGGTTGGTTTCTCCAGAAGGCCTCAGACACATGCAGGTTTGAGGAGGCGTGGCTCCCCCTTATGATGCGTTAAGGAAGGCTTTCTCAGAACAGGAGGTTTTCTCTCTCGCCTTTTTCAACTTTCTAATTTACATAAAAAGTAGGTCACACACGGCTTTGACTTTTGGGCATGTTACTGTTGACCACCCAAGCTGTCTTATTCAACAACAAGGAAAATGTTGGTTTACATTCTAGGTCCCCTTTAAAAGACCAATTTTTTATTTAATTTTATACTATGTTTATTTCCTGGCCACGCCCACCCAGTCCCTTATTGGCTGCTATAAGCTGAGAAGCTCAGAGTAGAGCCGCTGCTCCTGCAGCAGCAGCTCTCCCTCACATGAGAGGGGTTCTATTCTGATTTTCCCGGTTGTGATGTCACAAAAGGGGACTTTTATAAGCAACTTATAATTCCTAAAATCAAACACTGACGGAAAACTGATGAGTTTTTTCACATTTAGGGTGTTTACAGAGGCAGTTTTTGGATCACATGTCGAGCTGCCACAATTAGTCAATTTGTCACGATGACGTTGACAATAAATTTAATCATTGTTTATTCTATGAAGCATTGCTTTTTGTTATCTTGCCTGCTGCAGCACCGCTGCTGCTTTCTGCTCGAGGCACGTGCGCAGTTGTGGCCATCTGGGTGAGCAGTCACGTCACCGGAAAAACAAGACATCATGGCGAGCCGGCCACTTAGCTCAAAAGTTTGGCAGCATTTTACAAAGATAAAAGAGACAGTGCAAAATCTGCAAAGTAGAACTCTTCTTTCACGGAAGCACAACGGCGATGCACTGACAACTTAAAAGGAAGCACGTCGTGGCGGAGAACGAAGAGGGACAGTCACCTTTGTAAGCTAATTACCTCGTTAGCTGCTAACATCAACAGGGAGTTACTTGTATTTATAGCTGTAGCAACAACAGTAGTGATGGCGATTTCATTACCTTTAGCACACGTATGTCACGTATTTGCTCCAACGTTACAAACGCTAATGATTTATTGTATCCCGCTGTAGCGACATCAACCCTTAGTTTTTCTCCTAAATGAACTGTGTAACACTTTAACTTACAGGCTGCAGCCAAGGCTGCAGAAGAGACTCTGATATCTGCCCAGTGACATCTATCTTAGTTTGGTCTAGGTGCCGCTAGCTTATCCAGCAGGCGACATCACGACTCGAGGAAGAAACTCAAGGATTTCGCAAAGACTTTCCTATCTTTCTCGAATAAAGTTCATCTTTCCTGACTCGTGAAATACTTTTACAAATATAATCTGAATGCATAAATCATACTGTTTGAATCATCATATAATAATAAGAATGATGGTTAAAATGAATGTTGTTCCTGTATTTCATATCTTTAATTACACATTTAGGATTCATTTAAGTAATGCTAATTATCATCTGATAAATATCCACAAAGAATAGTATTGTGTTTGAATATTTAATTCACACTCACATTAAGTTAAGAAGTCACACCACGTTAAGCTGATTCATCCTTAAGTGTTGATGAAACGGGTGTCTGAGGTAACTTGGTAACGCCTACTCTAATGTGTCCAAATTTGATTTGCTCAAATTTATAAACAATTAGAATAATAAAACTCCCGTGTCGGCCAGAACACCTCAGTTTCCTGAGTTCCTAAAGGAGTTCCTAAAGGAGTTCCTGAAACAAACCAAGCTCCTGACTAGGTCACCTCCTCCCAAAGGGGTGAGCCTAAGACAACAAGCTATGCTTCCTTGGTTTGGCCGGCCGGGGAAAAGCAACGCTTAATAATTAATAATATAAGGAACCATCCTCTCTTTTTGATCGAGATCAACTATTTTTGTGAACTGCCTCTAAGCTAAACCGAATTCACCAGACGACGCAGTCACCTGGAAGTCACCCAGACCATCGGTTCGCATCAGGGCCTGCTACAGCTCCATGCCTGAGGCCTCCTCACTGACACTCGTCAGCCACGACCTCTCTGACCCTTGAGTCACCGGGAGCTTCCACACACAAGGTGAAGTAGCCCTGCACGCTGGTGTCAAATGGTCTTTATTAATTTGATAACTTGTTAAAACATCCAGATTTGATTTAACCCAGACATCATAGGATCTAAGACACTTAATGCTGATTAGGCAACCTCATCTAGCTTGCACTACATCACCTCATTAATGGTCTCAGTATCTTGTTTATAACCATCATTCATTGCAAATTGTCCTGTGTCATCATTGATTGAGAAATATAGTATTAAATTTATTTTTATAACTATTTTCTTGACTCTGTCTGAATTATTCTGAAGTGTGTGGATTACCTACAGGTAAAAGAACCTAGATTAATGTTAAATTAACATTCAAAGATCATTAAGATTAATAATTCATATTTATATGAATTATTACATTTTATTGATCCATCTTTGAATATGTGGCAATAGCCCTCACGCTACACCGCTCTGTTACAGTGTTTTAAAAAAGCACTCCTGCTCAATGGCCGAGTTTGTTAGCAAGCTAACATAAACAACTCGGCAAGGAAACGTCCACACCGAGGCAAATTTTAACATTTTAGATGGCACAGAACAGATCAAACCTCAAACTAGAAGCTAATCATGGGTATATTAGAGCATCCTGGGGCAATAAGCTATATTTTATTTATGCATGACACGATTACTCAACTCATTTGCCTGTTTTGTTATTGTAAAGCCCTTCATGTTGCATGTTGGTGATGCTCTATAAATCAAGTTTGATTGATTAACGGGGAGAACATGCTAACTCCATGCAGAAAAGCCACAGCTGGGATTCGAACTTGCAGTGTAAGGAAGCATTTTGCTAATCACTCACAGAGTAGTATCTTTTGACGTGTCGGCGGATGTCCAGGAGCAGTTTGTTGCTGATGCTGACGACGTAGTCGATGGGTTGACTCCCACAGGCGATGTGACGGCAGCGCGTCAAGCTGGGCTCCACCTTGTTGTCCTGAAACAGAAAAAACACACCCATCTAGTTAGCATCCTGCCCAAGTTCTGGCGTTTTTTATTATTAAACTAGATCCAATTGTGGATTAGTCCCATATTCATCTAATTGACGTATTAAACAGCTTCTCCACGTCTTGTTTTAATCCAGCAGGGACAATGACTGCAGAGGTCATACAATTACTATAATCTCTCTCTCCTGTGCATAAACACAGAGCACGTACACAGGAAAGCCTCACCGCTCCGTTTTACCACTGTAATCAGGAGGAGCGGCTCTGTGTGGACACAGAAACTTGTCCATTTACTTTAAGGCTCCACAAAAGAGCACGTCAAACACTGATGGTATAAGAGCTGAAAGCACCCCCCCCTGCCTCGGGCCAGTAAATCTTAACATGGCTGTAAGCCCAGGTCAGCGTGACCCCCCTGAACTGTCCACTTGACAGCGAGTTTTATTGTTAATGCAATGAAAAAGGGAAGCCGCGCTACATAACAATTACACTAAATGTGATGATTTTAAACACTTGCCCCCTTGCAGCCTGAACTCCATTTACCTGTCCAGCTGACAGCAGCAGAAAGAGGTTTCTGCAGAGACGTCGACGGCGGAAAAGCGATGCGTGTGACATACGGGGGGATTTTTTTATTTGCTCGCTGCTCTACTTTTAGGAGAAAAACACAATAAAAAAAACCCTGAAGGAATCAGAGTTCTCTAATAGGCAGCTGCACACTCGTTCTCTCCTTTAGGGTCAGCAGCCTCCCTAAATGCTCTACTCCCTCTTTCATTCCAGACTTCATTCTGATTGAACTCTCACCTAAAGTTGATGGATTTATTAAAAGTGACACCACTTACCACACAGCAATTACATAAAAACACCCTAAAAAGACCAAACCAGCCCTCGCTTGTGCTCCTGTTGCCTAACCAGTCTGTTTTCATCCGTGTCATCCTTTGATAATGTTTAGTTTCATCCGCCCAAGCGCTCTTTTCATCCCTCCTCTCCGGCTTAAACAACTTTCCTCCCCTGCCTGTCCTCCATCGTCCATCACCGCCTCCTCCTAGCATCTCTGGCTCTGTGTCAGCGCTGGAGTCAAGGCCCCGACTGTCCTCCCCCTCTCTCCAAGCTGTTAGAGCATGTTCACCACTTAATTAACTTACCGTCTTATCGGTCTGCGGCGTGCCTGAGTGCATACCGGCCTCGGGCGCACGCTGGGAGCAGTCTTGGTTCTATTAATGATCATTTTCATGTTTTAAATGATGTTTTCTACTGTTAAAAGTACATAGTAGACATTTTCTGATGCATAAGAGTGTCATATTATCCTTTCATTGTGCGTGTGTTTAAAGTTCTTTCCTGCCGCCGAGGACAGCGGCTTGTCAGTTTTATTAGTTTGTTCCAGACGAGAAGAAGCTGCGAGCCCTGCTCCTCATTAGAGACAGATAACACTCCAACACAGGACCTTGGCCTGACAAATGGTAGGAGACGAGTGTGTGTGTGTGTGTGTGTGTGTCCACAGAGCAGCGGGGTTAAGGAAAGGCTTTTCAAGTCGTGGAGTCCCAACTATGCCAATGAAAACAGAGTCGGTTTCGGAGCCAGGCAGCTGTCTAAAAATACAGACGGAGACACAATATGGAGGATGACTGAAGCACGAGTCCTTCACAGGAAGTTTTACACAAATGCCTTCAGGAACGAGCGGATCCCAGCGCTCCTTTCTCTGCAGAAGCACACGGAGCTCACCCGACGCCACGGCGACGACGAACTAAAAAGGTTCCGACGCCGTTTCAAAGAGATGACTGAAAGACGATCACCTGGAGTCGTAAAACCGGAGGGTTAAGAAACTAAAAACAAATCTAAATTCTCACGAGTCGAGCCCCTGCACACGTTCACTCACCAGTTCTTCGAAGACGCTGTCATAGACGTTGTCCGTGCCACACTGAGGGCAGGTGAACGTAAACCGCTCGCAGTCTTTATACCGCTCCTCATCGGTGAGCTGGACCGGACCTCCCAGCGTCCTGTCGGCCTCCTCCTCCCTCTGATGCTGCTGCTGGGACCGGAAGTGACTCGGGTCCAGACCTGAAACAAACACTTTCAGTCTCGTTTCCGTTTTCCTTCTCAAACCCACGGCAGTGTTCTACGACGTACCGAGCCACGTGGCGATCAGAACACCGTCAATCCCCTCAATCGGGTCACATATACGGGAAACTACCGGGTGGACCTGCTGGGCCAGGTAGTACTGAGTGTCCACGCTGAGACCCTCCTGCTTCTGGAGCTGCTCCAAGGCGTAGGCCCTCTGACTGGCCGCCAGCGTGGATCCGTCCTACAAAAGAACAAAAAGCGCCCATCAGAACCACTCAAAATGATCAATAATGGATGTTCGTGTCTTGTTTATGGACCTTGCAGATGAGGTATGAGATGGTGTCCCCGGCTTTGACCCGGTGACCCCCCTGAGAGTTGATCCACAGGGCCACGTGGACGTGAGGAAGACTCTTCTTGTCTGGGTAGTCTTGAGGATCTTTCGTAAGCGCCTGAAGACGAGGAGACACCAAGATGAAGAACGAAGAGCAGACGGATCATAAAAGCTCTCAGCCACGCTCTCACCTTGTGGATCTCATACTGGCTGAGCGGCACGTCCCCACTGGCCACCTTCTCTCCCACCTCGATCAGGTGTTTCTGGATGTTCTCCACGATGACGTCTCGGCTCTGATCCGACAAGATCTGACCGATCACGTAGCTGCAGGACGAGGAGAGAGCAGCTTTTAATTTTCTTACCTCAAAAATCCTTTTCTTATTAGAATAAATTGTATATTTCCTAGAAAATCTTATTATAAAACAGCCCTGAGATACATACTGTGCTCGTTTTTATGAGTCAACTATAAATCTGCAGGGATTCCTGCAGTAACTGTTCTTTTTTTACTCTTCTAGAGTTTTTTTGTGCTACTTTGCAGAAAATGAGTTTAAATTTTAGCCAAACAACAAATGCATTAAACTACCAGTCTGACCACAAATGCATCCCTTCAGAATAAAACCCTACGTTAATTATCTTATTTATTTCACATACTTGCCACATTGCTTAGCCAGATCACACCAGTCCCTGCGGACGATGTCCAAGCCCTTGAGCTCCTGCTTCACGCTGTACCGTCCCTCGCCGTGATTCTCCACCACCAGCGCTGCGTATTTCTTCTTCTTCAGCAGTAAAAGCGACTTGAAGACGCCGTCGATGTCTATCTCCAGCAGTTTGTACAGCTTGTTCACCTCTGCTTTTACCTGAAAAATAAAAAGAAACATAGTCAGAGTCAAGGTCTAAGACTAAAAAGGAAAGGAGAAGTTTTCAAACACCTGCATGCAAACAAACCTTGTTTCCTAGTTTGAAGACTTCCTCCAGAGATTTGCTGTTGGTGTTGATCATGATGGAGTCGGTGTCTCCGTAAATAACCTCTAGATTCATCTGAGTCACACATAAAAGAAATACAAAAGACAGACTTAACTGGTGAATCATTTAATTTTCACTATGAAATGCTAGCCTGGAAATCTAGACAAACCATAGCAGTAGCAAAAGGCTTTGACCTGCCGGTTGGTCTAGCCACACTCCATTGTAACCTCAGCAGGCCTACCATTGGCTCAGCTGAGTTTAGGCTGGCCAATCACTAGGGCTGGGTAAAAAAAATTTATTTAATCGATTTTGCACCAATTTCATATAAATTTTGCAAAATCGATTCATTAGGCCTATGATCGATTGTTCCCTTTGAACCAGACGGACCTGGGACCGGATCTGCAGGCACTTCCAGGTACAAATTCGTTCCAAAAACATGCTTATTGTGTACCAATATATACAAACTGCACATCTACTTAACGGGAAGAAGCTCGTCTAAACGATAGAAACGTCGTTTTCTACCTCAGCAACACCCAATTCCAACAATAAGCCGCTAAATGAAAAGAACGTAAAAAGAGGCTAAATGCACATGTCAAGAGAAACACGCATGAATAATAAAGACCAAACTGAACTGAAACAAATCGAATCGTGATTAATCGATTCAGAGCCTTATGAATTGAAGTCGAATTGATTTAGGAAATTGGCCACAATACCCAGCACTACCAATCACAGCACTCTATGTTTGTAAAGAGACGCTGGGCGGGCTTAGCTCCATTACAGCAGAGCGGCGATGGAGTGAAACACCAACGATGGCGGCGGCTCAGGAACTCTGGACAATTTAGACTTGGGCTTTTCTTTGAGACATGAACAGATTGAGGTACTTTGTCATCTTCGACGGTGAATGCTGGACTGCCCCACTGACCGATTGCCATGAATATGTCACATTGCTCGTTGCTCTGATTGGTCCTAGCGCTGTCCAATTGCACGCAGAGACAACCGTTTGAAAGACAACCATAGATTCCGCACCTCAACTGAGTTCTGTCTACGGGTCGTGGCTAGACTATACATTTATAGGATGGCTTGCCAGGCTAATGAAATAATAAGGTAATATAGGAATATGTACATGAGCAGATCTTTATGCAAGAACAAAGGATGATAATTGATGACAAAAACCAACATAAGGGATGCAAGGCCCTCTTAAAGATTAAGGTCTGCTGCTACAGAAGTGACATGTGCACCTCTTTGGAAAGCTTTCCTCACAGGGAAGTGATCGGAACGCGGGGTTTCCCAACTCTTGAGCCATTTGCTTCACCCGTAACAAATCTAACCACATGTGCTCCTTCTGAACCAAAGGTACCGAAATGATCACAGAGACAAGAGTCTGCAACTCCTCAAAGAGCTGTCTGCACCCAGATTGTGAAATGCATCGAGTATGGTGTCAAGGTCAGCGATGATGCCTGCAGGCTCCAACGGGAATATCCCCACAAATACACACTGCTGGTTTGGAGTAGGAGCGACGCAGCAGAGGTTCCCTGAAAGCTGATCAAAGATTAAACAACAAAGTCCCGTCCAAGACACACTTTGGCTCTGAGTGTTAATAAAATAACTCATGAACCATAATCTGGATTTTAATCACATTTTCAGAAAATCTTTACTGGACGTACAATCTTGGATGGCCCCCACAGCGAATCAACGTCCGCAAACACAAAACAGTTACAACTCAGTCAAACGTGCAGATACTGAGCTGTGATTGGGCAACATAGCAGCTGAGAATCACTCACAACACATCCTGCAAGTGAAGACGGATTGCACGAGCTCTTCCAGATAACGCACTAATTTAAAAGTTTGACCAAAACAACTAAACCTCCATCATTCCTCAACATCACCCTAGTGTGGATATGCAATCCTTTCAGGGTGATTTCTAGTCTGAGCCTTTCAGATTTAAACACACAACCTTTGCCAACTGTTTGCTGCAGACGCTTTATTATAACACTAATGAGGCAAAACAAAAGATGCACGACGAGCAGCAGTGCAGCGTCACTCTAACAATGGTTTCAGCTACGCACCGTATTCTCCTGGGATATTTATAACGCTGTGTCTTGTGTTCCATCCATGGACGGTAATTAATCTGAACAGAACAACACGTTAATAATAACTCACCTTCTGAACCATGTCTTTAGTGTGCATCAGAATCTGAGGAAGAGGAGACAAAACAGTATGAACAGCACATACACGGGCTGAGTAAACAAACAAATCACTCAGGGACAAACAATGATTAAATATTAAGCTTCTGTGTTATTTACCGTGTGTGTGTGTGTGTGTGTGTGTGTGTGTGTGTGTGTGTGTGTGTGTGTGTGTGTGCGCGCGTGTGTGTGTCAATGTTCATGCATTCATGTGGACATGGAAGCAGAGCAGGTGAGCTGCTTTTAAATGGGGGATAATTGGCTAAGAGGGCAATTATGAGAGCGTGCTGTGACAGGCGTCTTTTTCAACCCACACACACACACACACACATACACCTTGATGACTCGTAATGGCCTTTATAAACAGCAGGTTGAGTGTCGGAGAAATAAGAGAGTTCTGTTAACGCAGGTTGTCCGCTGTGTGTGTGTGTGTGTGTGAGCGATCCCAACAGGTGGGGGCTCAGGGAAAAGAAGAGGGGGGGCAGCTCGGGTCGCTAATCTGAGGGGTCAGAGTGACGGAACGCAGTGTGACCTGTCACCAGCAATCTGCTCCTCAATCAACCGCGGCTGCATATATACAACACTGTGATCCGTGTGGGTGGGGGCGGTGGGGGGGCAAGGACGTGGCTATTTCAGAGTGAGAGGAAGGGGCGGGGTCGGGCTTCCACTCCCTGAAATCAGAGCGGGACGTAAGCATGCTTTATGAGCTGCTACATACCGCTGCTCCGTGTGGGGAGTTTGAGTCATTCACAGAACAGCCTCCTCCATTAGGAACTGCAGTCAAGGTCAAGGTCTCACCATAACACACACACTCACACTCACACACACACTCTCTTTCTCAAGACCTAATATCAGCCCACGGAACATTTGCGGTGAATTTCTGAGC
Source organism: Aphyosemion australe (assembly GCA_006937985.1). NCBI lineage: Eukaryota > Metazoa > Chordata > Actinopteri > Cyprinodontiformes > Nothobranchiidae > Aphyosemion > Aphyosemion australe. The sequence goes on from SSNS01000002.1 coordinate 4,587,250, forward strand.
TTTGATGCAGACAAAGAGGCTTCTGAGAGGAGAACTGAAAAAAACGAGAGAACAGAAGTGAAAACTAACGTCATTAAGTGTTTAAACGCGTGGCCAAAAGGGAGAAAAATCAGTGTGAGTGATGCCATACCAGCACACTGCACGTTATGATGTGCTATAATTCCTGGGAACTCCAAACCAACTGACGGATCTTAATGGAACGGTTTAATTTAGGCAGACCAATAAGGAGCGGTCGTATCTGGTGCTTTCTGGCTGGTGGAAGTTTGACAGTCATCTCTAAACAGTCCGAGCCCACAGAGGAGAGCACACCAACGAATCTGAGAGCAGAAAAGCTTTGGGCGGTCGGGATGTGTAGGAGTTCCGGGAAATATCTGGGAGGAGGTGAAATGATCGGGAGATATGGTCCTCTCAGCCGTAGGCCCTTTCAGGACTTTGCTGAAACTTCAGCATATTGCCGCTGCTTCAGCAGTGAGTGATGTCACTTGTCAGCACCAAAAGGCATCCACGGACATTAATAACACTAAAAGTGTTATTCTATCAAAGTACACTGTAATTTCATCCATTCAGGGAGTTTTAAAAATGGCGATTTTAAAGCTACGTCAACACTGCTTATGTTCTTTCCTGCTCCTCCGCCCTACTGGTTGAAAGTGGAATTACAACTGTCGTAAACAACCCTGCTGCAGCCTGCTGTAGCTAGCGCTAACAACGAGCTAACACTAACATGAGCCAAATAATACTAAAATAAACCACGAAGTAAAAAGATCCACACTGTTGGACAAAAAAAATTACTTACAAGTCCTGTAGCAACAAAGCCAGGTCACCATCAGTCTGTCATTTTGTAGCTTCCTTTAGCTCCCTCTAACTAGCGTAGGCCGCGCCAATGTTCACTCTGGTTTTAGCTCGTTGCTTCGCCTCCAAAGACATTACTCTGCCATGATGCCAACAGAAAAGCAAACTCCTTCTTTTTCTTCTTCTGGTGCTTTTTATTGACAATCTGCAAACTGAAAATGCTAACCGCTAGCATTACAGCTAACAGCCGTAAAGCAGGTATAACAGCGCCCCCTAGAACACCTACCCGCTCCACAAAACTATCTAGTGTGGTTTTTGGTCAGCAGAGGACAGCAGAGTGGTGTCAAATATAAAACTGGTCAAGTTTCTAACTCAACAATCACTGAGATCAATGTTAAAACTCTAGCTTAAAGTTTAAAAACTATTTAGCATTAATAAATAAATCTGAAAGCAATGCTTACCTGTAGTTTTCATCTTTGCACTAATGGTAGGAGGTAATTTTCTGGCATGTTTGTAAATGTTACAGCACACTGAGAATATTGTGCTGAAGCTTTATTTGAAGAAAATCGTGAATTGAATTCTGCCAGGAAAATCGTGATTTAAAAAAATCATTCAGCCCCAACCCTAAACTTCGTATCACGTGGTTGGTTCAGCAGAAGTATGAATTTAGCCCCTGGATGCACTAGAACTGCTAAACTGAGCTGTTGATGTCAATATTTACTGAATAAAATAGCAATAGAATAAAATGTAAACCATGTAAAGTCAATCCGATGGAGGTTAACATTTCTACGTGGAAATGACAGGAACACATTTTGGTCTTGGCTGATTTGGAAGCTCTTCACCACGGGAAGGACGATCTTTGAAGAATTTGTAAGATTTACTCGAACTGAGAGGCCAAATGGAACGGATGTAAGACGAGTCTAGAGTGACCAGATGGAAAAGAAGGCCAAAGAAGAAACGATTAATGGAGGAACGTGGAAAAGGGAGATGTCGCAAAAGCAAAACGAGGCGACGCGAAGGGGCGATCGAGGCGAGAATCCGTTGATGTAATTGATGTTTGGACTCGTTTGAGCAGGTTTTCCATATGCTGTCAGTTTGGGAAAGAGGGACAGCTTTAAGGAATGGACCGTGTGAAAGACAAGTCGTTTGACCGTGACTCTGGAATGTGTGTGTGTGTTTGTGAGCGCTCTTCTTTAAACACATACCAACATACAAACTATACCGACCTATGCAAACACATTTCCCCGGGGAGTGAGAAGAATTTCTGCGTGTATGTCTTCACCCCGATGACTACGCTCGTCAGCACCATGCGTGCCGCTCATACTGACCCAAACAACTGAAAAAGCACCACCGCCGACTCAGATTCTCACTGGGATTCACTTCAAAGTGCCAATCTGATTTATTAGTCTCTCCCAGTGGTCTGAATCTACCACGGAACAGAGCTCAATACCACCGAAAACGGACCGAATCAGTTTTCTTTTAATGACTAATGAAAAATTCTAGCTTAATTGGTTTTTGTTTCGCCTACTTTGCTTACCCTCATTTAGTAAATTTATAAAAATCTGTTAAACTCTTCAAATGTCGGAAAATCAGAGGATCACTCAGTTTCCTTAAGTGTCAGCCTCTTTCCCTTTTCAGCTCCTTGGTGTTAATAAACGGTAATTAGGCTGGACAGTAATTGAGCGGTTTTCACTGAAACGTGTTCCCACAGAGCGAGGAATCATGTCAGAACACTCATGAGCTGAAAAACTAATTTATTCCCTTTTATTCTGTGTTTTTAATACCTATACCGTC